>OX101822.2:15565088-16165088 GCA_944452925.2 Chrysolina oricalcia
ATCTTGGAGCATGGTTCCAAGATGAAATCTTCAACTTTCATGACGAACTATTCAATATTGACGACCCTAGCAATTAGACATGATGTGGATATATCTTCGTTCATTACTGAAATGGCAGGAAGAAGGTTATGGGCTAAAAAGATCCATGTTTTAACTAGAGACAAAATCAACAAATTTATCAGAAACCTCCAACAGGACAAGAATATTTAATGATTAAGGTAGGTCACAAAACAATTTCTATTCGGCTTATAAAATTTTATTTAATGTTGTAGAACAGTTGATATTCTGGAGCTTGTGAAATTAGTCCAGGAGGAATCGGCGCATGAGTACCGAAAACTATTCCACCTCATTTTTTTTGCGATCCTCTTCAAATTGCCCTACTGATGATATAAATGCATGTTGCGATGGGGCAACCCCGTGCCATATAGTTTTAGCCGAAATTGTTTAAACAATTGCAAGGAACCGGACAATTTTTTTTTATTCTTTATTGAAATACATATAAAAAGGTCCTATGAGTTTTCACGATAAAGTTAATATTTTTAAAGATATGAATTTTTAAAGGTTAGAAAAATCTCAAATTGGGGTACTTTAGACCCATGAAAAATATATAAAAAAAACAAAAAATAAATAATTTTTTTTTTATTCTTTATACAATAGTTAATATTATTGTGAATGGATATTTTAAAAATTTCATTGTTTATACCTGATTTTTTATTGTTAATTTCGCGCGCTCACAAGTATGCGTCGTTTACCTTCGCCGTCTCTGTCTGACTAATGCGCTGCATCGGCCTCTCTGTGTCTTGAATCATTATTTATCATTTATCTTATAAACTATCAAGATTGTCAAAGAGAGGCATGTTATTAATAATTAAGTTGTCTGCAATTTGTGTTTCACTAATTTTTCTCTGAAATCAATTTTTCAAAAGATATTTAAGCATAAATCAGAACATGTAATTAAATTACCTTTTTATTAGAATTAAGTACTAAGGAGATGAAAGGCTTAGAAACCTTGTATTTAAATATTTTAGGTAAAAAAGATTACACCGCTGATGAAGCTAGACAAATAATTTTTTCTTGTTGCTTTGGCACTAATATTAATCTATCTAAAATTATGTGTACATCAGATGCCTTGCAATTGCATGTACTAAGAGATTCGGCTCAAACATACATTTGGAAAAAGAATCCCCAATATGAAATATTAGATTTTACGAATTTCGGATCCAAATTACAGAATGGTACTTTATTACCTTTATTTATAAACAAAAGCCCATTTCCAACTAATCTTAAAAAACCGTGTAATTTTAAGAAAGCCTGTAAAACCAAAGCTTGTTATTGTACAAAAACTAACATTAGTTGCATACTTGAATGATAAATAAAGAGGAAATAAAATCTTCCAATTTACACAAAAAATATATACTTGTAACGTGCACGTTACAAGTATATATTTTTTGTGTAAATTGGAAGATTTTATTTCCTCTTTATTTATCATTCATGATGAATTTACACATATTAAATGCCACCACGATAGAACAGTTGCATACTTCTATAAGGTTATGATTCAGAAGAATGTAAGAATATGATATATAAAAATGATATTGACAATAAATAAATACTTATTTTTAGATCTTGTTTCATTATTTCATGCATCTCCATCTATAATCTTCGTTTGAAGAAGTTATTCAATGTAATTACTTTCTGTTTTAACAACAACAAAATGTTCCGAGTTATGCTTAAATAACTTTTGAAAATTGATTTCAGAAAAAAATTTGTGAAAAACAAATTGTAGACAATTTAATTATAAATAACATTCCTCTCTTTAACAATCTTGATAAAGTTGATGGTTTTTAAGATAAATGATAAATAATGATTCAAGACACAGAGAGGTCGATGCAGCGCATGAGTCAGAGAGAGACAGCTATACTTAAAGGTAAGCGACGCATACTTGTGAGCGCGCGAAATTCACAATTAAAAAACTGGTATAAACAATGAAATTTTTCAAAATCTCTATTCACAATATTATTAACTATTGTATAAAGAATTAAAAAAGGAATTCATGTATTTTTTTCAAATATTTTTCATGGGTCGAAAGTACCCAAATTTGAGAGTTTTAGAACCTTTCAAAATTCATATCTTTAAAAATATTAACTTTATCGTGAAAAGTCATAGAACCCCTTTTATTTGTATTTCAATAAAGAATATAAAAAAATTGCCCTGTTGAAAACTAACAATTCCTTGCAATTGTTAAAACAATTTCAGTTTAAACAATATGGCACGGGGTTGCCCCATGGCAACTTGCATTTAAATCATCAGTAGGGCAATTTGAAGAGGATCGCATAAATACATCTTGACAACTTTTATTAAATGAAATGAATTTAAATGTTACCGCAAGTATGTTGCTGTAATGTTGCAAAATGATCAAAAAATTAGTATTTAAAGAGTTAAATGAACATTTGTTAATCCAGATTCAGGGCTTGACGAGGTTGTGAAAAGTGTATTATTATTCGGGGAAATTTTTCCGACAGTTAGCGCTCCAGTATCTTTCAAACTTGTCAGTGGTATGGGGAAAACAATGTGAACCCCTATTTGATTCAATGATAAATTAATCATTTCCATTTTGAATTTTGAACGATAAAGTTGAATTTTGAAGGATGGTACTTGTTGAGATCAAATTTGGAGGACATATCCAAATATATTGGCGATAGAAATCGGCCGATAGTGGAACGCATTGAAAGCGGACATATCATTTGGTCAACAAACTTCTGCTTTAACATCGAAGGTTCATGAAGTGAATTGAAATATAGAGATTATTTCAATATTATAACCAATACTGAACATCAAGACGTTTCCTTGAAATGAGTGAAATTACCAAGATAGAGTATGGTATGGAATCTTCTGAAATTACTTTCTACGAAGTGCCTGCTACACACAGATATGTATTTGGAAATGGGTTTTCCTATTTTCAAAATGTTCTGCCACACATTGCACAATTTTGGATCGTTTGGGAAGATGTGTATTGATACATTTGTATCTTTATAAGTGTTTACACTGCAGCACCCAGCAATACCTCTTACACTTGCTGCTCATTATTAGAATCTTAAGAAGTATTTTGGTACATCAAACTTCAGCAAACTGTTTTAAAAACCAAGAAAACGTTAATTATTTGCTACTCAAATCATACGTACACTAATGTAGACTTGGTTTGTTTTCCGCATCCTGGTAGTGTATATTTTTTACTGTATGTGTCGCACCCTTTGCGCGTTTTCGCGAATAGAAATAAACAGCTTGTGTGACGACAATTAGTACTTTGAACTCTACGTTGTTCGTTATTCAAATGGTTGTTCAACTAACATGTTTCTGAAGTAGGACTGGTTTAAATGCATTTAAACCTTACATGCTTTTCCTGACCAATTGGTTGGAGTCTTGATAAGACAATCAAATTCATCTTCTGTGGTTCGATGTGATATTATTAATCATCTTGGATCTCTTGGGCTCTACATTCAATAACAGCAGCACTGGAACACCTCTGATCCACCACATGGTTCTGGACACCTGATTGTGTGCGTGATTTAGCCAGTTGTAATAGCTATGTCAAGTTGTTCATTGGATACTGATGTTTGATGTAATATTTCAAATTCCTTTTCAATTATTCTGGTCTATTCTATTTTGGCAATCGGCCATCGCTCATTCAATGGCGGAAGATTCAATTACAAAAAGAACTAGGGAGTATATGAGAGTATTTCAGTAGGAATACTCATAAATAATAACATTTTCTTACAAAAATTTTGTAAGAAATGTCAATAGTTCTGATCAATTTTCGGAAAAACATGCGTTTCATGTTTTTATTATTCAGTCGTTTTTACGAGAGTTGCTATTTATGTATTGAGAATGAAGAACTAAAACAATAATTGGGGTGTAGAAACTTCCTTATTGTTTTTTCAAAATACACATTCCTTCCAAATCTACACATTTTTGCATTCGATTAAACCAACTGGCATATCAGTTTTTCCACTCCGAAGTAGGTATCTCCAAAACATGATTTTTGAATGCATAAACAGCGTCTTGTGGCGTCGAAAAGCGTTGACCACGTAATTTGTTCTTCACTTGAGGGAACAAATAGAAATCATTGGGTGCTAAATCAGGTCTGTACGGCCGATGTGTGTGAGCTCGCATTGTCATGATGGAGAATTATCCTTCGTCGACGGTTCGTTTTCCTTATTTCATTGATGACTTCCGGCAAACAAATAGTAGTGTACCATTCAGAGTTTACCGTTCTACATTGCTCTAAAGGCACGGTTGCCACATGACCGTTTATACCGAACAAACAGGCCAACATTTGCTTCGAAGTGCTGCGAGCACGAACAACTTTTGTTGAATTGGGTTCATTTTGAAAGACCCATACAGTCGACTGCTGTTTAGTTTCGGGCTCATAATAATAAATCCAAGATTCGTCATCTGTGTATATGTTATAAACTGCATTTGATGCACCACGGTCATATTTTGTAATTTCCTTGCACCAATTTACACGAGTCTTTTTTTGATCGATTGTTAAATTGTGCAGTATCCAAAGAGAACAAATCTTTCTTACTGCCAAATGTTCATGCAATATCTTATGTATACTTGTCATACTAATGCCCAGGGATGCCTCGATCTCGCGATATGTCACATGACGCTTTCTGCATTATCAGTTCGGACACAGCATCAATGTTTTCTCGCACAACAACCGATTTTGGACGTCCATCTTTGAGTTCGTCCGCCAGCAAAGTACGGCTACGTTTGAATTCACTAAACCATCGATATACTGTGGCCTTGGATGGTGCTTCATCAGCAAAAATCGCAGTAAGTTGATCGACACACCGCTGTTGAGAAAATCCACGTCGAAAATCGTAAAAAACCATGGCACGAAAATGTTCACGATTTAGCTCCATTTTTTGGAAGAGATAAAATTTTAAAATGTCTATTAATAGCGTATGTATGACAAAAAGTTCTGATTATACGTATTCTGTCAAAAATGTCAAACTTTGCGATAGCGCAGTTGGATCGCGCCTAGCAACACCAGTGTTGCCAATTCTCAATACATAAATAGCAACCCTCGTAGAAGAGGCGTTTTTCTTATACAATTCACGGAAATGGAGAGTTTTGTTTACTACAAGCTTTTTAAAAGTGTTATTACCCATTTGTTAGCGAGAAGAATGCCATGTACGCCTCATCATGCTAGTCATTCAGACGAGCGTATTAGTCATTTATTTTATTAATATGTTTATTCACTGCATTGTCGGGTGGGCGGGAAAACACGTAGGCGCGCCGCTGGCCACGCGGCAGACGCTGCTTCTCGGTAATTATTTTTATTATTTTAATATCCCGAGAAGAAAATGGGTTCATGGTCGTTATCATTAAATATGATAACTTTTATTCTGAGACCACTCGTTTTTGATTGCCGCGTAATGATATACATTTAATACATGTAAGTATCTAAATTACACAATTACACATTGTCTTTATTTACTCGTTATTTTTAATGTATAATACTAAGAAGACACCACGGCCGTAAGAGCGGGTCGTTTTTGTTTTCCGAGCGGCGAAAAAGCAGAAACATAAACATTAACGTTAATTTAAAAAGGCGATATATTAAAAGTGCACTGCGGAAGAACATAATAATTCTACCATATGTGGATGATACATCGGAATTAGCGATCATATATAATGGTCTTCGCCAAAGAAGAATCTTCTCTACGTCCAGTGTTCGATCATTCAACATTTCCGACTACCCCAGAGGCAAAACTCGAAAAATAAAACTACTCTCGTTAAATTCACTTTCAAAAGGAAGTAAGTGTCACTTTATTATCCGCGGATTACTGGATTGAAGTCAGGGGAAGGAAAGAACACCACACAAAAAAAATGTTAATATTTCCTACGACTCCACTAGAGCGAATGGATTGTATGTTGAAATGAATAGATTATTATTTCATGATTACTTCATATAACATAGTATCCGTTCTAAAAATAAAACAAAAAGAGCAAAACGATGCAAAGTTTCACAAAAGTTCTATTTTAGTGGGCAATGAAACTATATCAATTTGCCCCCTTGAACAAGGTCAGCAGTATTATTAAAAATGTAAATTATAAACAATTCTATAGTTATTTTGTAGAAAAAAAGTGCAAAAGAGTCTCATAATGAGGAAAACAAAGAAAATTTCATCCTTTATGGTTCCCTAATTTTGTGAACATTTTGTTGGTAGGTCTTGGTTGTTTCTGGTATTGTGCATGAGACCCTTACCCATCACTGACAAAGTTTTTATTATTTGAAACAAAATTTAGGGACTCATAAATGTACAAAGAGATAACCGTAAAGAAATTGTTTCTTAGAAATAAAGGTTTGCAACTCTCAATACGAGCAACTTTGCAAATTTTTCTAAGACATTTTTTTTGAACGATAAGAACCTACTCTCTGTATGGTGGGAAAAATTCTCACAAAATATCATTCCATAACGGAGTTTAGACAGTACAAATGCGAGATACGACATTAAAGCAGCATTCTCACTAATATTTCCCGAGATTATATATAAAACAAATGTATATTTTACTAGATCTCTAGTCAACTGAGCCTTACAATCCAAACGATGATCTATTTTCACCCCCAAAATAGATATATTGCTGGATGTTTCAACTACTGCTATGTGCTGAATGTTGATTTGCCCATTAAAATGCAAAATTTGTGTTATATATACATTTAACGAAAGATTAGTGTCAGAAAACCGCAGCCATTCACTTTTGCAAATTTTAATAATCAAAGACGTAACATCTGCATACAATATGACAATCTGATTTGATTTCTGGAAGGTCATTCTTATATAGAATGTACAAAAGAGGAACTAATATGGAACCTTGTGGTACCCCGTATTTAATTATGGCCACTTCTAATTTAATGAGGTTCCCTGTTTCAGCATTTTCTACCACAAATTGTTGTCTATTGAATAAATAAGATTAAAGTAGTCTATTTGCCACTCTCAGAATTCCATAATTTTCCATTTTTTGCAGTAATATTTCGTATTCGACACTATCGAAAGCTTTCGCGAAGTCTGAGCACACTGCTAACGTACATTTGCCATAATTTTGCGCGTCAAGAATTAGTACCAAAGCTTTACAAATTGCCAGTGCTGTTGTTCTTCTTTTTCTGAACCCAGTTGGGCATTCAGATATGACTTAATTTTTTTCTAAGTGCATAAGTCTTTAATAAATCAGTTTTTCTGGAATTTTGCTAAAATGAGGAAGCATCTTGTTTTCCTTTCTTGAATATGGGCTTTTTGTGAGCATCTTCAATTTTTCCCGATATTACCAGTATGGCGTAACATCCAGATGGTAACATCCAGATGCCAACTTGTTACAGAGGAATGTGGAATTCAAATTTCAATCCGTTTTCAATATCTTACCAGAAAAACCTAGTTGGTATTTTGTTCCGTATGTTGTCATTAGCGATAGATATGTCTGGAAGATTGCAGCGATGTGTAATGATATGGGTTATCTATTAAAGTCCAATACTAAAGATTTTGAGCTGCACCATTTTTTATCATTGCTCTCTCTCTATTTTTTCTTGCAATTATTGAGCTGATATCATCTGAAAAAAGAGTGATCTTAGCGGTCATGTTCAGTCTCGTAATTTCATTTCTATATGTATAGCAGAAACAGGGTTGGGCCGAGAACTGATACTTGTGGCACTCCATATTTAATATTGGCAACATTTTAGTTTGTATTACAGCGCACCAGATGTTACCGATTCATCAAGTAGGATTGGGCCTAATCCAGAATCGTGTTCCGAAACCCGTAGTAAACTAAATAGTCTCTCTTCCGGATGTCCCCACGCCTAAATAATTCACGAGTTAAAAAACGTTTGGCAATCCCAAAACTGATTCACATACTCAGATGCAGTCCCACTTGGAGTGATGAACAAGATCCCAGGAATATTGAGAACGAAATTCCTCAAACTGTTGGAAAAATAACAAACATCTTTAAGAAGGTAATTGGCTTCAGGAAATCCTGCTATTATCCATTAGTCCTGGACTTGGACTAGGGTTCTGTGGGAAAAGTCGAGTATAGATAATGTTTCTTCAGGAATGCTTCGTAGGTACCCTAGTAAGTATTTTGGACTTTGGTGGACATCCGCCACCAGGTACATATTCGAGCTATGACGTCATCGAAGATGGCGGCCGTTCGTTCGTTGTTCAAGTCAGATGATAAGACCTATTTTATAGTAGATGTGATGAATTCCATAAGAAAAGTTATGAGTATCGAAAAGAAAACATTTGGCGAAGCAGTATCTGAGTTTTTTGTCGTATATTGAAGGCATAACAAAGAACTGTGTAAGAGTGGATTATGTTTTCGACAGTTATCAGACGCTATAACCGAAAAAACCTGAGAGAATGAAAAGACAAGGTAGCGGTATTGCGAAAATGTTCTATTGCCTGTACAACTCAGCAGTTTCTGTGGGTCTTCGAAGAACAAGCTGAATTTACAAATTGTTTATTGCTAATACATTGATAGCTTCTTTAATTTAAACACCATCTAATACCAACCACACATTTATCGCTTTTTATGGTGATAAAGAATATGAAGTTATCTTCAATTGCACATCTGTGCAAGGTGGAATGAAAGTGAACCATCCAGAATCAAATTGTATGTTAGTAGAGGAAGCAGACTTCAGAATGCTGATTCATTCAAAACAGGCATGTCTGAGTGGGTTCAATAAAATCGTTCTCGTTAGTGCTGACACTGACATAACCGTGTAAGCTTTGTTTCACTGGGTTACTCTTCATGAACTTAGTGTTGAGGAACTTTGGGTGCGCACTGGAGTTGATGATTCCACGCGAATTTTGCATGTTCATGATATTCACATACATACTGGACAAAACTTATGCTCTTTGCTTCCAGCCATCTATGCACTATCTGGATCAGATTAAACGAGTAAATTTGGCACCAAAAAATCAGCTCTCAATAATGCATCTTTGGCACACTTGGAACAAAGAATACCTAGTGCTAGTATTACGAAAAAGGTCATCTTGTAAGTCATTAGACAAATTTAGATTGTTCCTGTATTACCATGCCAAGAGTATGGACAGTGAAGATTTGCTGCCAAGAAGCAGAAGGGGTCATTTGTTGAGATCGTATTTCTACACATTTCTTAAGCGACATTGTATTAATGATGTGCTTGTTGGTATTATAGACCCATGCGATTTTGGTTTTTTACTATTAGAAGATGACTTGGTGCCCAACAAAAACTTACAAAAATATCCCACTGATTTTATTGCTGCTTGAAACTTTTTTATATGCGCCAAATTTTCCTCCATTTGTAGGAAAAATGAAATTGATTGTTGCTCTATTTTGCAATTGTCGTAGTAAAGAGTCAAACTGTATAAATACTTGTCAAATACTAGTTTGAACATATTTTCATTGAATCTTTTTCTATTGATGATGATAACCATACTCATTTAATGTGTATTTATGTGGAGATGAAAAAGACAACAGAATGAAAAAATTCGTGTGTTTGTGTATAGTGACAGTTAAACCACATTGCTATTCATCTTACCAACAGTAATATCAAGAAAGTGACCCAAATTGCATGCAAGTCGGTCAAGTTTTGCCTGAGATATGAGCAGTTCTATGATCGAACGGCCGCCATCTTTGATGACGTCATAGCTCGAAAACGTACCAGGTGGCAGATGTCCACCCACGACCAAACCTACTGAGCATTTGCGAAGAAAAATTCTCCATACTCGAATTGTCCCACAGCATCCTAGTACAGGTCCTGGATTACATGGGAGGTTTGGGTGTTTGATGTTCACTTGCAGTCGTTTTACCAGCGTTTCTCTCTTCTGTCAATTCAATAGTGTTCGTCTGGTTCGTCTGGTTGAATGTGAAGAAATTTGGTGCACTAAAACTGGTTCCTCTGTTCCAAACAACAAAATTTCACAAAAATCTTGGGATTTTCCTCTGATTCAGTTTCATACTTTCCAATAGAAAAATCTCTTCTCAAGGCATTGAGTACAAATGACTCCGGAATTTGGCTCAACGGACTTCCCGTTACATTCCTGAGAACTTCACTTAGATAATGAATGGTTTAGAATCTCAGTTGGTCAAAGTTTAGGATGTTTTCTAGGAATTCTGAATAATTAAGCTTGATACTTTTATTTGCGACATGAAGGATTTTGAAGTTTTCATCAAAGTTGTGATCTTCTTCTGAAATATGATTGGCATATGTGAATTTACTTTCTTTTCTATATAACTCATACGATGCCCATGTATTCAACTTTTGAATGGTCTACCTGTCTGACCTACATATCCTTTGGAGGCAAGATCCACAATTCAATTTACAAACTGAATGACCTGAAACATTCAAGTTGTCTACTAACGTCCAACTTGATCTCAAAATTTCGCCTTTGTTGAATTTATTTTCCTAATGAGTATGTAGTTATTAATTTAAATTGTATCTAAGTTAGGTTTCAACGGAAAATATTTTAGTTTACTAATCCCTTGATGAAGCTACAGTGTTGATACATGTCGCGAGTGTAATTGAATCTTTGGAAATCTAACTGTTTTTTCCTCATACTTTGTTGTTGTTTCGTAGGGTTGGACATTCCTAGGGTCGTTTCTAGATAGGTTCATCCATACGATTGGCTGCAATTTCTAGTGAGTCACAGTTACTTATCCGGCGTCTTTTAGACAACTTCTTCCGCTACTCAACTCAGTACAAGTAGAACCCGCCTCGGCTGTGATACTCAGTACAGTATTATCATTTCATCAACATTAACTGAAGTGTTCGACTTTGCCACTGCAGTATAGTTTCTCCAATCTCAGTTGAATATGACTTCATTCAGCTCGATATATAGGGTTGGTTCAATATAGCACAAGGTGTAATAGCGAATGAAGGATGAAAACGGAAAATTAAATAAATATTATTCCCTATATAAAGAAAACAGTAGGCCAGATTGAGTATATTTTACATGTAACCGTTCGAAGCGTGGAAAGCAATCAGTAATACGCTGACCGCCTGTTGCACCTCTTAATATTATTATTGCTGTCCGGCAGCCTGGTGAGAAGAAGAACAGTAGCGTACTTAATGAACAATCAAACATATAACTCAATATTTTCTCTCTACTTAATTTGTTTTGCCGTAAGACTAGGTATAAATGTAATCAATTATTGACAAACACTATTTGTTATCATAGAGTTATCCGAAAACAGGTATAAAACTGTTCCCAAATTGATTAACATTTTGGGAGTATAAAAAAGGACATAATAGTATAACTCAGTATACTTCTGCTTGAAGAATCCATTGTATTTGCAAAACATATGTCGCGGTTTTTTAAACTAAAAGTGTGAAAAAAGTATAAACGTTTGTGTATTTAGTGTAGCAACATGACATTTTGGCGACCCTTCGAAGAACGTGAGGAACAAGACTCACAACTGGATGAACAATGAGAATTTAAAAACAAAGATCTTCATGTTCAGAACCAAAGACTTCTTCTAAATATATAAAAATCTTAAAAATGAAATGAACGACAAATGTGACAATGAAATTTTCGGAAGGATATCTCATGTCACCAGTTTGGGGCATTCAACTATTTACAGAGAGGTTAAACAATGTGATGTTGTAGATCATTATCGTAAAAGAAAACGAGAAGATCAGAAATCAAACAAAGTTGAAGAGGCCACAAAAGATTTTCTTCGAAGGCAAGTTTATGATTTCTATAAACGAAACGAAGTACCTACCTTGGAATCAATCAAAAACAAATTATCTGATTATCCTGAGTATACATATAAGTCGCAGGAAACATTACGCCAAATTCTATTAGACTGTGGTTTCAAACGCAAAAAACTAAATCAGCGAATGGCAATAATGGAATCACCCCGGCTCGGTCTGCAAAGGCAAGATTACTTGCGACAAATAAAAGAACATCGGGAATCGAAGAGACATATAGTATATCTTGACGAGACTTGGTTCGATAGTCATGATGTGATTCGGTATAGATGGGTAGATAACTCCCAAAACTGTTGTCTCCAAGCACCATGTTCCAGAGGAAAACGTATAATTATTGAACACGCGGGTAGTGAAGATGGTTTTGTACCGAACGCGTTGCTGTTGTCAGCAGAACAAATAAAAAAATTTTCAGCAGATTATCATGAGGATATGATTGCAACTTTATTCGAAAAATGGTTCAGTGAACAATTATTACCAAATATACCACCAACTTCTGTTATTGTAATGGATAATGCTTCATACTACTTGCGTCAAAAGATAAAAATACCGACGAAAGCAACAAAAAAGGAGACATCTTGGAATTTATGGCTTATAAAAAATTGAATATTCCCCAAAAAGTCACGAATAATTAAAAATGAAAATTTTTAAACAGAATATATTATTGATGAACTTTGTAAACATTCTGGTCATACGCTTCTGAGGTTACTCCGTATTATTGTGTTTTCAACCCCATTGAATTGGTTTGGGCATTTATAAAAAACAAATTGAGAAAATCCAATCAATGTCCAAATCTAGCGGAGAAGTAGTAGAAAATGTTAGGAGAATCTCAGGAGAGGAATATAAAGATCTTTGAACAGAATGCATTTTACATATGATTTCAAAAGAACGTGAATATTTCCTTTTGCCATCCATTCAACCATAAACATGGGTGATTTGTCTGCTCCGGAGGATTATGATGATTGAGTCTTGCCACGACTCTGATGTTTCCTGATGTTTTCTTATTCAATTTTTTTGAACGACTTGTTTTCGGTGTGTCAGATAACTTGTCAATAAGTTACGAGCAACGTCCCGTACCCATACACGCGCAATCCTTCAATTCTATTCATTATAATTAAAACAAGACACATTATATCGCAAACTTCTATATACAGCAAGCAATACTCAAAGTTATACCCAAGTAAGAGAAAATATCTCCGCCTATAGTCGGCAAGTACGTTCAAAGAGGCGAAGTCGTTGACATGTTAATCCGGTTTTACATCTCATTCAACTGAGATTGGATGAACTATAACAGTTACCCACAAAAATACAAATACGTCATACCATTATAAACTATTGTTATTTTATAGCGAGAGTATATCTGGTGCACCTTCAAATGTATACGTTGACGTAGGAGTTCCTTAAACGAGTCGAACTTCACAAATCACTAAAGAAATTCGATATAGCCAGCAGTTTATGCATTCCCATCGACCTCATCAAAATACCGTATAAACAAGAGCTGAATAAATATCAATGCTTCGGGAAAAATACAGGCACTGTTAAAAATAAAAATATAATATATAATTGAACTCCGAACGCAAATGTTGTTTGTGATAATAAAACCCAATTTTTACGAGAGCTCTCATCAAACAAAGGCTTTCGGAATAAAATAAACATGAAAAAGTAAAATAAATTATCAACCGTCCAAGTTTTGTTTTTATAAAACGAACAAGAATCGCGTTTTAGATTGAACAAAAAACGAGGGATGCGTTCGAGGCTCGCTCAGAAATATGTTATGTTTTATTGAATTTGTTCCGTATTTATTCGAATTCTGTGTGTATCGGGAAAAGCAATTTGGTCTATTTTTCCTTTTTTTGCGCACAGACATGTTATTAAATGCGTTACATTTTTCAGTAACATTCTTCGATAATGAATTCAAGCCGAATAATTGTATCTGTATTTTTTTTATCAATACATTTTTTTCCTTTTTTCCAACCGGTGTTTTTGATGAGGCTCTGTTGAAATGGATCGATACCCAATCTCATGGCGCATATTGCTTGATATGATCATGGATATCGGAATTTTAAACAAGGATCTGAATGGAGTCGGTCCAAATATTGATATACATTTTTACACGAAACCAAGCCCTTAGCACATGATGAATATTCACATGCAGAATAATAAATAACAACAGACATATGCCATTCTGCTCGAGAAACTCTGAAGATGCGGTGTGAGAGGACTACCCCCCTATCCTTACTAAACTCATACCTAGATGAGAGAAGACAAGTAGTAAAAGTTGGAAAAAATCAAAGAACTTAAAGAAATATTGATGATGGAATATGTAGGGAAGGATGAGAACGGGGTTTTGTGGTCGTTCTTCGATCGTCTTGGTCCTTTCGAGTTGTTTCTGTACTTCTCCTATGAGTTTCTCGGAGGATCCATTTCGGCATAAGTCCATTTTGATGTAGTTCATTTCCGTCTCCAGTGACTCCTGGTTTTTGCAAATACTCCTCGCTCTCTCCACCAACGTTCTTACAATTCCCCTCTTACAAAACCTTGCAATCAAAACAAAGACAGCTTTGAAAAATTATGATTCAAAAACAAAATATATGGCATAGGACGTTCTTGAACATTCGGATGACCCAAACACACTCAAAAATTCGAATCACCCACCCACAATTAAAAACAGCAAGATTACTCAAGAAAAAATTTAGTCAACAAAACATTGTGTGTTTGAAAGTGGTTGACAATGTATTAGTGTTAGTAGAATTCTTCTGGACTTCCATTGTCCAGAAACAAAGAAAATAAATTCTTTACATGTATTTGAGTCACGACGTTTCAACAGTTAACATCTACTGTCGTTATCAAGTGTGTAAATGCGACAAGATATCTAGGATACTTATTATATAGCATGCAACTAATGTACTGATATAAAGGTAATTATGCTCTTCGTGGGATCTCTCTCAGGACATCAATGTTAATTAATGTGATACAACTACCTTTTTTGATGCGTGTTATTGTTAATGGCCGATCTTTACAGGTCTTGACACAGAGTTTTTTATTGAAATTTCAATCGATCTATGCGGTGTTCAGTCAGCCGAGCATATAGATAAAAAACTCTGTGTCAAGACCTGTAAAGATCGGTCATCAAGAATAATACTCACCAAAAAAGGTCGTTGTATCACATTAATTAACATTGATGACCTGAGAGAGACCCCACGAAGATCATAATTACCTTTATAGCAGGTACATTACTTGCATGTTATACAATAAGTATCCAAGATATCTTGTCGCATTCACACAATTGATAACGACAGTAGATGTTAACTGTTGAAACGTCGTGACTCAAACACATGCAAATAATTTATTTTCTTTGTTTCTATACAAAGGATGTCCAGAAGAATTCTACTAAAAACATTGTGTATTCAAACACAGAGAAAGGTAATGTAATTTTTCAATCCAAAAGCCAATTTATGAAGACAGAACTGATACAATTTTAGTAATTCGCAGTACCTATCTACTGAAATCTGATCCCACAGATAAATTATAAAAACAAATCAGAGCTACCCTAAAAAACACCACCTACTTGAGTAGTCAAGTACTACTACTAAGTTACTAAGAAAAAGCTAGATAAACAATAATGAACCCAAAATCCGCTTGTTCTTCAGGTTTACTGAAATTCCATGAAGCAAATAGTTCAATAGGAACTATCTGCTCCTATATTGATGCCTCGTGCCAGAATATATAGAAGCCAAGTTGATCAATCTAATCCAAAAATTTACAAATTTCAATTCAGAATATTTAGCTTCAACATAAAATGTAACATAATTTAAAACCTAAACAATCAGTAATGGAACTTAGTATCTAGAAATTTCGATACACCTAGTTAGAATCTCGGCCAGTATCTCCTGATTACAAATAATTGTCAAAGAAAAAATTCTGAACCAGACCCATGTCGATTCCACAATACTCTGCAGTAATACCCTAATCATCGCCATCCTTTAACAACTCAAAACCTCACTCTATCCCTTCTCAATTTATGGCACAATATTTATGAGTCATTATTTGTAAGGCGTCAAAGGAAAAAACTGATTATCTTAATATAATCAAGGGTAATATAACAAGACCTTGATAAATAGTCGACTATTTTTATTGCATCTAAATTTCAACTGTTTTTTATAATAATTTAACGAGACATTATTTTGGCATTAATAATCTGATGAGAGCCCGAGAGCGAAGCTCGAGGGCTTTCATCTCTGAATATTAATGCCAAAATAATGTCGAGTAAAATTAATAAATACAAGAGAAATTTAGCAGCAATAAAATAGTCGACAATTAATCAAGGTCGTGTTATATTTGTGAAGATTATTTCTTGAATCTACTTCTTTATATCAGTCATATGAATGAATGAAAATTAAACAATTTGGAATAATTTATTCAATATATCAAGAACAAAGCACAAAATCTGAACAAAAACAGCACCATCTTTATAATTTATCAATTGAAATTAAAAACACAATTATTGTATGTGACATTTCCACCATGCGTAATTTGTGACATTTGTTCAGCTTTTGAAGAACTTGCAGTATTAACCGTAGAAGGTCCACATTCATTCTCTTATACAGCTTCAACACGATTGATTTTATTTGACGTTTAATATGTATTTATTTAGAGTACTGTCAGATGCTCAGGCTCCTTGATATGAGTATCATGCTGAATAGTCGGTAACTATTGTGCATCATGTAAATAGTCGCTAATAGAGCGTGTTGATTGGTCCTGTCAAACAGGAAACAAACGTATGATTGGTTGATGACTGATACTTAATAGACGAAAGAAATAATCAATGTAATTCAAATTTGATTTGCAAATGTTTAAGGTTAGCACTACCATAATATCAACTGATTAAATGTTATATTTTTCCAAAGGTTCCTCTTATACAGGGCAACTCAAATTCGACCCCCACCATTGGGATCTCCTAAACTACAGCGAAGCTTAAGATGGGGCAAAGTTGCGTATTCTGGTGCTTAACAAAATACTGTTTTGCAACTTGGAAAATTCCGAGTATTTCCGGAAATATCGGAAAAAAACTGATAATCGGAATTTTCGTTTTTATTTTTTTCTATCGTTATTTGGCAACATAGCTCAAAACCAAAAGTACATTTTTATTGATACTATTTTTCAGCTACACGTTTTCATGTTCAGATTTACTATCCGACGTTTCGTCTTCTGGCATTCATCATCAACTTTTCTTTCTGTTATGGGCGCCATATTGTTTTTTTATACAGAAAAATTGTGATTCTCATTCTGATTTCATTGATGTATAATTTTTTATGATTGACACTTCTGAAACCACAGATATTTAAAAAAAACAACTTCATCTGAGATGGTCATGACTCCATCGAAAAATTTTATTTAATAAACACTAGTGTCAGAACTCATTAAACATCATAAGTTTGCACAAATACTTCAGTAGAAATGTCCTCATTCTCAAATGAAGAAAAACGAGATAAGTTGAAACTTTATTATAAATTTGATAGGAATAGTACGAAAACAGCACAAATTTATTTTGAATTATATCCGGAAAGACAACAGACGGATAGAACATTATTCGGAATTTTGGACAAACACTTGGCTGAGTACGGTGCGTTTCAAAAACCAAGAATAAAATATGGAAGCAGAATGGAACAAAATATTAGACGTAACTTATTAGCCGAGGTAAAATAATTGTTCATACCATATTCGAAGAAGTATAATTATTTTTGGTACTTTTTTAGATAAATGCAGATCCTTCCAAATCTACACGTCAAGTCTCGACAGAAATGGATGTGCCACAGACGAGCGTTTGGGGAGAATTCAAAAAAAGTGGTTTGAAATGTTATAAGATACATATTTCACAAAAATTACCTCCAGGTGATCCTGAGAGAAGGATGGAATTTTGTAGCTGGCACTCCAATAGGGTAGACCCTACAAACTTCTTGAAAAACATTATTTGGACCGACGAAAGTACTTTTTCGAACTGTGGTGTTTTTAATAGAAATAATGAGCACATTTGGAGTGAAAATAATCCACGACACTTCAGAGAAGTCAGACCATAAGTTCGGTTTCGTTTGAATGTGTGGGCTGGAATTTATTACGACCGAATACTTGGACCTCATTTCTTCTCGAATACTTTGAACGGGAAAACCTATCTTCGGTTCTTAAGTAACGAACTCGAAGAATATATGGACACGTTTCCCCTTGTTAATTATAACAGCTGCTGGTTTCAGCATGACGGGGCTCCTCCACACAGTAAAAGAGCAGTTTGCGAATATTTACACCAAAGATTTCCTAATAGGTGGTTAGGAAATTCTGGACCAGTGAGGTGACCTTACAGTTTTGGATACTTTCTTGTGGGGCACTTTAAAGAACAGAATCTATGGAGAGCAAGAATATGACACAGTAGATGAACTTAGAGACAATATCATCACGCAATTCAGGTCTATCAGAAGAAGGGATATTGTTAGGGCTGTTCTTAATTTGAGACAACGAGCTCGGTTATGTATTCAATAGGAAGGCCATCATTTCGAACACTTGTTGTAATACTTTTTCTGCATTTTTTACAAGCTCATGATTTCATTCTTGTTTTTTGAAACGCACCATACTCAGCCCAAAATTCCGAATAATGTTATATCCGGCTGTTGTCTTTCCGGATACAATTCAAAATAAATTTGTGTTATTTTCGTACTATTCCTATCAAATTTATAATAAAGTTTCAACATATCTCGATTTTCTTCATTTGAGATTGAGGACATTTCGACTGAAGTATTTGTGCAAACTTATGATGTTTAATGAGTTCTGACAACTAGTGTTTATTAAACAAAATTTTTCGATGGAGTCATGACCATCTCAGATCAAGTTGTTTTTTTTTTAATATCTGTGGTTTCAGAAGTGCAAATCTCAACAAATTATACATCAATGATATCAGAATGAGAATCACTATTTTTCTGTATAAAAAACAATATGGCGCCCATAACAGAAAAAAAAGTTGATGATGAATGCCAGAAGACGAAACGTCGGATAGTAAATCTGAACATGAAAACGTGTAGCTAAAAAAAAGTATCATTGAAAATGTACTTTTGGTTTTGAGCTATGTTGTCAAATAACGATAGAAAAAAATAAAAACGAAAATTCCGATTTTCAGTTTTTTCCCGATATTTCCGGAAATACTCGGAATTTTCTAAGTTTTAAAGCAGTATTTTGTTAAGCACCAGAATACGCAACTTTGGCTCAATTTAAGCTTCGACGTATCTCCTGTAGTTTAGGAGATCCCAATGGTGGGGGTCGAATTTGAATTGCCCTGTATAAGATCGTAGTTAATATATGTCTGACATTTTCCGGTAGAATTTCTATTGTGCAGTTGTTCCAAAATTAGGTTTCGCGGTATTTTTTCGAAAAAATGTGAAATAATATAGAAAAATGTGAATTCAAGCGCATGTCACTTCACCTATCTTATGATTTTTTGAGTAAAGCTGTTTCAATTGATATTCTTTCGAAACAAAGCTTCCTCGGAAATTATTAGTTTTGGTTTAAGACGAATACGAAATTGCATTTCGCAAAATTCTCAACGGTTTCGTCCTTCTGCTCTAATAATAGCATCGAAATAAATTGGGAAGGGGACCATAGTACTTTTCGGTTGGAAAATCCTAGACGTACCATTATGGTATTAACTATATTGGGTGTATGGGATTATTATTATGAAATTTCGATAAGCTCAATAAAACAGGACCGTAGTAGGTACACTCGGTCGACTAATTGAAATTTATTCAAATATCCGTAAATATAATTTCTAGACAAACAAATGTTTTCCCAAACATCCAAGTGGTTTTAGACGTTCCATTATGGCACTAATTATATTGGGTTATTCAAATTATTTTAATGATTAAAACCAGAACCTATTATTCAATGTATCTGGAATCATATTTTAACACAAAACATAGTTCCCTAATGAATGAGGCTTTTCAAATAAAAAATAGGAGTAGATTTATTCAATAGTCTGTGCAATAACGAGTTTCCAGTCTAGACTGATTTTTTTTTTGTTAAAATTGATAATGGTTATTTCCCTGTAAGAAAAAAATTGTCGCTACGTCAGAACTTTCAGGTCCATTAGGAAGAAAAATATGACTCAAACGATTTTTCATTAGAATTATTGCAATATTCTACAACCTCTTAGTATGTGGGATATGTAAATACATTTTTGAAAGGTACTATGATAGAAAATCGGACATGGGCGGTAGGGTAATGGCACCAGTAGTTGTCATTCTTAGACTAAAGTTTTCACAACACTGCGCTTTCAAGGGACTTCTTTTGACTCAGTCCAACATGTGAGTTGAAAGTTGGGACATATTTGTTTGATATAGCAAAGGATTTTTCCTTCGAAATCTTTTTTATACATAAATGTCAAGTTGTTGTAACATACGAATTTTGGATTATACTTTAGTTGTCATCAAATTATTCAATAATTGTCAGCTTTTTATATCACTTTTTTTATTTGATTTTCATTTCAAGCATCAAAAAATTTTTACAACAAAGAAAAAGAATCAGTTACTGACGATAAGCTGACTTATCTTCTTCAATATTATGTAATCCACATGAAAAGGCTCGTTACCACATATTTGGATAGGACCATAGAATAAACATTCCTTTTCCATCCAATCAGCATCTTGATGTTTAGACCAGACAAAATGGTTCTCTGTGACTTCTGTCCCCCACGAACCGATGACTTTGCCAGATTTAGGGATTTGAAAAGCAGATTCATCAACGTGTTTCAGGTATCCTTTGACTTAAATCGTGGTCTCGCTTCTAAAACAGTTTTGACCATTTTTTTCCAGGTTTGTTGTCAACGAAAAGAGTATTGCGTCTGGAGTTGACAATAATCTTTTGAACTGTTAAAATAAGATCATATTTTTTTGGTGGAAAACCTCTCGTGGTGATCTCTTGGATCCATTCCACCAGTTTTTACTCGTCGTTTTGTTTCGAAAAGGTTTTTGGTCCCAACTTTTCAGTGTAAAGGTGTTTAACAATAGACCTTGTATTATATGTCATTCTAGGAACCCCAAACCTTTTGCTTGCAGTTAAAAATGGCATACCATGTTTGCAAGCTTCTACTGCTTCTTCTGAATAGTTGAAGAACACCTTTTTCTCAACTTGTCCGTTGTCCATGTTCCTCAGAATTCAGAAACCAATAATTGTCATTGTCATGTATGTGGTGACAACTATTGAATCACTTGAAGCAATTTCAAAAAATTCCATTTCTAAATATTTGATATTATCAGTGGACACGATATTCACATATAATAATTTTTTCCCGGCATTTTCTCTAGCCCAGTAATTGTCATTTAGTGACAACTACTAGAACCTAACGGTTTTTCTAAACCAGTAATTGTCACCGCCGGATTTCTCATAACCTATACATTCCAAACACTCCAAATTTACTTCGTTCCATGGTATCACACCAATAGTTATATGTTATGCTTGAAAGGACCACTTTCTCCAAAACCATAAGGAATATCAGTTTGAAAATATCTTGTACCTTAAGAATTTTGTTTAGAAAGGTTAACAATGTTCGCACCATAACTGTTTAGTTACAAAATGACGATTGCGCTAATATCAATGTTACAGGTTTTAAGTGTTGTTGGAACATTTGGGAACATAATACCAAATAAAATATAGAGTCTCGTATTTTTCAATTAAATAGAGTGAGGTGACAATTATTGGGGTAGTAACAATTACTGGTGCCACTACGAAACTTCACCGAGTTTTAGAATTTCTACTGCATATCTTTTGCTGCGCGTGGTCTTACATAAAAAATATTGAAAATTTGAAGAGTAACATGTGTTACTTAATGTAAAAGTATAATATTCAATATTAAAAGATATAAATACAGCTCTCGTGGTGTTTCTAAGCAACACAGTCGTCGTGACAGGAAGTGTTTTTCGAAAATTCTGCATTTTGTTTGGATATTCTTACTGAAAACCCGACAAAAGCAGTATTTCATCGAATTTCAGAATTTATTAGAGTCCCATCTAAACCTACCTAAACTGTATTTCATTGGGTATATTAGAATTCATTGCTATATCCAACACCACAGCATGTATTTTGGTGCGCATGGACTATATCAACCATGGAAATTCAAATGTTGAAGAGTGTACTGCATAAATATATTTTTTTATTGCTATATGATAGGAAATCTGACTTTATGTAATTCACTATTTATTACAATTATTCTTTACACGAGCTTCTACTGCGGCTTTTTTGGTACATAAATATGAACTATATCCACCATGAAAATTGAAATTTTGAAGGGTGAAATGTGTTAATATTGATAAGGAATAATGAATGTCCAATAGTTTTGTGGAAAATTCTGGTAATAAGAACAATGATACATAATGTAATGGGAATTTTGAGAAGTTTGTTAGTATCTAACCCCTTAAAATGGCCATTCATTCTACACCTTTTCAAGTAGTAAATCAGAAACGGTAATGTTAATTTCGGAAAGCGTAAATTGTAATTCAGATTAGTGATTTGTATTTCAGAAAGTATTAATTGAAATTCAGAATAGTAAAGTAAATTTCAGAATTCGTGAATTGTAATTCAGAAAGGTAATTTGTATTTTAGAAAGTATACATTGAAATTCATAATAGTAAAGTTAATTTCAGAATGCGTGAATTGTAATTCAGAAAGGTAAATTGAATTTCAGAATGTACATAAATTGAAATTCAGAACAGTGAATTAAATTCCATAATGTGTAAATTCAAATTCAGAAAAGGTAATTTGTAATTCAGAAACAATAATTTGTAAATCAGAAAACATCATTTGGATTCCAAAAATATATGATTCGCTAATCTTTTATATGTATGTAGAGAAATAATCCATTAGGGTATGAAAAGTTAAAATACACGATCATGCATTTGTATAACACATGACGAAGATATCTTTCAGTAGAAAGTTTTTCAGAGCAGATTTTCAATAGGTACATAGAACCATCCATCAAGTAATTAACTTTTTTGATTTATATTGATGTTTCAATTCGTTCGTCCTTACAAAAACTATAATTGTGAAAAATTATCGTCCTACTTCCATATCGTACTATGCTATAATAGCAGCCGCATGAAATGTCGAATGCTGTGCAGCTCTTGTGAAATCTCCTCCAAATATTCGATTCTTTATATCTTCAAGATATACAAGCCTCTGTTAACCAACTCCAATAGATAAAAGTTAGGCATACGAAACAACGTGACATTTGACCACAATTCAAAAGAATTCAACTTTGTAAATAAATGCATACATATCGATAGTAACGAAGTTTGGTGTGTGGATAGGCATCCTTCGATTAAAAATTCGATGGAAAATTTTTGGGCTCATAATTTCCCATTTTCATCTCAATACATGGATTGGCAATATTCACCATGTTGATGAAGTTTTTTGTGTACATAATTCACAGATTGCCACCTCTGATTTACAAATTACGCTTTCTGAAAATCAATTCACATATTCTGAATTTCAATTCACAGTTCTGAATTTCAATCTACACATTCTGAAATTCAATTTACGTTTCTGAATTACAATTCACGCATTCTGAAATTCAGTTCACAATTCTGAATTTCAATTTACACATTCTGAAATTCAATTCAACTTTCTGAATTACAATGAACACATTCTGAAATTCCATTCACTATTCTGAATTTCAGTTTACACATTCTGATTTACATCTTGAAAAGGTGTAGACCTTTCAAGACTTCGATAGTTTGTAGAAAATTTTAACAATATTTTGAACAATTCCGACACTGGACACTGTAGAATCTGTATTCATTAGGGAATTTCCGATAATTGAGGAGTTAGTTTAACCCCTTGGAGATCCAAATCTTCGAATTATCAACACGTTCGTGATTTGTTATAAATGTGTAAGAAATTTTTCATTAAACCTATCTGAAAACACTATATTTATTGTTATTGTTTTGTGGCAATTTCTGGATATTTTTGTACCATAAATATTTTAAGTGCTACTTTCCCAAAAAAAAAGTGTCCGGGAACTGAACACTTTCCGGATGGTTGCCGAAAAAAATTTTTTGGGATGCAAATTTATAGTAAATGTGTATGAATAGTTTTTTTTGTGTGCCATGAATTCATGTACTGATTATAAAATCTGGGTTTTGAGTTTATAGTGATGATCAGTTGAATCAAGAGTTTTACTAAAAGTAATCTTGAAACATTTCTAAACGTTTAAATTCAGTACATTCATATCACACCAACTTACTACTTGATTTATGTCTTGCTGTAGAAGTGTAGAATCCATGGATTGTTTCAAAATTATTTAAATTATCAGTTAACATTAGAAATTTGGATTTTTCAAACAATGAAACTCGTTTACAACGTTTATTTGATACAATCCGACCATTTGGAATCGAAATAAAAACTATGACTTGTCGGGCCCGAAAATCCCCGATACGGTCGTTCTCCCAAATTTGTATATCGAAAAGCCAGACATCGAATTATAGATCGTAATATATACATAATTACATTTTGACCATGGTAATAGTTGCGGGCTGCCCAAAACAGCAATCATACAGCCTCAAATATCGATCTCGAAGATTATCATTATTGAGGGTCCTCTTCCCAATTATTGATGCTCACCGATGAAAATAAAAAAAAATATATTTGGCTTGTCATAACATTAATACTCGTTATTTGCTGGATACCTATACTTACAATGCATTAAATATGCTGCAAGTTTAATTCTTTTTGTGGCGACAAGGAATTCTCATGGAGCCGAGCCAATGAATGCTTTACGATATTCGGAAGGTTGTTTTGGATTAATTCCCAGATTTCGTTATGCGCTCTTTGTCATTTGTGGGTTGGTAAATAAACCAACGGTTATGAATCATACTGCGACATAATAAAAAAAAAACGAAGTTCATTTGTACCTAATATTTATATCAGTGAAGAAAGTCTCAGTTATCGCAATATTGTTCAGAGTATATTCCAAATTTCTCATTTCGTTTTAAAAATTGACAAAATAGTATATTTTTATTGAGCGCATAAAATGAATGTCTTTTTAATAGCATGTGAGAGTGTTAATTTTTAGCCGAGACCACAGGTCAAGACCAAAAGTTCTCTCGAATAATGTGCCATGAAAACACGAATTATATAAAAGAATTATAAACAAAATTTTTTGCACAACTATGAATTTATATCGTCTGAAATATGATATGAAAAGATACTACCTATACATCTTGACTCGTTTTTTGTCCCAGTGAGTTGCTGCGTATAAACGAATGTTGCCTTGAAAAAATTATTTAATTTTGTCAGTAAAATCGTAGGTATTCTAAAATTTGGGAGCCCGAAAAAAATTTGTCAAATTAACTAAAAAATACCTACTTTCAAACGAGGTTGTCGTTTCGGAGATAAATGCGTCTCCGTTATCAAAACTTGAAAAAACTTTCTTTGCATTAGATTTAGAGTTAAAACTTCTGCGGAAAATAGTACTAGATTCACCAATAGACTGCATAATATTAGCAGTAACTCGAATTATCAATTATAATATGTTATATAATTTTGGTAATTTAAATCGAAATGATGGAGTAGTGGTCTTCATAAAACCAAATCTGTATCAATCAATCACATGAGACATTTAAAATCAATAACACTTATTTGCTATCATTGGCAAAGAAATTATCATCATAAATTCATTCTACAGATCACCCCGTAATCGCCAAATTAATAGAAAAATTGGGCAATATAATGAATAACCAGACCAAAGATTTTACTTACAGTATTGGTGACATCAATATAGATTTGTGTGGAAAATTCTCAAATGTAAAGAGAAACATTCCCAATTGAAAATTGAACCAATATATGACATATCAGAAAAATATTTTCCAAATGTTACCGCACAATTTCATCATAACAGTGTAAAATTGCTTCTGAAGAGTATGTTTCCCAATTCTTCCGACCTGATGATTTTAGAAGAGTGAAATAGGTTTTTGTCAACCAAAATGTATTGGAGGCCAAGCGAAAGAGATGCAATTCACGCATCAATGAAATAAATGAGTGATTTTCTGTGAGTGATACTTCTGCATAACATTCTCCCTTATCTTATTTATAGATAAGAATCTCCAATGGAAACTGGACATTTAATAAATAATCAACTATCTGAATGAAAATGCAAATTTTCACTTTCAGATTTTTTCTCTCAAGTTATATAGGGTCTTACAATATCTATCAGATGTAGTTCAATGTCCAGTGTGGCTTTAGCCGGGGAAACAGTTGTTTTCTGTTAGATATTACAAAAAAGTAACTTCAATTTATCGTAGGTTTTTTCCATTTCCAGAGGAGTCATGTATTGATTCAATTTTCAATTGGGAATGTTTCTCTTTACAACGTGAATCCCTTCCAAGAGAGGTTATCTTGTACGATGGGAAATAGAGACTAAATTCCAACTTTCAGTGGCAGATGATTCCACTACTGACTTTATGAACAACCTGTTCATATTTCCAACAAAATCAACAGTCTCAAATGTATTTGAACACTTTGAAAGAGCAATCAACACTCCTACCAGACCAGACTCGGGTACTTGTTTAAAACACATAATCAAAAGGTGAAAACGTCGATTCCATACTACCAATAACGATAAAAATTTATATAACAGACCATTATATAACGCTCCTACAGGTAATATTCACAAGCGAACGAAAAAAAATAAAATAGAACTTGGCACGAACTTTTTCAATATAAACGAGAAAAAATTAGCAGAACATTTG
The DNA here is from genome assembly GCA_944452925.2 of Chrysolina oricalcia. NCBI lineage: Eukaryota > Metazoa > Arthropoda > Insecta > Coleoptera > Chrysomelidae > Chrysolina > Chrysolina oricalcia. The sequence goes on from OX101822.2 coordinate 15,591,612, forward strand.
GAATCTAGAGCCTGGGAAGAATAAAATCGATGATTTGGATAGTCGAAATTATTGACAACGACATACATAATTCCAAAACATGTGAAGATCAAAAACAAATATATAGTATATTATTAAGTATATAAGATCAACAAATGAAAAAAATTACGTGTTCCATAAATTACAAAAAAAATTACTAATGGTGTGTTTTCATTTTCGTAAAAATGTTTCAGCACATCCAATTTGAAATAAATTCTAGTTTTTTTCATTGGCTGTAGAAAAAATAGTGCTTCCAACAAATAAAATACATTTATTAAGCTTTGAGACCTTACAGTCACAAATTTAAAAATTCACAGAAACTTAAGGACTATCAGCCTTGTCAACATTCAGTATAGTGTATAAAATTTAAAATACTAGCATAGATAAAAAATAAAATACAGTAAACAGCAGTAGGGCTCCATTTACGGGTATATTTATGGAATTCTTCAAAGGAATAATAATATTTTAGGAAAATATTTGTTTGGAGCTTATTTTTGAAAATACTTCTTGAAACTTGCATCATTCCTATTCGTTTTTACATATTTATTGAAACAAGCAATGCCTCCTAAATATACAAGGTGTTTCATAATAAATGCGCAGGACTTCAGGATGTGATAGCTCGTCCAAAAATATGGAAAAAAGTTTACCCTCTAAAATGCACCATTTTCGAGATACAGGGTGTTGAAATTTAAAAAAAATAATCATTTTTTGGGAATATCTCTGGAACCGTTTATCGCACAGAAAACAGATTTCGTAGGCATTTTGAACTCATAATAAGCTATGTTTTGTGAGGATTTTTTATTTTTTCAAATTCATAATTGGAGAAAATTTTGAAGGGGTGGTGGGTGTTTTTTTTCTCCAACTTCTACGCCACTGGAAAAAGTACAGTTTTGAGCATCCTATATGAACCACCAATGTTTTCTACACAAAAGAGTATTCTTGATCATGAGCTCTAAAGTTGACCGTTTTCAAGAAAAATCAACCGTCATGTTGTTTAAATAATGTTTTTTCCTCGAAAAATTGCTGCGTGCATTGAAGCTAACGGCGGACATTTCCAACAATTCAACTGAGTATGATTTTTATTGTTTTTTTTTTATTTTGCAATTAAGAAGTCAACGTTTGGTTTTGTTACTTGTTCTAACGTTTAAATAAATTTTGTATAATTAGGAAAAAAATTATTTAAAAAAATTTACAATGTTTTTCAACATGAGAGTTGATTTTTCTTGAAAACGGTCAACTTTAGAGCTTATGACCAAGAGTACCTTTTTGTGTAGAAAACATTGGCGGTTCAAGTAGGTGGCTCAAAATCATACCTTTTCCAGTGGCGTAGAAGTTGGAGAAAAAAACACCTATACTACCCCTTCAAAATCTTCACCAATTATGAATTTAAAAAAATAAAAAATCTACACAAAACATAGCTTATTATGAGTAGAAAATGCATTAAAAATCTGTTTTTTGTGCGATAAACGGTTCCAGAGATATTCGCAAAAATCTATATTTTTTTTTTAAATTTCAACACCCTGTATCTCGAAAATATTGAATTTTAGAGGGTAAGTTAATAGAAACTTTTTTTCATATTTTTGAACGAGCTATCACATCCGGAAGTCCTGCGCATTTATTATGAAACACCCTGTATATGAGAGTTCTGACCAACGGAGAGTCTCGAAAATGGTTGACGCAGGTAATTGCATCTGCAGGTGCAATAATCATGTAGTTGGCTATTTGTTACATGGGATTCTTATCTTTTTCTATTACATATATGGGAGTGTCAGCATTTGAAAATCTTCAAACATATATTTACAGCCAGAACCCCCGCCATATACCTCAAGACTTTTTTCCATGCGATGAAGACATTTTGAATAGGAGCGGAACCCAAAAAAAATTGACAATAAGAGAGAACGGATTCAGTACGATATCAGTACTTTAGGACTAACTGTCACAGTAAAAAAAACATATGCCGTTCAATTTATTTGTAACCGATCGATATGATTTTCCCAACTTAGCGTCCATAATTCCATAATGAGTCCTAAAAATTCATCGAGTTTAGTATTTTTTGGTAAAAGGTTATAATTTGTGATTTCTTAGAGTTGACAGATGAACCATGGTTTAGGCAGTAAATATAATATACATTTGCTGAAGTTTTAGCATCAGTTACCAGTTCTGCAGTTCTGGGATCTGTTTTGCTGACGATACGAAAGTAGTGTCATCTGTATATAAAACCACAATATTTGGGGTAGAACATGATAATACGATATCATTAATAGAAACAAAAAATATAATGGTACCCAGTATTGAACCCTGTGGTACTCCTACTGGCACAACGATCATGTGATGGCTACATTCATACACTGGTACAAGATGGACCACGTGCTCATGTATTATCGTTACATGTTGGTAGGTAGGTACCCTAAGGATACTTCCGAGAATAATTGATTGATAATTAACAACCTTCGAAGTTTAGGAACGAAATTTTCAAACTCGATTACTATTGTTGAAAATTTTATAGTAGTAATTTTATGAATAGAAATAATTTTTACCAAGAAATGGAGGCTTTCATATAAATGAATACGAATCTGACTTATTTTGGAAATTATATCGTCTACATTTTCACTAATTTTATTATCAAAACTCCTTAAATTATGTTTTTATTGAAAATTGGATTCCACTGTGTGTACAGTGTGGTCCACTAAGTGTGCAATAAATGGTAAACTTGTTTATTATCGATTTCTCAGAAAATTTTATTCTTGACAAAAGTTGGTGCATGTTCCAAAACTATACCAAGTGTACCTGAAATGGCTTTATGACAAACACCATACAGGGTAGGCCAAAAAATATAAAGTTCGTTCAAGAGTAAAGTACCCTTATTTCAAAAAATATAGAAATATGTTGGAGAGAAAAGTTGCTTAAAATTAAAAGTTATGTTTAGATACGAAGTCATGGCCTGCTATTCAAATTTTATTTTTCGTTTGGAAAATATTGAATTACCCCCGTATGATACATATTTTTACTATTTTGATTTAATATGTATGTGAAGTAGCCACAATCAAATCAGTTTGCAGTATTTTTTATCAAATTAAAGTGTATTTGTAAAATTTACTAGGATTTGTATTTTTTTAGGTGACCGTCAACTTCATGTTTGTTGCAACGATATTTAACAGAACTCTAGAATAAAACAAATACTCTTTTTAACGAGGCAAATACTTTACTAAGTAAATGTTCACATGCATAAACTGTCAATAAAAGTATAAAATTTCTGTTCTTCTGACAACAATGCCTCAACTAGAACAGATATTAAAAAACACTCCAAAATTTATCGCGGATGAACAAAAAACACATACGCCCAAAAAGAATATTTTCAACGAGCGGCATCCAGACAAATAAATTTGCTATTCAAGTGTTAGTAGAATTTTAAAGAATTTCAAACAGACCGGATCACTAGAATATAAACATAATACTACGTACGAAACCTGTATGCACAGAAGAAAACCAGCTTGACGTACTTCAAGCAGTAGTAGAAAAACCCAGAAGGTCCACCCAAGAAATTAGTGATTATACCGGCATAAAAAAAAAACTCTGTGAAGCGTATTCTCAAGAAACATAAGTACCATGCTTACAAACCTACATTCATTTGTACATTGCAAGAAAGAGACTATGATTTGAGATATGATTTTTCCATGTGGATTCAGGGTGAAATAGAAGAACAAAGAGATTTTCATCGATGTATTCTGTTTGGAGATGAATAGACTTTTACAACAAAATCATCACAAAATTGCAGATAGTGGTCAGATGTCAACCCAAATTTTATTATTGACAACAAAAATCAATACTATCAGAAAACAAACGTTTGGTGTGGTATATTAAATGATTACTACATTACTACATTACTATAGGTCCTTTTTTTTCGAGAGAATTCGAATGGTGACAGGTACTTGAACTTTTTGGAAACTGAAATAGGAGAGTTTTTGGATGATATGGTATTAGAAGAACGGCAAACAGTATGGTTCCAACTTGACGGATGTATTGCCCTTTCTACTAGAAATGTTTCTCAGTGGCTGAATAGGACATTTCGTAATAAATGGATAGGACGAAATACCGATCCTCGATGGCCTCCTCGTTCTCCAGACCTTACACCTTTGGATTATTTCTTATGGGGATATTTAAAACACAAAGTCTACAGAGCTCGCCCGTTTAATAAAGTTGCTGAGCTTGAAACTTCAATACGAGTTCATTGCAGAAATATTCCCGCTAATGTGTTGCGATCTACAGTAAACGAATTTTATGAGCGAACAGTTAGATGCATCGAAAGAGAAGGTGGACATACAGAGACGCTTCGATAATTTTTAATGTTAGCACCTGTTCAGTTACCTACTATAAGTTTCTGTACTATCGCTTATTAGTTCTATTTTGTTCATTTCTATCCGCGATAGATTTTGGAGTGTTTTTTAATATCTGTTCTAGTTGAGGCATTGTTGTCAGAAGAACAGAAATTTTATACTTTTATTGACAGTTTATTCATGTGAACATTTACTTAGTAAAGTATTTGCCTCGTTAAAAAGAGTATTTGTTTTATTCTAGAGTTCTGTTAAATATCATTGCAACAAACATGAAGTTGACGGTCACCTAAAAAAATACAAATCCAAGTAAATTTTTCAACCTGATTTGATTGTGGCTACTTCACATACATAATAAATCAAAATAGTAAAAATATGTATCATACGGGGGTAATTCAATATTTTCCAAACGAAAAAAAAATTCGAATAGCACGCCATGACTTCGTATCTGAACATAACTTTTAATTCTAAGCAACTTTTCTCTTCATCATATTTCTATATTTAATATGAAATAAGGATACTTTACTCTTGAACGAACTTTATATTTTTTGGCCTATCCTGTATGGTGTTTGTCATAAAGCCATTTCAGGTACACTTGGTATAGTTTTGGAACATGCACCAACTTTTGTCAAAAACAAAATTTTCTGAGAAATCGATAATAAACAAGTTTCCCATTTGTTGCACACTTAGTGGACCACACTGTATACGTGTTCCATGAGCTCGCCCTGTGTGAACGCACTGTATCTTTGTTTTTGTTCCCACAACAAGAGGAAACATACGCCTTATACTGCCTGCAATTTTTAACTAAAACGGAACATTATAATAAGTCTCCGACTCATAATGTTTTATATGGAAACACGTAGGCCATTTTCTATATTTAAAGATTATGACTGGGTAATTTACTCTTTATGTATAATTAGTCAATTACTTAAAAGAGGATGTAGTTTTCTTTTATAATTTAAAATATCTCATTTTTCAATATATTATGCGACCGTTATAAACATTAAAATTTCAGATTACATCATTTGTGAAGTTTAAAACTATAAAACATGCACGTTTTAGAAATTCAACTGCTATCAGGTTAAGTAAGTAATTGATACTTAAATAAAGGTGGGGAATACCGGCCATGAAGGTAATACCGGCCTACATACATATCCTATTGTATACTAATATTTTTTGGCAAAAACGCTGTTACAGCATGTTGGAATGTGTGCTCGAAATTTTGTCAAGATAAGCAACTCAGATAGGTTTGTTGTATTGCTTACATTAGCTATGAATGTGAAATCGCCATGCCTATCTATGAGCGGTAACAGAAAAGCTCAGTACAGTCCAAAACAAGTTTGAGTTACCGTACAGGTCAGTTCTATTGTATCGGTCGGATCGCGAAGTGCACTGTGAAATTTTATTACTGAATGTACAATAATACTACCCTCTATATAGTCCGGATACTTTCTCATTCTGAATTCACGCATATTATAGGTCTCTTGACATCCACAGCTAGATTTACCAAGCTGTAACAATATTTGACATTTGTTGATGAAGCCGGAAGACATTTTTAGAAGTACGTACAACAGTTGTTTTTGGATATTTTGACAGCGTAAATGTATTTGTGTTCTGTGTATGTTTCATGCACTATTCATTTATATATTTGATGGGGGAACATTTTATGATTTAAAGGAGATACACTAGGAAACATATAATAGGTTATTTCAGGTAATGCCGGCCAGTGCAAGGCTGGAAATACCGGATGGCCGTCATTACCCACCCGCATTCAACGAATTCTATTTATTGCATATTTTCGGTTATGTATCTCTGACCTAGATCTATTTAAATTACAGACGCCAAGTAAATGTATCAGGGCAACAGTGAAAGCCGCGTATGGTCTTCTGAACAAATGCAACCCGCATTACAGGGCATCCATAAGAGAAGGAGTATTGGATTCATAAACTCGGTATTAATAAATCAAGGCTAGAGCCAATCCAATATACATTTAGAACAATGACATTTTTATTTATTCCCTTTTGACATCACCAAACTATTTTATCTTAGCAAACTTATACAAGGTGAGTTGGAAATATTATATAAACATAAATATTCGTCCACTACAAAAAGTATTAACATTGTCATCTTTAGACAATGGTATTAAGCAGGTTTCAAGAAAATTTGGTATTGCTAGGGGCACTCTGCAAGATACAATGAAACAAGGCAATAACACATCGGGGCCTCCAGTATTTACCAGAGAAGATGAAAAACTACTCGCAAATCAAGTTATCAAACTTTCCGAAATTTTTATGGAGATGTTCAGGAACTAGTCGGAGTTTGACCTTATACCATTACCTGGGCCATCAGGAATAAAGACAGCAGATACTGAAATAAAACAACAACGCACTAAAAGATATTCACATTCACATCTATGAAAACAGTTTTAGGCGAGAAATTTCCTAAGAAACAATTTCAGCTACGAAAGAAAAAGTTGATAGTAGACACAAAAAGTAGAGGAAAAAAACACAAAATTTTAGACGAAGATGATACCGCTGAACAAAACCAAATTACTGGAACTAGAGGAAGTATCGGAAGAACCAGTAAAAAGGAAGTGGCACTGTCAGAAAAGAGCAGTTCAGAAGAAGACGATACTGGCGAAAAAGAAGATAACGAAAACATATGAATAATATGCGGTGACATTGGGAAGAATGGAGAGATATGTAGCTGCAATGCTGCAGGTGTGGTCAGTGGGTCCATGTAGCGTCTGCAGACACTGAATGTGGATGGTTCATGTGCGATATCTACCTTTTCAAACTAGTTTCATATATTGAGTAGGATGGCAGGTAATGGCGTCTTTGGTCACCATTACCCTACGGTAGCAAGTAATGACGGCCACTGATGATGATCAATTTATTTATATTTTTTTTCATTTCGGTAATATGTATTCCATACTTTAAAGTAATATACCCAATATTTTTCGATCCCACTTGCGCAACTGAGATATTATTGAAGAGGGTCGGCACCTTTACCCTAATTCTTATTGAGGATCCAAGGATCTCCGAAGTGAAAGCTATCGTGAGAACTTCTCAGTGTGAAGAGGAAGCTGCAGAAGGTAATCCCTGAAGACCGTAAAAAAAAGAAAATGTTAACAAAGATTCTTAAAAGTGTAAATGTGGAATTCATTTTTAGCTGCCAACCTGGTAACGTACACCATGCAAATAATCCTGAAGTACGACGTAAAAGTTGAACCGACACGTAGCATTTTGATACCACAAAATTAAATAGGGGATTATTATAATACGCATTAAATATTAAATTATGTGTCGTAAATTCAGACGCCAACAATAGCTACATACGAGAAAGCGGGCGATATTTTTTGAGTGGGGTTGAATATTTTTATGAAGAACGGGTTTTAACTCAGTCTGAAACGGTTATTTATTTTTGAATAATATAAACATATACATATATTTATATAGAAATGTTCCTACGTAGCGGAGGATATTACAAGAGTGCAGAACTATAACTCATCAGAGGCAAACCAGTGTTGGACTGGGATGAAGTTTTTTTATTTACCTGACGGGATCATAGTTTTTCGGAGGTCCTTCAGTCAGTATTCAAGCTCCAAAGATTACGTTCTGAACTAGTGAAATAGAAGAACTTGGTTATTTTATAGACAGATGCAAAATAGAAAATAAACAATGCTCTTTATAGTTCATGGCCAAAATCAGTTGATGGAAAAGACATTCAGTGTGAAAAAATCTCCTTCTCTCCATATTCAACCAACCAGATTGTATTAGTTTATGAGAAATCCTTTTACGCCTGCACACACTATATACCAATCTCAACTAGGAATTCTGTTCTTTTTGTATTTCTGAGCTGTTTTTTGGAAAATATTAGGGCCAGAAAAAGAATCAGCGAAATTAAAAATTGATATGACCACATCGATTCACATAAAAGTAATTTTATATTCGATGATAGACAGTGCGTTGAACCTTTCAACGTTTTTATAGTTAAATATGCTCTCTGAATGACTTTTTTTACGTGTTTCTCAAATCTCAGGTCAGAGTCAATTTCCACAACAAGATTTCTTGTGTGCTCCTGAACAGCAAGTGGTTCGTCAGTAATAGTTATATATATTGATATCATGCGGAAACAGATATATTTTTTCTACAGATAATTTTTCGACCCAAAAATTATCATGCTTAACTCATTAGGGTTGATGTAGGTACTCTCTGATGCCTTATGTATGAATTTTTGAAGATCTTTATTGATGATACCACTGGCCATTTCCAAGTTATTCGAATCAAAACTTTCGTTTAAGTTTATTCCGTTAACCACCTGTCGTCCCCATACGAACGGCAGCCCTCAGAAGTCGAAACTTGTGCGAGCCAAGGATTAACGAAGTTTTACCTTTTTACGTGCGATTCCTAGCACTTTCTCGGGCCATCAGAAAAATGTCTGTAGTCGCTAGGGTTTGAAACTTTGGCTTGCAGCCAAAGTGTTATAATTGTGTATCATTGGCATGGCACTGAATAGAGCCGCATTCGAGCGATTTCATGATTGATGAAGTGTAAATAGAAAATAGAAGAGGTCCTAATATATACCCTTGTGGTACTCCTGATATCAAGTTCACACATCTAAAGAAGAAGTTCGGCCTTAGCCAGAAAGTAGCTCCTATTGCATGGTCCGATGCATCACTGGTCCAACTGCCATGAAATACAAGGAATTCTTCTATCCTGTTACATTCTAGAATTCACCACCATAATTACTCAACTTTGACAAACATTTTCTCCAAATTTTTTTTTTGCTAATGCTGGAATATTCTAATGTTCATATCAAAGAACTCTGTTGGCCTGCTTCCTTGTGTTACTATTTTGGTACGTGCGAAAAAGATTAAGGTCAAATCTTTCCTAAAATTGCTCCAAGTATTTCGTCATAAAGATTTCAGTCACTGATATAGATCTAGTGCAAGTGAAGCAGCTAAAATTCAACTATTAGTGGGTAAGCAATGAATTGAAAAATATTTTTGGTTCGATTCGATTCCTGTTCAGCCAAAGAAAGTGTAATTTGCTTTAATTCGATTGTGATGTTAGAATTAATCAACATAGGTAATAGGTAAAATAAGAATAATTTCGACGATAGCAAATATCTGACAGAGATCAACTACGTTCCTAGCTATTGCCACGGCGGATATTGATAAATGTCGAACGAATAGCAAAGCAATGTTTCTTAAAGCAGACGGCTTCATGGCCTTCAGAGACCTACCCTTGCACTTATGAAGGATGACCACCTATAAACCGGAGTAGGTGGCTTCTTTATCCAAATCAAATAAAGTTCTGCTGTTCGATTTTCAGAATAGCAGAATCCTTTGCAATAGTGTCACAAAATCACGATAGCATTGGCTATTCGGCGAAACTTTAGAATGCATTAAGAACATCCCCTCTGTCAAGAAGGTGTTCTCTAGCATTGTTCTGAATCAAGCGATACAAAAAATTATTCATTTCATAACTATGTGGCAAACATCTCCGGACCCTTATGTTTGAGAAAAGCTGGTATGGTAGGCATTCCTAATGGTGGATTTATGCAGCAGTAATAAGTTTTAAGTCATAAGAAAGAATATTCCACAATGATTGGATGAACCATTTATTCCAACCAATCAATGACGAATATTCTTCCTTGTGACTTATTACTGCTGCATAAATCCACCATAACAGTATCACAGACGTAGCATTTCAAAATGGGCCGTGGTGGTCGTGATGCTTATGCCTCTCAATCATAGGATCGTGGGTTCGATTCCTAGCATGATCACCGGTCTCGTGCGCATGGCATCACAAGTTAAAAGATGCGGTCTGCGACTTACCCAACTCGCACAAGTATTTCGAGGACATCTGAGGATTGCGCGTAGGGGTACTGCTAGTTGACGGAAATAACAATTTTAACAAAAAGAATACGAAACACTAAGAGCGCCAAATTGATTATCTCATCTTTTGAATTCTACTAAATTTGATTTAATTTTTGATTGCAGAAACGAGCCCTACACTGGACTGCTATAAATTCGCACAGCTTCCTCGAGAAAACAAAACCCATCCAAACACGGCCCTGATGTTACTGGAACAACTATAAATTCATTTCCTGCCATGTAGGTGCATTAAAGTGATTGTGCTAGATGAATAAATCATCGGTACCATATCGACTGAAAAAGCACATTAACATTTGAGGATTGCAAGTTTTGATATCTCCAATGATTGACTTCAGAAACGTTGTGAGATCGAGATGACGAATGATGTTTCGGTGAGATAAATTGATGCTCAGGAATACTAAGCACGATAGCCAACCCTTTGAGAGTCTGGACTCAATGAATTGAATGTCTGTATGGGGTGGCACAAATCTCCAACCATTCTAAAAACTTCCATTAAAGTTCCAAATCGTGTTAACCTTTACATGTTTTTGCGCCGGTATTCTGCTATTTCTGGCAACATTAAATGTCCCATTTTTTTCAGGTTATGTTTTTTTCACTCAGTTTCCGTCGTCCTTCTAAAGGTTGCATTCATGAACTTACTTTGAGGGTAATAAATAGTACAATCATGTGATTAGAAGTATATGTTGATAATTACTCTCAAATAGTCGTTCAAAAACTTGTCTCAATGACAATAGTGATATTAAATTGAGGTTTTGTTTGGTAATGTTTTATCTACATCTAAAGTTGATATTAATTTATTATTTGTCTATGAATACATTCTTCTCACATTTTGGGAACTTATGAATGTAATAATAAAAACAGTATCCGTGGCAGTTAATATTAAAATTATTGAAATCCATATCATGGGAATACAAAATTCGATCAATGAATTAATTGACGAAACTTTCGTTATTCTGGTTAATCCTATTTCGAAATTTTTGAACCGTGAACACACATTAAACACAAACCCTCTCATTGTCACTACTGTCAGAGTATATCATTATTATTTTCAAAAGCAGTGTAGATAGAGTAACTCCAAGTAGGTTTCTGAACGATTGTCAGTCCATACTCTATGAAACTAGAATACGTTTACGGACGATTCGGAGTAAGCAGACCTTACTCGGCGTAGGTTTATGAACGCAACCCTATAAATAGAACACAATTGTTGATGGTGTCAGATCTAATACGAGGAACATTCATTTGGATGTATCCATAAATTCCATTTTGTGTCGTTCTTCATTATATTCAATAACTGTTTCGTATTCTTCTAGTACTTCTATTTCTATTACTTCACACTTGAGATTTCTTACATTCAGTTGCATCAATCTGACTTTTCCCTCTGTTATCATTTCAGTAGTTTGTGTTGGTTTTGTTATATTTGTATTTGTTATTGTTTGTGGTATTTTTAAATTAATTGAATTAATGAAATTGAACTCTTATAAGGTAAACGTAGAACCGTTCGCGAATATGAATTCAAAAAAAATCGATGAATTTGGCGAAGTCTCCGACATAGATGAAGGAGCAACATTGGCACAAATCAATAAAAGTTCCTACCCCCGTAAAGCTAGCAGAACCACTTTGGAATTTTCAAAATTTTTTTAGGCCATAATTTTAGGCTAATTTAAGGCTAATTTATTGCCCTATTCCCAAATTTTTTGCTCTTCAATTGTGAGAGATATCGCGGGTTCTGCTAGCTTAACGTTAAGCTGGCAGAACCAAACCGCCAAACGAATGATTATGAAAAGTCTAAGCACACCATAATTTTAGGCCCATTTTAGGCTCACGTTTGAACCCATCGCCGATTTTTTTGGAATTCGTTTTTTAAAAAAATTCTGGTTCTGCTAGCTTTACCGTTAAGCTAGCAGAACCCAACCTTAAAAAAGCTACTCAGAACAAATCCAGTTGGACAATAATTTTAGGCTCTATTCAGGCTAATTTATTACCCAATTATAATTTTTTTTGCTCTTCATTTGGAGGAGAAATCATTGGTTGTGTGAGCTCAACACTGAGCTGGCAGTACCAAAAGGCTAACCGAATCGTTATGAAAAATCTGATCGCACCATAATTTTAGGCTCATTTTAGGCTCACGTTTGAACCCATCGCCGATTTTTTTGGAATTCGTTTTTAAAAAAAAAATCCTGGGTTCTGCTAGCTTTACCGTTAAGCTAGCAGAACACAACCTATGATATCTCCTCCAACTGAAGAGCAAAAAAATGTATAATTGGGTAATTAGCCTGAATAGAGCCTAAAATTATTTTTCAACTGGATTTGTTCTGAGTTGCTTTTTTAAGGTTGGGTTCTGCTGGTTTAACGGTAAAGCTAGCAGAACCCAGAATTAAAAAAACGAATTCCAAAAAAATCGGCGAAGGGTTCAAACGTGAGCCTAAAATGAGCCCAAAATTATGGTCCGATCAGATTTTCCATAACGATTTGGTTAGCATTTTGGTACTGCCAGCTCAGTGTAGAGCTAACACAATCTACAATTTCTCCTTCGACTGAAGAGCAAAAAAATTTATAATAAAAAAATAAATTAGCCTGAATAGAGCCTAAAATTATTGTCCAACTGAATTTGTTCTGAGCTGCTTTTTTAAGGTTGGGTTCTGCTGGCTTGACGGTAGAGCTAGCAGAACTCAGGATTTTAAAAAAAAAACGAATTCCAAAAAAATCGGCGATGGGTTCAAACGTGAGCCTAAAATGAGCTCAAAATTATGGTGCGATCAGATTTTCCATAACGATTCGGTTAGCCTTTTAGTACTGCCAGCTCAGTGTTGAGCTAACACGACCTATGATTTCTCCTCCAACTGAAGAGCAAAAAAATTTATAATTGGGTAATAAATTAGCCTGAATAGAGCCTAAAATTATTGTCCAACTGGATTTGTTCTGAGTTGCTTTTTTAAGGTTGGGTTCTGCTAGCTTAACGGTAAAGCTAGCAGAACCCGGGATTTTTTTTTAAAACGAATTCCAAAAAAATCGGCGATGGGTTCAAACGTGAGCCTAAAATGAGCCTAAAATTATGATGTGCTTAGAGTTTTCATAATCATTCGTTTGGCGGTTTGGTTCTGCCAGCTTAACGTTAAGCTAGCAGAACCCGCGATATCTCTCACAATTGAAGAGCAAAAAATTTGGGAATAGGGTAATAAATTAGCCTAAAATTAGCCTAAAATTATGGTCTGAAAAAATTTTGAAAATTCCAAAGTGGTTCTGCTAGCTTTACGGGGGTAAAGTTCCTAGTTTCTTTGTGTTCGTAGCAAGATGTATAGAAACCATGGTGTTATCACTGATTCGCTTTTGTTTCAACAAAGTTGTTGAGACTGTAATTGCACTGATACCGTTGGCTTCATTCGTCGATGGATGGCGTATAAGTCAAAAATAACCGAGTTTCCAATATTCCGAAGTACTGATTCATAATTATTTGTTAAAATTTGAATGTTTCCAAATTATGGTTAATGAATATCACAACAAATAAAATTCAACGATGAAAATTACATAACATGACACTTGTCCAAGCGTCATCATGAATCTGTAATTTTGCCGCCATCTGTGTGCTAAAGAGGTGAAACGGTATCAACGCAGTAAAAATATCACGATTCAAGTAGGCCGTACCTTAACACTTTTGTATGTCGGTTTCACAGCTATAAGAGATCACACCAGGGTTTCTATGTATCTTGGTTCGTAGCTATTACAGATGCAAATATTAAAACAATGGAAGTGGAAATGGATTTAGATTCTTCTCTTCCACCAGTAAGTCAAGAAGCTACAAATAGAGTAACTTCAGATCTGTTGTCTGAAAAATCACGGAAACAATATGAAATTGCTCATAATGGACTCATAGCATGGAGTCAAATGAAGAAAGTTGAAAGCAAGTTCACTGAAAACGTAATTTATTTCGAAGAAAAATCGAAGTTATACAAGTCATCAACGCTGTTGTCTAAATTTTCTCGAAAATCTTCAGCATCTGTGTTAGCGAATCCAGGAGCAAGTTTGAATACAATAAAACGGCATGGCGAGTGGAAGTCCTCAATTGTAGCTGAGGGTTACGTCAAGGATTCCATTGAAAATAAAAATAAAATTGCTGATAAAATGTTTCCTGGTATAAGTGTGCAGTCTTGCACCAGCATTATTTGATCATCCCACTTCAATAGCACCATCATTGGTTAGCGATGAAGGATCTTCAACACTGACTGAATACTTTGTCAGTAACTTCACAGGGAATTAATATTTCCAATTGCACAAACTACCAAATAAATGTGAACATTCATAAATAATTCCTTCTAAGTAGATGTTATTATAATATTTGATTAAAGTGTTTCTATTGGAGAAATTTATTTTATTCATTATCCATCATCTCATCTATCATTTGACTTGTAACACTAGTGTTACAAGTATTTTTAACACTAGTGCTAAAAGTGATTTTGACAGATAATGTGAAAACGTCAGCATTTAACTCATATGCCTATGAATTAAACACATAATTTTTATTGACATTTGTACAAAGAAGATTCATTTAACCTTTTTCGAATTTGCTGTTTCTGAAAAAAGTCCCACTCAAATAATCTGTACTCAGTTTTTCGTGCATTTGAGTAATTTAGTTGCTCTTTCTGACCACCTTAAATTTCTAGCAGTTACACCCCTACTCCCCACTCTAGTGGCAAGTTGAGAAGGACTTCCATTCCTGCTGCCGGGGTGGATCCCGTAAAGAACACTTACAACAAAGTATAGGAATAATGCTACCCATTACCTCAATAAATATACCAGAGTTCTACTTACAGCTGCATAAAACCACATAATAAAAAATAAAAATTTAAATAACCTCCGTACTTGCATACAAACTACGCTGGTCCTGAATTTTTCATTCGAAAATTGTGCATGTAATTGATTACCATACCAGAAAACAAATAAGCTCTATCAAGTGTATACTCCGTTTTGCATGAATTATTGAGACTGAAATTTTATTGGTTGGTTTTCCGAATATGCATTTCAATGGTATATTATTTTATGGAAGTTGTTAAGATCTCAAGCAAATTACGGTTAATTTATAATATTACCGGAGCGCACACCGGTTATTTGGAGTTGCCAAGTCGGCCATGAAATTTTTATATTTGTGTATTTCTCACATTATAACTCGATATCGCGATGCTCGCTTTTTGCGTGCACGAACAATGCACTTTTCTGCATTCGGACGTAATATGTACCACGAAGTTACAATGTACGAGCTTGGTAATGATAATGTGTGTTGTGAGAATGCCATTACCGGAATAATGAAATTTCACCTGGCTGGATAAAGAAGAATTAAACTTATCACGAAATAAAACTTTCTCTGTTTTTATTCCACTTCTATTTTTAACCAACGTTCCTGCAGTTTCGTCCTATATGGACATTATCAAACAAAACTATAAACTGAGTTAATGAATAAGGCTCCTTAAATGGTTTTGATACCTTCATTTTCCACTTATCCATTACAGCTTTATAATACCTTGGCAACGGTTGCTATTAACAGACCCATAACGCCCGGGGCTTCATGGAGGGCATTATGAATCATAACGCCCGCTAAATGTTTTTTCTGTAGTTCCAAAAATTAATAACTCAGAAAAGCTTAATTTATAACTGTATACATAAAAAAGGGACTGATTATTTTCTCTCAAATAGAAATTACAATTTTCAAATGTTCCTGAAAAATTAGTACCAAGTTTGAAGTTCTGTGAGTTGACCGATGATGAACTCCTCAATGTGCATTCGGTTTCGTTCGGAACGTTAATATTTTCTTTTTCGGAAACGGAATGGGCTATCATTGTAGCAATTTTGTTCTTCGATGAGATACTTTCTTCAATATAGCTTTCCGCTACCGTACAACTCTTCCATTTTCCATGTAACTTTAGTGTTTCAAAGGAAGCACCACCTTGAACAAGATTCGTTGACATTCGGCGTAACCTTTCGGGTTTTCCAAATTACGGTATTTCGTTATGATAGAAGGAACACTTTTTATAGTATTTTTACCTACAGGTAACTCAATTCATTTATTATTTCTGTAGGTTAAAAAAACCTACGTTGTTTAATTCCTTTTGGTCGTAGTGCAATGTACTTTTCAACTAAGTTCAAGGATCCTATTTCGCTTTCATCAACAATGGTGAAACTTTTTGAGGTGCACGTCTTGGTTTCTGGTATCTTCATCAGTAGGCTCCTCTGTTTTCAATGTCATCAATTGCCATCTTGACCATTTCATCACGTCTTAAGCCTCCAAATACGCCCATTACCAGAACAACTTAATGTAGCAGAAAAGTATCATCTGGAGCTTTTCTAATGAAAAGTAATACTTGTCCAACTTCCAACACCTTTGATTTTTTAGGAATCAATGTTGATTTATATTTTTCAGACTGAAATAATGTAAAATGAATAAAAAGTATTAATATTTTTCAAGAGATAAACTCACTAGTTCCTGGAAGTATGCTATTAAGACAGTTTCATTTATGGTATTCAGTCTGTTTTCATCTTTCCATTTCAAAAAACTGTCATACTCTTTCTCTTATAAATATTTGGATTTCATAGGCAGTAAATTTCCTAACGCTTTTTCAGCTTTGAGCGTCACATTCTGTGGGATCTCCATAATTATTATGAACACAACCGTTTTTAGTTTCCTCCACTAACAAGCTTGTCAATTCTTACAAAAATGCATGGTCATTTTATTAAATAAACAACCCTTAGCAACCTCTTCAATGTTCAACGGTCATTAATGACTTTTACCTGAACCTTGTTTATTTGCGACAATGTGAGTGAGCTGCCTTAAAAACCAGTGATCAGTAGGTTACATCCACAATGTTTGTGTTTATGAATTTCTAAGGATTATAAATAATTCAGTTTCCAATCCTTGCTTGCATAGTCTCTAATTTCCGTATCGTTCAGATTCGGAAACTTGTAGTTGCATTCCAAGGAATGGTTTGAAAACGTCGAATCGTTTCCTCCTGGTCTGAAGAACCTTTCATGTTCAGCGTATCTTTTTGAAAAATTACATCCACATTGTCCCACATAAACACCGTTACACTCTGGACACTTAAGCTTATAAACTCCAGAATTTCCATTTTGTCCATTCTATCATTGGCATTGAAAAGAAAATTAGACAACTTGGCCTTTCTTTTCAATCCATCAATTTAATTAAACTTATGCTACGTTTTTCAAATCATCACTCCAGCAACCATTTGAAAATATTCCAGTACCTGCCCAGAGCTTGATATGATTATGACGATTCTTTGTCCTTTATTTTAATTGCTGCAGTTAACGGCTACTATGGAAGTAATCTTGAGCCTTACACCCCTCCATATAGTAGTGGAGTGTGTAGCGATAAGACCAACATAAAGAATGACCAGAGAGGAAACCACCAAGCAAGTTTCGACTCCTTCCTGGAAATCACCAAATCAGGGATATGCCCCAAGATGATATGACAAAAAAGTTTAGCTTTGTGAAAGAATTCAACACCAAACTAAGTAGCAAAAGTTAGTCGGACAAAGATGCCATCCCAAGACTCAAGAAAATGGTACACAGATGAATCCAGTAGTATAGTCTTTCCAATATCAATTGCAGAACATAAAAACTTGTTTCAAAGCCCTACCGTTAATTTTGTTTGATATGCTGACACCTCATTTAAATGATGATTTATGACTCTCCAGCCAAATAATTTGCATTTTGCCGCAAGTCAATTAAGGTCACGTGGACCGCGGCGTTTCCTTTGAATCTATACGAGTTATATTGGAAAGTTATATTGGAAAGACTATAACTAGAATAGGAGTATATGGGCCTGGAACCGAAGACTCCGAAAGTCTGGGCAAATCCCCTAGCATTTTCCAAGCGGAAATCTACGCCATCGGAGAAAATGCGTCTAATTCAATATAGAAAGAAATATTAGAAAATAAGAGATTATCATCATGTCATATAGTCAAGCCGCCGTAAATGCTCCCAACTCCCATGTAATCAACTCCAAGATAATGTGGGAGTGTCTAGAGAAACTTAAAGAACTAGGTAGAACAACAATATATTACCCTTCTATGGGTTCCGGGATACCCTGCGAAATAAGTACCAGCACAATACTCTATGAATTTGATAAAGAAGTACTGATAGAAATATCTCAAAACTGGATAGAAAGGAATAAGACAGGCCAAGATACTACTGGGAAACTACAAACAGAAGAGATCAAAAGACTGCACCAGCAAGAGTAAAATCTAGCTCAGAATACTAACGGGAATCCTAACAGGGCACTGCCCGTTAAGAGGACACCTTAAGAAACTTGGATTGGTCGTGAAAGAAGAATGCAGACTCCGCCAGGAAAGTGATGCTCTATCCAAGAGGGAGATCTACCTAACCTGAAGCCATCCGATATCCTGAACTTCTTGAAAGTCATAGCCAGTGAATGAGAGATGTGTGCGCTGTATTTTGAAAACGACACAGTGAACGAGAGATGCGTGCGAAAAGACGAGATATCAGTGTGCAAAGTGTTTTGCTGAGCTATTTAAATCATCATCATCATCATCCATCATCTAATGCTAATGGCTAATCTACGACTCCAACAAACTCGTCTCTGTCACACTCATGGTGTTCGAGATGGATACTTTGAACTACATTCTTTGAAGATATCTTAATTTTTCAAATACAGTTTTAATACAATCACCGACAACGCAAATGAACAAGACTCACTATCATGCTACAAAACGTCAC
Organism: Chrysolina oricalcia; assembly: GCA_944452925.2. Lineage (NCBI taxonomy): Eukaryota > Metazoa > Arthropoda > Insecta > Coleoptera > Chrysomelidae > Chrysolina > Chrysolina oricalcia. The sequence goes on from OX101822.2 coordinate 15,610,602, forward strand.
GAAAATGTTCAACCGTGCACTGAATTCACTCCATTCAGTTCCAGTTCACTCCAGTGGAATGAATACTTGCCATCTGAGAGCTACAATAACCTAACCTTACCCTGAGAAGAACAAACAAATCGCTTTTGGTGTTCGCAAAACATAATTAATTGGAAAATAATAGGCGATGTACTCTCAAGGAGTAAATTACACTACTTTTCGGAGGAATTTTACATTTTTCCAACGCTATTCTTCAATAATTGACTCAAAACAATTACTGTTTTCAGCCCTTGAAGGTTCTTGAAATAACAGCTGATTTTTCGACTTTGCATTCTTCTTGTAATGGAAGATCGTAAAACACCGCGGGGATAGCTCGAACGGAGAGCGCCGGTTCACCGATATCTGAAGCCAAGCAACGCTAGGCGAGGCCATGGTTTGGATGGGTGACCAACGGACCTCCTTTCGATATTCTCCTCGGATCGTGCTAGGAATCGCACGTTAAAAGGTAAGACCTCGTTAATCCTTGGCTCGCACAAGTTTCGACTTTTGAGGGCTGTCGTTCGTAAGGGGACAACAGCTGGTTAACGGAAAAAACAATTTCAAAAAACAATTTCAAACAATGAGGCTGTTTAAAACTTATGACCAACACAGAACAAATGACTGTCATGTAACAAAGATCCTAAAGAATGAGATTGGACGTTTCCTCGCCGAAAATGAGTATGTACGAATGATAAAAGTTTCATGTTATACATGTATACATATTTTATATTAATTCATTCAAGATTAGGTTAAGATATGAATGGGACCACATCAGGCCCTCCTAACAATTTTAACAATTATATGAGAAGGTACGCTTGAAGACAGCAGAGGGCTGCTGTAGAACAACTGGGACGTGTCTGATGTTTCTTGTAGGAATATTATTTTTTATGTTTTTGAAGCGCTCTAATTCGTTTCTAAGGTAGGTATACTGGGGTAAATGTTCTCTGAATTTTGTGTACGAAGGTAAGGAGATGCCAAAATGAATCCATACTACTCCTTTAATGGAACATACACCACCAACATACAAGATGGGGAAGTCACATCAAAGGCGATACCAATGTTGTCAAGAGGGCAAATCTGGTACAAGGATGGCTCTAAGACAAGCAATGGGGTACGGGCTTGATTATACGGGGACAGACCGAGGCAAGTCATTAGTCTAATCCTCGGTACACAAGCCTCAATATTCCACGCGTATAGGTTTGCACGAGAAAGATTCTAATGAGGGGCCCAATAAACAAAACCACAGTCATTCTCTCAGTCAGTCAAGTGGCAATAAAGGCCCTGCAATCATGCATCTTTTCTCACAAAAACCTAAGCGACCTAGGAGCATATACCAAGGTGAAACTTGTGTAGGTAACAGGTCACAAGCGCATCCCGAGGAATGACAGCGCAGATGCCCTAACACGAGCGGTGTCAGCATCAAGTTTTTTCGGACCGTAACCACCCTCGGAATCCTGTTTGGGGACTTTAGGGCAGAACACAAAGAAATGGGATCAGAACCATCATCAATCCTCCTTGGAGAATGCCTCTGGCAATACTCACGGAAAGATGATGATGATGAGGTCAACAGACCGGTTCTCAAGGCATCTCGAACTGAGTCGGAACTCTCTGGTGGTGGGACTCCTAACAGGGCACTGCCACCTGAGAAAACACCTGCACACACTGGGAGTACACCATGACTCCACACTATGCAGGTTTTGTGAGGAGGAAGAGAAACAGCATCTGATAGAGTGTTCGAATGCGAAGCCCTGGCTCTCATGATTAGAATATCTTCGGTCGCTGCAGTGCAGAAGATATCAGGCCACAGGAAAACCTCGTGAGAAATCTCCAGGAATTCATCAGAATGTCCAGTGTACTCACGAAAAAGGCGTGACATCGGGGAGAAGAAAGATTCTAAACAGAACTACCTGCACTTTGGCCGATATACAGCCCAGCCAACCAATAATAATAAAAAGGAGATGAAACGTTCTGAGAGTGCTGCTCCAGTTTTGCAAAGATAAACGACATGCTTGGTGTATCGCATTTCATTGTTAATTCAAAGACCAAGATTCTTGCTTCTTCACTGGCAGAATTTGTTATAATCCTTTTTTATTTTTTGGCAAAAAATTAGGACTTTGTATTTTGTTTCATTCACTTACATATTGTGAGCTGACGATGTATTAAATAATTTCAACAAACATTATTTATTATATTTGTTGCTTCGTGACAATTACCTGTCGAGAAACTTTTCTGACAAGATGGGCCAAAACAGTTCTTTTTAACACCCTAATATTACCTCATTTCACCTACTGTTCCACAATACTTCATCTACAGAATCAAAATGAACTATTCCGATTTAGAAAACTCCAAAATCGAGCTATGAGAATAATATTGACGTGCTCAAGGAGAACATCTGTTGAGTATATGTTGAAGGAAATGCAGTGGTTATCAACAGATGAGTTTTTTGAGTACAATACTCTGATATTTATATTCAAAATAAAATCAGGTACTGCTCCAAGTTACCCGAGGAATAGTGTTAATTACAATTCTGATTACATGCCCACAATACAAGGTCACGAAATGAATTCCACATTCCACTGGTTGCAAAGAGACAGACACAAGCATCTGTATTTTTTAAGGGCTTGAACAGATTCAACCAGCTGCTCCTAGAACTCAAATCATCAGGTTCCTTGATCAAATTTAAATATAACTTTTTTCTTCACTCTTCTAGGAATGTAGTCTGACGCAAAAATTGAAATTTAATTGTTTTATTATTCTGCACACTTTGTTTTTATCTGTGTTGTATCGGTATCTGTTGATGTGAATCTGTTTATAGGACCAAATATTGATCTGTATATTTTAAAATAGTAGTTTCCATTCATTAGTTTTTAAGACTGAATTTTTAATGTGTAGTTTTTAAATGTACCTTTAGTTTATGAAAGTAAATAAAGGAATTATATATAATTTATATTTGAATATTTTAGCTTTGGAGGAATATATCAACACTGTTATCGTTTCAACAAATGAATGAATAGCGATCCTTCAATTACAATTATACAACAAATATTCTCCGTAAAGTGGTTTTATAGGAAGGGCCAAACATCCGCTTCAGGCGTAAATAAAGTCCGAAAAATCGAAAGAATAATAATTGCTGATGGAGGAAACGAAAAATTCGGTTCTCTCTAGTGACAATTACATCAAACCTGCTCATGAACTCTATATCGAACTGGACAGTAAACATTTTTTGGAATGATAACAATCCCATGAATATTTATGGCAATACCCCGTACATCGGACTAGTAAAAAAGTCGATTACAGCAGTAATGAATGGTGTGAATAAACATAACGGCGAGGCGAAAAAATGTTCCTGTCCATTCTGCTTTTAATGCAAAGTGATGTTTGACAAGAATATATGAGAGTTGGATGCATTTATGAACTTTTTTCGGCCATTAAGTCACAGAATCGTATACGTCATTCGTTATTCGAGGATTTATTACTATAAAAACTAATCATAACGACCCTTCGATGCACCTACCGTAACTAACACATAAAATAACACATAAAAATTAAGTTCATCCAAATTTATACCTTCAATTCTGAACGATACTCGAATTCACGTCATATGAGGGTCTTTATGGGATGCGTTCATGTGGGTTGTAGGTACGGTGAAGAGGGTGAACTCGAACAGTGAAACACCCGCAGGCTTGAAAAATAATTGAGCGTCAGTGGCGTGGAACTTGAAATTTATAAGTACTTAACGAAAAATTATATTGGGCAAACTTGGAGATCTAACAAAACTCGTTTCAAAGAACACAACGCATTACCACCCAATAAATATATCACTTTGTCCATCGTGTAACATGATTTTTCCTCTGGTGTGAAATGTCAATATGTGCTCTTCAAAACCATAGAGAAACACCATCTTTGGAAAATTATTGTACCAGTCAATTACCCAACGAAACCGAAGTTGAAAAAACTTGGAATTAATTAAACCACATCATCGTGTTTGGAATAAAAAAAATTGCATTGAAAGGTTAGAAGAACCAATACAAGATGAAAAACAAATATTTTCTTTGTTTTGCTATAGATCTGGAGAACATTTGAGACACTAGCTCACTAGCACATTGTGAGGATTTCGAAAAAGTCTCGACAAATGGTAATTCTTGCAATCTCAACACTTTTGAACTGGGTTACGAATGAGCTTTTATTCGCTTTTGATAAAGAAAGTAGACCCACTTTTTCCACCGGCCAAGAAGTTTTTCTCAAATGCAAATAATTATAATAATAATGAATGATTTTATTGAATATACAAAAAAAAGTACATTATGACACTATGACTAAATATGACATTCAAATAATAAAGAAAATACTGAATCGTAATGAATTATATCAGAAATTAAAATTTTAAACAGATGTTTCAATTTTTGGTTCAGACTTTATATTATTGTACTAAGTAGTTTTGTTTATTGTCTAAGAATTATATAAAGTGAGGTAGGAAAAAATTCGATAAAAGCTTGATATGGCCATTGGGGAAAAAAGCTCAGACACATCGATTTTCTTTTTCTGTTGCGCATTTTTTGGTTCATTTGTATTTTTGATTCAAATTTTAGGGCTAGTTCACCCCACAGCTCGAGTGTTGCAGTGTTGGTGGTGCATGAAGGAGAAAAAATGTATCCCTCGAAACTAAAATCGACCCGTCCGAGGGTTTTTAAACATATGCGATATTATCACCCAAAACCACGATGTTAAGTTTTCGATGGGCCACCCCCTGTATTAACACCAGCACCTCTTATATGAGAGGAGCTCTCAGCATGAGTCCAATGACTCTAGTGTGTCAACAGTGTCTTCAAATTATCTTGTTATCTTACATGAGGAGGAGAGTTCTTTTCTCTGATCATTATTACTGTTGAATATTTTATTTAATTTTTGTTATTGTATCTTTTTATTATTTATATTTAGGTATATTGTAATTATTCGAACAAAAATAAATTATTATTTTTCATTTAATTTTACCAAAGTAAATTTTCAAGGCACAGAAAAATAAAAAAAAAAAAAAACGTTCAATAGATTTTCATTAATTTCTCGGAAAAAATACGCCTGTTGTGCCCAGAAGAAGTTCTCAGTATATATAATCCCCACAAATAAGAAGACGTATTCAGATAAGAACCCCCGATGTTGAAAAAATTGTCTCCACCAATGCCTTTCAATGCCAGATTTAAATACCTCCCAGTGTATGGCCCTGTGACATCATACAGACCTAAATCATAGCGACTTATATGGATGTTAATTCTTAAATTTTGATTGGAGTGTAAATTGCAACCATGAATCAATATTATTATTAATACCACATTCAAATCTGAACGAACAAAGTTTATCAACTTCCACAATATATTGTATTTTATAGCTTTCAGAGATTAACTGTGCTTGATATATTTGTTTTTCACCGGTTCAGATTTGTTTGGAATTCAACTTCGTGTCAAGGGGGTAGAGAGTGAGATCGTGTATGATTTTTACATTTGGCAGTTCTTCTTAGAATTGGAAAATTTATTTTTGAAGAATGTTTTTGTCTGCGACACTAATAAACGAGTTCTTGAAGATCTAGAATATAAAAAAAACAACAAAATAAAATCAATTCCGCCAAGATGTTAAAAACGTGGTGACACTGTATGAATAATAGAGGCTGACCAAAACTTCTTCTTATAATGAAGCCGGTATGTAAGTGTATTCCTGGTTTGAATGGAGACTATAAGATTTGTTAGGCACCACAAAGTGGTTCTTATAGAAAACTTTGCCAATAAACTGAGAGATATAATTCAGCGGTCGTATAGGGCAGTAGTTGTATAGCGTTGACGACATACATACTTCTCGGGAGTACCCCTCTTTGTGTTACAGCTAAAATTTGTCTTCCCCCTTATCCCAGGAGTCGTTCAAAAAATTTAAAATTGCTCCTACCCGTCGATTTTTATTTTGAGGTGGAATTCAACCAAAAATGTCATCACTGTGCTGTCAAGCCATCATTGTCCCCTGCACCTCCTACTTCAGAATTTCAATTAGGACTACTTTATTTGTGATTCGCATAATTCTGAATGGAATTCAATAAAAAATGCATCAGTTCAATGTAATTGAGAAACGATCAATTGTAGTGGAACGCAATATATTACAAATCACTATAACGAGTTGCATGGTCCAAGATTAGTTTACAACGGACTGCCACAGGGCTCATTTCTTAGCCCCATCCGCTTTAATGTCTACAAGTCCGAATTACATATTAAATTCAATGACAATGTAAAAACTTTTCGATACGCTGACGATATCTGTATTCTTGTAAGCCATGGAAATTATAATCAATACCTGAATGACTTTGAACAAGTGCTACCTACACACACTGAAAACAAGGTTGCTTGAGATGGGATTCGTAAGGTCATCAGAAAAATCTGCGTTTACGCGTTTCACTAGACATCTGCTGAGGGTGAAAACACATATTGATTTAGCAGGTATGTCGATTCCCATAGTCGCACATTATAAGTACCTATATGAGAGTAGTACTATAGACCCAAAATTACTTTGGACACAGCAGATAGAATTTTTTTTAAATAGATGTGAGAAAGGTCTCAACATATTGCGTGACGTCACAAAGAAGTCTTGGGGTAATATACCTTCAATTGCACTTTTATTCTACAGATCCTAAGTCAGGTCCATAATTGACAATGGTTGCATTTTCTACAGATACAAATATTAAACGGCTGATAGAATTCAGTACAAAGCTATGGAGCCATGAAATCATCCCCTTGTAATGTAATTCTGATGGCAGGAGCAAATGAACCCCCATTACATCTCAGACACCAATATCTTGCCAACCAACATATCACTGAACTGAAAACATATAACTCGTTATCGACAGACGATGAAATAAGACAGGCTAATATTATTTCTGTTGTAAGAGAGTAAAAATAATTTGACAGATTTTAAGAAAACTTGTTGCCAGGCAATACACATGAGAGCCCGAATATTATTACAAATGTCAACAAGTTTGGGAAATAATCTGGAGAATAATTTTCTACTTTATCGAACTCTCGTGTGGTATTCGATAGATTATTTTTTAATGCCACAATCATAGACACATTCTCTTAAACCGTTTTCGATTAATTTTTCACTTTTCATGTAAACTAAATACAGATGTCAAATCAAAAATATCAGTTGTCACAAAATAAAACCAAAATACCACAAAAAATTCCCGAGGCAACATTCTAGGTAGAAAATTTCGCTATAATAATGTTGTGATTGGCCTGAACGTACATGAATGCTTTAAAATGATGGTTCTTATTGGTTGCAAGAAATTTAAAAAAAATAATCCCAGGTATTTTCCAAGTAGGTGTATGTACTGGAGCAGGAGCGAGAATATTTTCAAAATTGAAGTGAAAATTTATTTGTGCTCGACCATAGATCAAGAGCTCATTCAGTAGAGACTGAATTCTTTGGAACTTTCATTTATATAGACTAAACTTACAATAAGTATTAATTTCCAGGAGGTACTAAACAAGTTTGCTGAACCCAAATCAAGAAAATAGTTATTTATGTATCAAGGGCGTATAATAGGCTTTTATGGACCGCAGCGTGTAAGTAATAGCCCGAGCGATAGCGAGGGCTATTAATTCGCCTAGGTCCATAAAAGCAAATTACGCCCGAAATACATACAACATTTTATCCACGACCGGTATATTTGATGTCATGTAGATAGATACCTCTTTTTCTCTAGAATATGATAAAAATACATCAAGGCTGCCCTGAGGATGTATATTCATATCATATGGAAACAATAAATCAAGAAGTGATGGAATTTTTCAAAATAAGAGTATATAGGCTAGTAGCCATATTTGCTGTCAATTTTTGTGATCACAGATAATTCATTACTGATTTTGAAATGGATCAAGCGACGAAGAAAGTGTGAATTGTACTCCACCAGAAATAAGTGAAGCAGCTGAGGATGCAAAATTGAGTTTATTGCCAAGTAAATCCAAGAAAATATACGACAAAGTGTATGAAGAATTCGTGAGGTGGTGCAACGGGAAAAATGTCAAAAATAAGAACTACACAGAGAGTATACTTCTTGCCTATTTTCTGGAAAAATCTGAATATTTTAAGCCCTCTACCAGTAGTAGTAGTAGTAGCCAGGCAAGTAGGCCCTCATGGCCCCTTTTTGCCACCTCCTGTTCTCCACTTATCTACATTCATCCTCCTAGTTTTCCTTTTCGAACCTTTGTGACCTCCTAATGAAGGTCAGTATGTCCGACCACTCCAAGTTGATTAGTTCCTCTTGTTGGAGTTTGTCAACTCCGAAGATCCCAAATCTTAGCCTCCCGTATGCCTCACACTCGCCGAGGAAGTGAGATAAAGTTTCTTCGTCTTCTTCGCATTTTCGGCAAGTAGGACTGTCTCCTATACCTATAAGTGATAGGTGTCTGCATAACTTGTTGTCCTGTTAGTATTCCTATAGCCCTGTACCATGTGGTCATATTATTCCATGCTGAAAGCTACTTTTAAATGTACCTACATGATAAAATAGATATCAGTAGAGTGATAGCTTTTTTTTAAATGAAAATATGATGGTTATAAACCAAAGAAATCGAAGATTGTAAGCAGAGAAGAAATTGAGTTATTTTTGAGGGAAGCACCAGACGATTTGTATCTTATGATGAAAGTAAGTCCTAGTTTCATGTTTTCTCAATGTTCAGTATGTTATTCTGAGAATTTATTGAAGGAAGCACTGATTTTTGGTATTTGTGGAGCAATTCGCCGCGAAGAATTGGCAAATATCACAGTGGACGACATTCAAGATTTCGAGACATTCTTACTCATAACTGTACCTACGAGAAACCAAAACGGAGATAAATCGAGTATTTACTGTAATCGATAAAGAACAGAAATCGCCAATTTATTTGGATATTAACACAAAATATTCTTCCTTGCGAGATCAGAATGATCAAAAGCGGTTTTTTATCTTATAAAATTGGCAAGTGTACGAGACAGGTTATCGGAAAAAATACATTCGGTCAAATACCATTCAGAATAGCCTCTTACCTAGGTATTTCTAATGCGAAAGAATATTAAATACTGGTCACTGCTTCAGACGTTCCTCAGCAACAATGTTAGCAGATGCAGGCGAGGATATAATCAACATTAAAAGACATGCTGAGTAAAAGTCGACGACTGTTGCTGAAGGTAATATTGAAATTTTGTTGCAAATAAGTTGAAGATCGCTACGAAAATTGTAGAAAATGATGAACCTTCTACTAACCATTGCAGACGATCTGAAAAAATTGCTCACTACTCTGAAACACCAGATAACATGCATTATCTTCAGACTTCTAGTAATAAGGAATCAAGCGAGAAGAAATATCACAAAATCATCTCCACAACTTTAATTTGACTACATCAAACTAATGGGGGGGTACATGTTTCGGATTCAGCAAGAATCCATCTTCAGCCTTATACAAGTTCTACAACAAATATGAAAGGGCTACCTATATGTGTTTACAACCGAACCAAAGTTACTTACACGGAGAGGACTTTGGTTCGGTTGTAACCACATATAGGTAGCCCTTTCATATTTGTTGTAGAACTTGTATAAGGCTGAAGATGGATTCTTGCTGAATCCGAAAAATGTACCCCCCCATTAGTTTGATGTAGTCAAATTAAAGTTGTGGAGATGATTTTGTGATATTTCTTCCCGCTTCATCTATACCACTCCACTTTGAGCTGAAATGGACTTCTTCCAGAGATTAATAAGGAATCAGTTGAAATCAGTTACTATGTGCAACAACAGAAAACAACAAATCCAAATATTTCTATAAAAAAACTTTTCTAATTGTGCTGTCAATATTAAGTTATAACTCATTTTTAAAATTAATTTATGTTCATAGTTTGATCATATGATATATCGGAATGTAGATTTCTATCGATATGAGATTGAAATTCACTTTAGCGCCTGTTCAACGATAGTCCGCGGGCGCAGAAGTGCTACTTTACGCCCGCAAATTCGGGCAATAAAGTACTACTTTACGCCCGGTCGTGCAAAAAACCTATCTGAGTTGTTTTGTGCTTTGTATCTTACCGAGAGTAGGTACGTGATTTTTACAAAATTTGTTTTTTAATTATTGTTTGAACCATAGGTTTCACAATATATTTATTTTGCGTTAGAATAATCGTTAATTCGTTTTGTTGAATTTTTGAATTTTTATTTAGTTTCATAGTTGAAATATGTATATTTTTTGCATTATTCATTTCAGATAAATATATGAAAAAGTATTGGGGCACTAAAAAAATCCGGAGCCTGAGGCGTCGAAACTCTTAAGATGGACCTAGCTATCGGTTTCAGTAATCTTGATCTGATAATACATTCGTTTTGTTTCATTTGAGTTATGCCTATATTGACTACGTTTATCTGGACGATCTCTATCCGCTTCAAATTCAATAGCATTGAGTCGAGTGAAACCACCCTTCAGTTTATATCGCAATATTTAAGTGGATCGAAGAATCCTATTCTTCAATCCGATTGAAAAAAGCTTCACAGCAAAATGTCGAATTTCGTAACCTTAAATTTCTTGTGTTCTGCGAATTAAATCACGAATCGTTGTTCTGTGGATCTGCTCTCTTCTTTTCTTAATTATTATTTTGCTCTCCATTTTGAGAAAGACAATTGTTGATAAACACTAATCTGAATTTGGCTACTTTTACCTGTCATTTGTCAATTTCAAACTCGTTTATCTCGTAATTTCACTTCTCTTCAAGGCGATCGGTTGGGTCCAATCCTATATTTTATGGAATTGACTTGAGTGATTCAATCAAATCCGAACACTGTATATATCGATTAGGTGCATCGGATCCAGTCAAATCAAACCCAAAGTTGTGAGATAAATGTAGTCACTGAGTTCTCATTTTACGATAGAAGTCTTGTGATTCTTCATGTCGAAAGCTTTGATTTCATTCGTTATCCACTAATTTTTGTTAGTTTTTGCTTGAATTTGAATTTTTAAATGTGGACATGTGACATCTAAATAATATTCTAGAATATTAAGGAAACTGTTGTCAGCATCGTTGACATCATTGTTATTTTCATATACTTTTATATTGTTTTATATAATTTAGTGAAATTGTGATTGAGAATAATTGGACCTTACTACCTTTTATTCTGATGCTCAGTCGGTGCGTCACTGTAGAGATGATCCTCTTTTTTCTCAAGGAAGGTTCAGTTTGGGCTTTTTCTTCTGATCTTTCTGTTAGTTGGTATGATTCCAATGAAATGTAAATTGTACATGCTGAATGTCAAAATAAATGGAACTGGCAATTGATACACTTGCACCAAATTGCACGCAGGTTAGCCAATATATGAAATTTTTTATTTTTTGTTGAAGACAGTTGGTATTCTTGATGGTGTAAAATTAAAAGTTCGGAATAAATGTCAAATAAATGATTTATTTTTATTTTATTGAACTGATTTGATATCAAAACAAGAAATATTTACTCAAATATCCAAAATTACCTTCCTAACCGAAAACTATCTTACTCTTAATACTACTTTCATGAAATTTTTCATCTATTCCTAAAATTTACTCTGATTTCAATGTTCTCTGATTGTCTATCTGATTTGGGTTATGTTATGACATTCTTAAAAAGTTTGTTTTTATGAAATTTTAACTTGGATTACTGTTCATAAATCACATATAAAAGTCCAAAAAGGTGTACCTTGATTTTCTTCGATGTTTTCTGCGCTATTTGGACTTTCTTTCGTTCTGCTTATTAGTTGCTGCTTTGGCTATTCTTCTTGCTACTTTTCCTGTTATAATTTTTGTATTTTATTTAATTTTTCTTTCAGCTTTCAAAAAATTATCCAATCCTTCATCTTTCCTCATCAACAACCAACTCCTAGCAACCAGCCTCTCGTTTCTTCTCAAACCACACTTTATTTCACTGAGCATTTGATTGTTTTAGATGAACTCAAATTTTAATCACTAATTCTACTATTTACATAACCTATAATTATTTTTTCTTATTTTCTATTTTTTTTTATTGTTTTGGGTACCTTTCTGTCCAAAACTGCGCTCCAACACTACTAAGCCATACTATATGCCTTTGCTATCTTTATCCGTCAGATCCAAATGACTTTCTATTTTGAAATTTCTGTTCGCTGTGTTTTTTCTAAGTTTTCTTTTAATCGGATTATTATTTCAAATTGAGTTTCGTTTTCAAGATAGTGATATTAATTTGAATGATTTTTACTAATTACTTAGAAATAGGTGATGTACACTTGTCGAACAAAGAACGAATCAAAACTGACTCCTATCTTATGCTAATTTATATAGAAATGACATGGTTTATAATACTAAAATACCAAATTTCTGGTAAAAATAAAACATTAAAACAGGTATTTATGCACTTTTATTCTCTTTCACATTTCTGTGGTTTTTCCTAAACTTCATATCATAACAATACATATTGGAATATTTAATTAACGTTACGTGTGTGGCTGAAGGTTGAAACCAAAGCCGAAACCAAAAATATATATATTGAGCCATCGGGTAAATAGATTAAACCGTTGAAAAACTTGAACCAAAAATGTATTCCAATCATGAAAGCGAACACCTAATAATGACACATCGAAATACAACCATGCAAACACTATAATTCAGCCTCACTTCCGATCATGAGAACTCCAGAACACCATTTACTCTTCGGCCATAAATATCCATTCCACGGCGCGTAGTTTAAACGTGATTTATAACAAAATATTAATATAATCATAGGAATATGTTAGAACGAATTCGACATAAATCGCGCGCACCGGCATTATTTTGTCAAGACCAGACAAATATAATGGGCCGATCGGAAAAAAGTGAAGCAGTCCTGCCCGGAGCCGAGTTAGATCCGTGATTAATAGATCCATAACTCTTGACCAGGTGAGCAGTTCTCTTGCTAATAGTCTCTTCGTTATATATTATATCGAAGAAATTAATTGTACGGGAACATTCGTCTTGGCCGTGTGTGAGTTCCAGTCACAACAAATTTCAGCTGAATGCTTCGAAAAACAGGTGGATATTTCTTACCATTCTTTGGAAGTTTCTCATGTTAAGTTTGGGGGATCAATTAATTGTATTGGAACGTCTCTCTCACAACAAGTTAAAGCTGGAAGCTACGGAAAACAGGTGGAGATATCAAACTGTTCTTTTAATTTTTTTTTCATTCATCGCATGATAATTCTGTACAGGGTGTTATGTAGGTACGTGTCCAAACTTAAATGGATGATTCTTTGGGTGATTCTAAGATGAAACGTTTAAATAAACATAGGTCCAATAATGCTTAATGTCACCAATTTGAAGATGACAGGCAAAGCTATTAGCCAAATTTTCCGAACATTCCCTATTAATCAGTGGCGTGTACCCCCCTTTTTTTCTGGTACTGAAATTGTATTGAATTCAGGATTTCGTGAAATAAAACAACTGATTGATAATACATCTGAGAATGCGGGACTCAGGGAGCTGGCGAGGAGAAGGCTACACAGAGCACACCGAACTCGCTGTGGTAGCGAAGAAAGTACTACAGGCAGAGGATAAAATTAGGTGAAAAAGGACGATCTCGCTAGAGATCCGAGATAGGAGAGAGTGGGAAGAGGAAATGAAGATATTTCCCACAGAAAGCCTGGTCTGTTTTACAGACGGGTCCAAACTGGAGGAAAAAGGAAGGACAAGTCGGAGCAGGAGTTTACCTGGAAAACGGAGAGAAAAGCAGAGGCGTATGTCATCCTGGAAGCAACCGGAATGGAAGAGGTGAGGCTCGGCCCAGAAAGACATGTATATGTCTGCTCAGACAGTCAGGTCGCCATCAGAGCTCTGAATACAACAAGAACCAGATTAAAACTGGTTCAGGAGTTCAGAGATGCCCTGGAGAGTCTTGCGACTGAAAAAGAAATAACGCTGATGTGGGTCTCGGGCCATGCAGGGATTGAAGGCACCGAACAGGCGGACCAGCTAGTCAACCAAGGAGCCGGGCAACCCTACCGCTGGCCGTATGCACGATTGGAAAGAACGTGTTGAAATAAAAAATTACGTCAAGAATCTCGCGGTGTGGAATTTTAAATTAATCAGTGGCTTCCAACCATGTAAATGTTTTAATTTAAATTTTTTTTCTTCAATTCTTTCTCCAACGACTGTCCAGAGAATGTTGTGTAAAGTGCACTCCTTTTCACCTCCACCAATATACCAATATAATTCATCAATGAATTATTCTGTAGATTCCACAGTAATTTCCTCAAAAACTATACATACATACTGCCAACGTCAAATTACGTACAAGTGCAATTCATTGCATGAAAAGTCTGAGAGTATTAAATAAATTGTAAATGAAGTAGTCCATCCTCGAAGTGGAGTTTCAGTATATGGAGGCTAAGTAAAACTCGAAGTCGTCTCCACAATATATATTTGACCCCTAAGGTAGGGAAAGGGTGGGCTGTTGTCAACACAGCTTCAGCAAAAAATTGTCAAAAGTGTGGTTGTATCAACATGATACCATCCATCAAAAACATGTTTTCGAGCATTTTGACCTGTAACCTGTAATTTCAACTGATGATGAGCATTTCTATGCATCTTGTGCAAGTCCACTTTTATGCATGTGATGTTTGAGTTTGCAGTGGCCAGTGAGCAAGCCTACCATAACTCTGAGATACGCTCTACTGAGTTCTAGCAGTCCTGTTTTTTCCTTGTACAAGCGAAAAATGCTTTGGAATGGGCCAGGCCCGGTACACTAAGCCAGTACTCGAGTCTTTTATTGTCTGCCCAAGCTGTTCTTGGCAGTGCTATATGCTATACCGATTACCGGTTCTGATCCAGTGAACGTTGTTTCGGCCCCCCATTTGCTAGGGCGTCCGCTATTTCGTTTCCTTCTAGGTCTGTGTGACCTGGTATCCAGACTAGGGTAACGTTGTTGCGTTGCGCCAGTCGGTTTAAGGTGTCTCTGCAGTTCCATACTGCCCTAGATTTAAAGCAGTTGGATTCAAGCGCTTTAAGTGCTGCTTGACTATCTGAAAATATTTTTATTGTTTTTCGTGTGTGGTGTCGATTTTCCAGATCCCTGGCACACATTTCAATGGCATATACCTCTGCCTGAAATATCGTAGCTAGTTTACCCATACTGAACGAGCGTTTCACTACTGGGTTCATCCCATATATTCCGGCTCCGACGCCTTCCTGAGTTTTGGAACCGTCGGTGAACCAACGTTCATTTGCCCTACATAGGTTGGTTTCATTCCGGATCCAGTCTTCTCTTTCGAGAAAGACCACAGTGTAGGACGTGTCAAGGTTGATAGTTTTAGGCATGATGTCTGAGGGCATTCCTAGAATGTTGTGAGCTATTATGCCCTCCAGCATGCTGCTGCCTCTCATGACACATGCCTGCGGTAGACTAATGGCCGCTTGGTAAAGTCTGTATGTTGCCCATCTTGTCTCTCTCTCCAGAACTATGTGAAGAGGAAGTAATCCAAGGAGGACTTCCATTGCTGCCGTTGGCGTGGAGCGAATGCTTCCAGTATTCGCCAGGCACGCTATTAGTAAATGCAGTGAGCATAAAAATATGCGAAAACCGCACTTTTACCATTGAAGATAATTTCTAAATGTTATTTTTCACTCTTCAGTTCATTTTAATTTTTATTGAAAAACTAAAATTTTTATTATTAAAATTAAAAATACTTCCCGAAATATTGATGGGAAAACAGAAGGTACAAAGAATTAGTGAAACTTCAGAATCAGGCATCGACTGATAAAATCTCTACCACATTCCATTGTACACATGCTGCATCTCAAGTATTGTTTTGATGAAGAGTTTTTCTCAAGTGACCGCCATTCTCTTTTTTACCCTAGTAATTTTCCTAACATTACCTAACAAGTAATAATAATAATAATAATAATAATAATAATAATAATAATAATAATAATAATAATAATAATAATAATAATAATAATAATAATAATAATAATAATAATAATAATAATAATAATAATAATAATAATAATAATAATAATAATAATAATAATAATAATAATAATAATAATAATAATAATAATAATAATAATAATAATAATAATAATAATAATAATAATAATAATAATAATAATAATAATAATAATAATAATAATAATAATAATAATAATAATAATAATAATAATAATAATAATAATAATAATAATAATAATAATAATAATAATAATAATAATAATAATAATAATAATAATAATAATAATAATAATAATAATAATAATAATAATAATAATAATAATAATAATAATAATAATAATAATAATAATAATAATAATAATAATAATAATAATAATAATAATAATAATAATAATAATAAATAGGCAGGGGGGTCAAACAACACCTAAGGCCCTGGTGAGTAGCGACACCACCTACCCGAGCAAAGGATGCAAAATCGGACCGGCAGCTAATGCGCATCCGGGAGGGAAAAAGCAACTTTCCCTCCGGTGTCGGCCGTGGGTTTACTGGGTTAACCCCCCAGTAAACTCTACTACTCGGTTCCCAACAATCGAGGAAGAGGCCCCCACAACCGACCCCCTCGGATTAGGGGTCAAAGGCAAGGTGGTGGGGCCAACGATGATTTGCCAAATGATGACGACCGCGATAACAACGGACGCTTTGAGTGGACGGACGAATTAAGGGACGGACTTCTGCATTGCTACGAGAGCAGTGAGCCCGCCCGGAGAGGATACATGGCGAGAATGCATGCTCTGTGGTGTGAGAGACACCCAGAGCATGCAGCGTTTTCCGCACAAAATCTCAGGGATTATGTATCCCATCTTCGGGCTCGAGGCTACGTTAGAGCTCCTCCTCAGCCGGTTATCGAAGTGGCAAATATGCCACGTGTCGGTTTGGCTGTGGAGGAGAATCGCATTGTTCCACTGATGGAGGATATCAGAACCCGCAGGGCGCTTCACAAAATGAAGCCCCTGAAGCCGCAAGAACTGGCACGGGTGGATGCGGAGATTGGCGATGTTCTTCCAGAAGAGGCTGACATCTGGCAGATCAATTCTGTCGTGTACGACGCCGCTCATGCTCTATCCCAAACAGAGAGGAGGGACACCACCGCTCTGGTAGGGAGGCATGAGCGACGTGTACACAAGATGGAAGCCAAGATCAAGTCGGCGAGACAACACGCGTCTCGTATCCAGTGTGTGGTGGACTTCGTGGCGGCCAATAGGCCTTTCACGCCCGCAGTGCGGCGAATTGCCGCAAAATTGAGACGAGCTCACCACACATTAAATCAAGGTGTGCTGTTTACCATCAAACAGCACTGCCTTGATAGGATACGAATGCTAGTGGCTGCAAAGAAGTCACTAGTGAGGCGGGCGAGAAGTATCGCAGAAAACATAAAGTTCCGCGATAAACCTTCTCGCTTATTCCAAGAGCCTCCACGTGTTGTCGATAACCCGCCGGCTGCAGATCGGGTGGAAACATTCTGGAAGAATATCTATGAGTATCCGCAACCACTCAACGTAGATACTCCAGCCCTAGCGCAGTTCGAAGCATTTTGCAGGAGGCTTCGGCAGCCTGAGCTCAATGATCTGCGCATTCCGATAACCACGGAAGAAGTACGAGGGGCCCTAAAAGGCTCTAAGAATTTCGCTGCTCCAGGCCCTGATGGGTTGAATAACTATTGGTGGAAAAAGTTTCCAACAACCCACCGCCATCTGGCCAGAGTTTTCAACTCATGGCTAGATGGGGAGCAGCAGATTCCGGAGTGGTTTGTCGAGGGGCGAACCGTGCTCATCCCCAAAAATGGAGATTTGTCTGATCCAAAGAATTACAGGCCGATAACTTGCTTGAATGCGTGTTATAAGGTGTTTACGCGCATCTTATACACGCGCATTCTCTCCGCAGTTGATCCGGTGTATGAACGGATAAATGAGCAAAGAGGGTCAAAGAAAGGGGTCGCCGGGTGCAAGGAGAACCTGCTCATCGATAGATGTATCACGCAGGACTCCGTGCAGTATAAGCGTAACCTTTCGATGGCCTGGATCGATTACCGCAAGGCATTTGATACAACATCACATGAGTTAATCATGCATTTGCTCAGATGCCTTGAGGTACCCGGTCAAATGGTGGGATGCATTGGACAACTGATGCCACTCTGGAGGACTCGTTTCACCATAAGATCTGGTAGAGACATAGTCCAAACAGAGCAGGTCATCATTAGAAGAGGCGTGTTTCAGGGAGACTCCCTTAGCCCTCTTCTCTTCTGCATCTCACTATTGCCATTGTCCGTTGCACTCAGGAATACCCGTGGGTACAACTGCGGCACCCCCAGCAACCGGAGGCATAATGTCACCCATCTATTTTACATGGATGACCTCAAATTGTATGCCTCTGGAGAAAGGGACCTACATCAGTCCCTTAGGGTGGTGGAAGAATATACGCATGCTATCGGTATGGAATTTGGGATCGACAAATGTGCCACGGTTCATCTCAAAAGAGGACGATGCGAGGAATATGGAGAGGATGTCCAACTTGTAGACGGAAGCATCCTACATCATCTGGATGCCGGAGAGACTTATACCTACCTTGGGGTGGAACAACGCCGCTCCCAAGAGGTATTCGCAGTTAAAAACTCTCTCCGCGGCAAGTATCAGCATAAACTCCGACAGATCTGGTCATCAGAACTGTCGGGGAAGAACAAAGTTGCTGCAACTAATATGCTTGCCGTTCCGATCCTTCTTTACTCTTTCGGAGTGATGAAGTGGACTAAGGAAGAGCTGCGACAACTTGACGTTAAGACTCGCAAAATGATGCACCTCAATAGGAGCTTGCATCCTAAATCGTCCGTTCCACGGTTATACTTTCCCAGACAACGGGGAGGCCGTGGACTTTTGAGTTTGGAGTGTCTGCATAACAGAATGGTTCTGGATGGGGCCTGTAAAGTCATCAGGAGTTCAGATCCCCTTCTCTGCATGATCCGCGACCATGAGAAAGCAGGGATTGGAGCATTCCTTTTTAAGGCAGCTACCCGTGCGGCCGATGAACTCGGTCTCGTTTTCGACACTGAACGGGCTAACCCAAACTCTGTCACCGAGTTGGGACCCGTTCAGCAAAAAGCTCACATAAAAGCTGCGGAGACAGAGGTCCTGCTACAGCTACATATGGATAAGCCAATGCATGGTGTCTTCTTTCACAACATCGAAGACCTTGGCTTATCCAAAAGCATGACCTTTGCCTTCCTCAGGTCAAGTGAGCTAAAGTCGGAGACCGAGGGATTCATAATGGCCTGCCAGGATGGTGTCTTCAACACCCTTGTCTACCGTAGTCGCGTTATGGGTATAGACGTCCCTGACACCCGATGCAGGGCATGTCGTGGCAAACCTGAGACCGTAATGCATTTGCTATCAACATGCCCATCTTATGCGGTCTCAGCCTATATCCACAGGCATAACGCGGCGCTACGAGTGTTGTACTACCACCTACGACACTCGTACGGCATAGACGAGACACCGGTGTTGCCTTATGCTCCGGGGGATA
The DNA here is from genome assembly GCA_944452925.2 of Chrysolina oricalcia. Lineage (NCBI taxonomy): Eukaryota > Metazoa > Arthropoda > Insecta > Coleoptera > Chrysomelidae > Chrysolina > Chrysolina oricalcia. The sequence continues at coordinate 15,630,171 of OX101822.2, forward strand.
TTGAGTCCGTGGTGGAGAATGAGAGATGCCGAATCTATTGGAACTACTCATTCCCCACCCTCAGGCAAATACAAGCCAATAAGCCTGATGTTGTCCTCCTCGACCACGAAAGTAGAACGATATTCGTCATGGAGTTTTCCGCTCCAGGCGAAATGAATATCGTTCGAAAAGAGGAGGAAAAACGGACTAAATATCGAGATCTTCTCTTTGAACTCCGCAGGTTATATCCGGACCATTCTGTCAAAATGGTGGTTCTGATTATAGGAGTCCTTGGTGGAATGATGGACACACTGCTCTCTAACTTGAAGATAATACCAGCTTGCCGAAATATGGCAGAAATCTTAGCAGCAAGAATGCAGAAGGCCGTTATACTTGGTTCGCTCCGTCTACTCAGGGCACACGATTCTCGGACCCAATAATCACTCACCCTACGGACGTAGGGAGTGTTTATTGGGGTTAACGACACCAGCGCGCCCTCCGGATGGGTCGGAGCACCGGAGACAGGGCCTGACTGGTACACTCCTAGGAGAAAAAAAATAATAATAATAATAATAATAATAATAATAATAATAATAATAATAATAATAATAATAGCGTTTATTTGCAAAGGTATTTACAATAAATATATCTTAATGAATTCTAGCAAAATAACACTGGAGTTAACTCACTGAAGCTTTCGCTTGTTAGAGAGTTGGTTCACATAAATGTACCAATAAAAACACTCATAATAATAAAAATATGGAAGTCTAATGTAAAATGAATAAAATTAACATTGAATAAAGTAAGACGATACAAGAATGGTTGTTGATAAAGTGACCGTAAAATTTAGGATAATAATTTAATTTGACTCAATAGTACCGGTTCACATAAGTGTACCAACGAAAACACTAATAAAAAAAATATAAAAGTCTAACATAAAATGATTAAAATTAGCATTACAGTGCATGACAAAAACCAAAGGTTCTCTACTAGTGGTGTCCATGATTGTATTTGTATTTTGAAACGTTTCGGCCAAACGATAACCTTCATCAGTGTGTTTTTTCGTATGTGAGCGGATTCAAATAAGTCATCAGCTCAGTATTTCTCCAACGATCCCAAACCGAACCACATATCCGCTGAATTCGCGTACGATAACAATCCCTCAGTTAAATGCCGCAACAAAAACGCAATTCTGATCTATGTCACGCGTGTAATTTATTAATTTACCCAATTCCATTCATGTTTGCGTTGTAGCGCGAGGTCCGCTTGCACACCAACCGAATTTATGCATTTGCTTGCAACGCGAAAACCGAGAGGATACGTTTATCAGCAAGGAGTGAATCACATACGACAGGAGTACGATAATCCGTGAAATTAGAAACAAGGAGGCTAATAGGAAAAAGAAATACCAGAAAATAATGACACATGTGTCATTGTTTTCAAAATTTTTTGTGACATTATTTGCCGCTTTTTTGTCGATAATTAGCAAAGGAAAAAATATCGTACGAAGCATCGAACATTTTTTAAATGAAAAGAGTGACAAATTATTTTCTCCTCAACTTATGAGCGGCAAAAAGCGGCAAATTATAGATACTTTAAAATAGATGAAAAGTAAATTGCGGAAGTTGTTTCTCTAACTTCATATGTATACTTTTGAAAGAAAAGAGCTACAATTTTTTCCTCTGACAGCCAATTCGCAACATAAAGGCTTCAAATTATGAATACTCCAAAACTGATAAACAAAGTGAAAGATACATTTTTTAATTCAATTTTCATCCACAGGAAAGCACCCTATACTGTATTGAAATCTTACTGCCGAACATAATTTAGCTATCGAAATAGGATCTAAAAATATGTACAAAAGGTGTTAGAAATGGGCGTATCATTTCATTTGACCTAAATAAAGTTAGCAAGACATCTTCAAAAAATGTAAGACGCCCATGATTTGCCGCTTTTTTGTTGCTCATCAGTTGCGGAGAAAACATCGTACGAAACATCGTACATTATTTGAAAGAAAAGAGCGACACATTTTTTCTGAGCAACTGAGTAGTTGCTAAAAAACGAAAATTATGTATACTCTAAAAACAGATGAAAGGTAGAAATTGCGGAAGTTGTGCTAATTTCATATGAAGTTAGCAAAACATAGTATATTAAAAAAAAGAGCGACTAATATGTTTTCTCCACAACTAATTATTAACATGAAGGCTTCAAATTATGAATACTTGAAAACTATGAAAACTGGTAAACACATTTTTTTATTAAATTTTTATTTACGAAAAAGCTTCCTATGCTGTATAGAAATGCTACTATCCTACTATCCAAAATTATTCAGCTATCGAAATTGGATCTAGCAATATGTACAGAAAGTGTGTAGCAAAGGGGTGATCATAATATTTGACCTATAAGATAGCGAGAAAACTTCAAAATATTTAATGACCTATTATTCCGTAATTTGCAGCTTTTTTGTCGCTAATTAGTTTCGGAGAATACATCGTAAATTTTCTGAAAGAGAAGAGCGACAAAAAGAGACAAATTATGAATAATTGAAAACTTCATATGAAGTTAGCGAAACATCGTATATTTTTTTAAAAGAAAATTGCGACAACTTTTTTTTCTCCGCAACTAATTAGAAACTTCAAGGCTTGAAAATTGTGAATACTTCAATACTAATAACAGGTAGAAATTGCAGAAGTTGTTTCGCTAACTTGATAGCATGTATATTTTTTTTTAAATAGAGAGAATTTCTCCGCATTTAATTATTGACAAAAAGCGGCAAATTATAGATACTTCAAAACTGATGAAAGGTAGAAATTGCATAAGTTGTTTCGCTAACTCCTTTATGAAGTTAGCGAGACTTGTATATTTCTCACAAAAAAAAGCGGCTATTTTTTTCTCCGCATTTAATTATTGACAAAAAGCGGCAAATTATACATACTTCAAAACTGATGAAAAGTAGAAATTGCATAAGTTGTTTTGCTAACTCCATTATGAAGTTAGCGAGACTTGTATATTTCTCACAAAAAAATGGGCTATTTTTTTCTCCGCATTTCATTATTGACAAAAAGCGGCAAATTATAGATACTTCAAAACTGATGAAAAGTAGAAATTGCATAAGTTATTTTGCTAACTCCATTATGAAGTTAGCGAAACTTGTATATTTCTCACAAAAAAAAGAGAGGCTATTTTTCTCCGCATTTAATTATTGACAAAAAGCAGCAAATTATAGATACTTCAAAACTGATGAAAAGTAGAGATTGCATAAGTTGTTTTGCTAACTCCATTATGAAGTTAGCGAGACTTGTATATTTCTCACAAAAAAAGGGGCTATTTTTTTCTCCGCATTTAATTATTGACAAAAAGCGGCAAATTATAGATACTTCAAAACTGATGAAAGGTAGAAACTGCATAAGTTGTTTTGCTAAATCCATTATGAAATTAGCGAAACTTGTATATTTCTCACAAAAAAAAGAGAAGCTATTTTTTCTCCGCATTCAATTATTGACAAAAAGCAGCAAATTATAGATACTTCAAAACTGATGAAAAGTAGAGATTGCATAAGTTGCTTTGCTAACTCCATTATGAAGTTAGCGAGACTTGTATATTTCTCACAAAAAAGGGGCTATTTTTTTCTCCGCATTTAATTATTGACAAAAAGCGGCAAATTATAGATACTTCAAAACTGATGAAAAGTAGAAATTGCATAAGTTGTTTTGCTAACTCCATTATGAAGTTAGCGAAACTTGTATATTTCTCACAAAACAAAGAGAGGCTATTTTTTCTCCGCATTTAATTATTGACAAAAAGCAGCAAATTATAGATACTTCAAAACTGATGAAAAGTAGAGATTGCATAAGTTGTTTTCTAACTCCATTATGAAGTTAGCGAGACTTGTATATTTCTCACAAAAAAAGGGCTATTTTTTTCTCCACATTTAATTATTGACAAAAAGTGGCAAATTATAGATACTTCAAAACTGATGAAAAGTAGAAATTGCATAAGTTGTTTTGCTAACTCCATTATGAAGTTAGCGAGACTTGTATATTTCTCACACAAAAGGGGCTATTTTTTTCTCCGCATTTAATTATTGACAAAAAGCGGCAAATTATAGATACTTCAAAACTGATGAAAAGTAGAAATTGCATAAGTTGTTTTGCTAACTCCATTATGAAGTTAGCGAAACTTGCACATTTCTCACAAAAAAAAAGAGAGGCTATTTTTTCTCCGCATTTAATTATTGACAAAAAGCAGCAAATTATAGATACTTCAAAACTGATGAAAAGTAGAAATTGCATAAGTTGTTTTGCTAACTCCATTATGAAAGAGGGGCTATTTTTTTCTCCGCATTTAATTATTGACAAAAAGCGGCAAATTATAGATACTTCAAAACTGATGAAAAGTAGAAATTGCATAAGTTGTTTTGCTAACTCCATTATGAAGTTAGCGAGACTTGTATATTTCTCACAAAAAAATGGGCTATTTTTTTCTCCGCATTTCATTATTGACAAAAAGCGGCAAATTATAGAAACTTCAAAACTGATGAAAAGTAGAAATTGCATAAGTTATTTTGCTAACTCCATTATGAAGTTAGCGAAACTTGTATATTTCTCACAAAAAAAAGAGAGGCTATTTTTTCTCCGCATTTAATTATTGACAAAAAGCAGCAAATTATAGATACTTCAAAACTGATGAAAAGTAGAGATTGCATAAGTTGTTTTGCTAACTCCATTATGAAGTTAGCGAGACTTGTATATTTCTCACAAAAAAGGGGGCTATTTTTTTCTCCGAATTTAATTATTGACAAAAAGCGGCAAATTATAGATACTTCAAAACTGATGAAAGGTAGAAATTGCATAAGTTGTTTTGCTAACTCCATTATGAAGTTAGCGAAACTTGTATATTTCTCACAAAAAAAAGAGAGGCTATTTTTTCTCCGCATTTAATTATTGACAAAAAGCAGCAAATTATAGATACTTCAAAACTGATGAAAAGTAGAGATTGCATAAGTTGCTTTGCTAACTCCATTATGAAGTTAGCGAGACTTGTATATTTCTCACAAAAAAGGGGCTATTTTTTTCTCCGCATTTAATTATTGACAAAAAGCGGCAAATTATAGATACTTCAAAACTGATGAAAACTATAAATTGCATAAGTTGTTTTGCTAACTCCATTATGAAGTTAGCGAAACTTGTATATTTCTCACAAAAAAAAGAGAGGCTATTTTTTCTCCGCATTTAATTATTGACAAAATGCAGCAAATTATAGATACTTCAAAACTGATGAAAAGTAGAGATTGCATGAGTTGTTTTGCTAACTCCATTATGAAGTTAGCGAGACTTGTATATTTCTCACAAAAAAAGGGCTATTTTTTTCTCCGCATTTAATTATTGACAAAAAGCGGCAAATTATAGATACTTCAAAACTGATGAAAAGTAGAAATTGCATAAGTTGTTTTGCTAACTCCATTATGAAGTTAGCGAGACTTGTATATTTCTCACACAAAAGGGGCTATTTTTTTCTCCGCATTTAATTATTGACAAAAAGCGGCAAATTATAGATACTTCAAAACTGATGAAAAGTAGAGATTGCATAAGTTGTTTTGCTAACTCCATTATGAAGTTAGCGAGACTTGTATATTTCTCACAAAAAAAGGGCTATTTTTTTCTCCGCATTTAATTATTGACAAAAAGCGGCAAATTATAGATACTTCAAAACTGATGAAAAGTAGAAATTGCATAAGTTGTTTTGCTAACTCCATTATGAAGTTAGCGAGACTTGTATATTTCTCACAAAAAAGGGCTATTTTTTTCTCCGCATTTAATTATTGACAAAAAGCGGCAAATTATAGATACTTCAAAACTGATGAAAGGTAGAAATTGCATAAGTTGTTTTGCTAACTCCATTATGAAAGAGGGGCTATTTTTTTCTCCGCATTTAATTATTGACAAAAAGCGGCAAATTATAGATACTTCAAAACTAATGAAAATTAGAAATTGCATAAGTTGTTTTGCTAACTCCATTATCAAGTTAGCTAAATTTGTATATTTCTCACAAAAAAAGAGAGGCTATTTTTCCTCCGCATTTTATCATTGACAAAAAGCGGCAAATTATAGATACTTCAAAACTAATGAAAATTAGAAATTGCTTAAGTTGCTTTGCTAACTCCATTATCAAGTTAGCTAAACCTGTATATTTCTCACAAAAAAAGAGAGGCTATTTTTTCTCCGCATTTAATTATTGACAAAAAGCGGCAAATTATAGATACTTCAAAACTGATGAAAAGTAGAAATTGCATAAGTTGTTTTGCTAACTCCATTATGAAAGAGGGGCTATTTTTTTCTCCGCATTTAATTATTGACAAAAAGCGGCAAATTATAGATACTTCAAAACTAATGAAAATTAGAAATTGCATAAGTTGTTTTGCTAACTCCATTATCAAGTTAGCTAAACTTGTATATTTCTCACAAAAAAAGAGAGGCTATTTTTCCTCCGCATTTTATCATTGACAAAAAGCGGCAAATTATAGATACTTCAAAACTAATGAAAATTAGAAATTGCTTAAGTTGTTTTGCTAACTCCATTATCAAGTTAGCTAAACCTGTATATTTCTCACAAAAAAAGAGAGGCTATTTTTTCTCCGCATTTAATTATTGACAAAAAGCGGCAAATTATAGATACTTCAAAACTGATGAAAAGTAGAAATTGCATAAGTTGTTTTGCTAACTCCATTATGAAGTTAGCGAGACTTGTATATTTCTCACACAAAAGGGGCTATTTTTTCTCCGCATTTAATTATTGACAAAAAGCGGCAAATTATAGATACTTCAAAACTGATGAAAAGTAGAAATTGCATAAGTTGTTTTGCTAACTCCATTATGAAGTTAGCGAGACTTGTATATTTCTCACAAAAAAATGGGCTATTTTTTTCTCCGCATTTCATTATTGACAAAAAGCGGCAAATTATAGATACTTCAAAACTGATGAAAAGTAGAAATTGCATAAGTTATTTTGCTAACTCCATTATGAAGTTAGCGAAACTTGTATATTTCTCACAAAAAAAAGAGAGGCTATTTTTTCTCCGCATTTAATTATTGACAAAAAGCAGCAAATTATAGATACTTCAAAACTGATGAGAAGTAGAGATTGCATAAGTTGTTTTGCTAACTCCATTATGAAGTTAGCGAGACTTGTATATTTCTCACAAAAAAAGGGGCTATTTTTTTCTCCGAATTTAATTATTGACAAAAAGCGGCAAATTATAGATACTTCAAAACTGATGAAAGGTAGAAATTACATAAGTTGTTTTGCTAACTCCATTATGAAGTTAGCGAAACTTGTATATTTCTCACAAAAAAAAGAGAGGCTATTTTTTCTCCGCATTTAATTATTGACAAAAAGCAGCAAATTATAGATACTTCAAAACTGATGAAAAGTAGAGATTGCATAAGTTGCTTTGCTAACTCCATTATGAAGTTAGCGAGACTTGTATATTTCTCACAAAAAAGGGGCTATTTTTTTCTCCGCATTTAATTATTGACAAAAAGCGGCAAATTATAGATACTTCAAAACTGATGAAAACTAGAAATTGCATAAGTTGTTTTGCTAACTCCATTATGAAGTTAGCGAAACTTGTATATTTCTCACAAAAAAAAGAGAGGCTATTTTTTCTCCGCATTTAATTATTGACAAAATGCAGCAAATTATAGATACTTCAAAACTGATGAAAAGTAGAGATTGCATGAGTTGTTTTGCTAACTCCATTATGAAGTTAGCGAGACTTGTATATTTCTCACAAAAAAAGGGCTATTTTTTTCTCCGCATTTAATTATTGACAAAAAGCGGCAAATTATAGATACTTCAAAACTGATGAAAAGTAGAAATTGCATAAGTTGTTTTGCTAACTCCATTATGAAGTTAGCGAGACTTGTATATTTCTCACACAAAAGGGGCTATTTTTTTCTCCGCATTTAATTATTGACAAAAAGCGGCAAATTATAGATACTTCAAAACTGATGAAAAGTAGAGATTGCATAAGTTGTTTTGCTAACTCCATTATGAAGTTAGCGAGACTTGTATATTTCTCACAAAAAAAGGGCTATTTTTTTCTCCGCATTTAATTATTGACAAAAAGCGGCAAATTATAGATACTTCAAAACTGATGAAAAGTAGAAATTGCATAAGTTGTTTTGCTAACTCCATTATGAAGTTAGCGAGACTTGTATATTTCTCACAAAAAAGGGCTATTTTTTTCTCCGCATTTAATTATTGACAAAAAGCGGCAAATTATAGATACTTCAAAACTGATGAAAAGTAGAAATTGCATAAGTTGTTTTGCTAACTCCATTATGAAAGAGGGGCTATTTTTTTCTCCGCATTTAATTATTGACAAAAAGCGGCAAATTATAGATACTTCAAAACTAATGAAAATTAGAAATTGCATAAGTTGTTTTGCTAACTCCATTATCAAGTTAGCTAAACTTGTATATTTCTCACAAAAAAAGAGAGGCTATTTTTCCTCCGCATTTTATCATTGACAAAAAGCGGCAAATTATAGATACTTCAAAAAGCGGCAAATTATAGATACTTCAAAACTAATGAAAATTAGAAATTGCTTAAGTTGTTTTGCTAACTCCATTATTAAGTTAGCTAAACCTGTATATTTCTCACAAAAAAAGAGAGGCTATTTTTTCTCCGCATTTAATTATTGACAAAAAGCGGCAAATTATAGATACTTCAAAACTGATGAAAAGTAGAAATTGCATAAGTTGTTTTGCTAACTCCATTATGAAAGAGGGGCTATTTTTTTCTCCGCATTTAATTATTGACAAAAAGCGGCAAATTATAGATACTTCAAAACTAATGAAAATTAGAAATTGCATAAGTTGTTTTGCTAACTCCATTATCAAGTTAGCTAAACTTGTATATTTCTCACAAAAAAAGAGAGGCTATTTTTCCTCCGCATTTTATCATTGACAAAAAGCGGCAAATTATAGATACTTCAAAACTAATGAAAATTAGAAATTGCTTAAGTTGTTTTGCTAACTCCATTATCAAGTTAGCTAAACCTGTATATTTCTCACAAAAAAAGAGAGGCTATTTTTTCTCCGCATTTAATTATTGACAAAAAGCGGCAAATTATAGATACTTCAAAACTGATGAAAAGTAGAAATTGCATAAGTTGTTTTGCTAACTCCATTATGAAGTTAGCGAAACTTGCACATTTCTCACAAAAAAAAAGAGAGGCTATTTTTTCTCCGCATTTAATTATTGACAAAAAGCAGCAAATTATAGATACTTCAAAACTGATGAAAAGTAGAAATTGCATAAGTTGTTTTGCTAACTCCATTATGAAAGAGGGGCTATTTTTTTCTCCGCATTTAATTATTGACAAAAAGCGGCAAATTATAGATACTTCAAAACTAATGAAAATTAGAAATTGCATAAGTTGTTTTGCTAACTCCATTATCAAGTTAGCTAAACTTGTATATTTCTCACAAAAAAAGAGAGGCTATTTTTCCTCCGCATTTTATCATTGACAAAAAGCGGCAAATTATAGATACTTCAAAACTAATGAAAATTAGAAATTGCTTAAGTTGTTTTGCTAACTCCATTATCAAGTTAGCTAAACCTGTATATTTCTCACAAAAAAAGAGAGGCTATTTTTTCTCCGCATTTAATTATTGACAAAAAGCGGCAAATTATAGATACTTCAAAACTGATGAAAAGTAGAAATTGCATAAGTTGTTTTGCTAACTCCATTATGAAGTTAGCGAGACTTGTATATTTCTCACACAAAAGGGGCTATTTTTTTCTCCGCATTTAATTATTGACAAAAAGCGGCAAATTATAGATACTTCAAAACTGATGAAAAGTAGAAATTGCATAAGTTGTTTTGCTAACTCCATTATGAAGTTAGCGAGACTTGTATATTTCTCACAAAAAAATGGGCTATTTTCAAAACTGATGAAAAGTAGAAATTGCATAAGTTGTTTTGCTAACTCCATTATGAAGTTAGCGAGACTTGTATATTTCTCACACAAAAGGGGCTATTTTTTTCTCCGCATTTAATTATTGACAAAAAGCGGCAAATTATAGATACTTCAAAACTGATGAAAAGTAGAAATTGCATAAGTTGTTTTGCTAACTCCATTATGAAGTTAGCGAGACTTGTATATTTCTCACAAAAAAATGGGCTATTTTTTTCTCCGCATTTCATTATTGACAAAAAGCGGCAAATTATAGATACTTCAAAACTGATGAAAAGTAGAAATTGCATAAGTTATTTTGCTAACTCCATTATGAAGTTAGCGAAACTTGTATATTTCTCACAAAAAAAAGAGAGGCTATTTTTTCTCCGCATTTAATTATTGACAAAAAGCAGCAAATTATAGATACTTCAAAACTGATGAAAAGTAGAGATTGCATAAGTTGTTTTGCTAACTCCATTATGAAGTTAGCGAGACTTGTATATTTCTCACAAAAAAAGGGGCTATTTTTTTCTCCGAATTTAATTATTGACAAAAAGCGGCAAATTATAGATACTTCAAAACTGATGAAAGGTAGAAATTGCATAAGTTGTTTTGCTAACTCCATTATGAAGTTAGCGAAACTTGTATATTTCTCACAAAAAAAAGAGAGGCTATTTTTTCTCCGCATTTAATTATTGACAAAAAGCAGCAAATTATAGATACTTCAAAACTGATGAAAAGTAGAGATTGCATAAGTTGCTTTGCTAACTCCATTATGAAGTTAGCGAGACTTGTATATTTCTCACAAAAAAGGGGCTATTTTTTTCTCCGCATTTAATTATTGACAAAAAGCGGCAAATTATAGATACTTCAAAACTGATGAAAACTAGAAATTGCATAAGTTGTTTTGCTAACTCCATTATGAAGTAAGCGAAACTTGTATATTTCTCACAAAAAAAAGAGAGGCTATTTTTTCTCCGCATTTAATTATTGACAAAATGCAGCAAATTATAGATACTTCAAAACTGATGAAAAGTAGAGATTGCATGAGTTGTTTTGCTAACTCCATTATGAAGTTAGCGAGACTTGTATATTTCTCACAAAAAAAGGGCTATTTTTTTCTCCGCATTTAATTATTGACAAAAAGCGGCAAATTATAGATACTTCAAAACTGATGAAAAGTAGAAATTGCATAAGTTGTTTTGCTAACTCCATTATGAAGTTAGCGAGACTTGTATATTTCTCACACAAAAGGGGCTATTTTTTTCTCCGCATTTAATTATTGACAAAAAGCGGCAAATTATAGATACTTCAAAACTGATGAAAAGTAGAGATTGCATAAGTTGTTTTGCTAACTCCATTATGAAGTTAGCGAGACTTGTATATTTCTCACAAAAAAAGGGCTATTTTTTTCTCCGCATTTAATTATTGACAAAAAGCGGCAAATTATAGATACTTCAAAACTGATGAAAAGTAGAAATTGCATAAGTTGTTTTGCTAACTCCATTATGAAGTTAGCGAGACTTGTATATTTCTCACAAAAAAGGGCTATTTTTTTCTCCGCATTTAATTATTGACAAAAAGCGGCAAATTATAGATACTTCAAAACTGATGAAAAGTAGAAATTGCATAAGTTGTTTTGCTAACTCCATTATGAAGTTAGCGAGACTTGTATATTTCTCACACAAAAGGTGTTATTTTTTCTCCGCATTTAATTATTGACAAAAAGCGGCAAATTATAGATACTTCAAAACTGATGAAAAGTAGAAATTGCATAAGTTGTTTTGCCAACTCCATTATGAAGTTAGCGAAACTTGTACATTTCTCACAAAAAAAAGAGAGGCTATTTTTCTCCGCATTTAATTATTGACAAAAAGCAGCAAATTATAGATACTTCAAAACTGATGAAAAGTAGAAATTGCATAAGTTGTTTTGCTAACTCCATTATGAAAGAGGGGCTATTTTTTTCTCCGCATTTAATTATTGACAAAAAGCGGCAAATTATAGATAATTCAAAACTAATGAAAATTAGAAATTGCATAAGTTGTTTTGCTAACTCCATTATCAAGTTAGCTAAACTTGTATATTTCTCACAAAAAAAGAGAGGCTATTTTTTCTCCGCATTTTATCATTGACAAAAAGCGGCAAATTATAGATACTTCAAAACTAATGAAAATTAGAAATTGCATAAGTTGTTTTGCTTACTCCATTATCAAGTTAGCTAAACTTGTATATTTCTCACAAAAAAAGAGAGGCTATTTTTTCTCCGCATTTTATCATTGACAAAAAGCGGCAAATTATAGATACTTCAAAACTAATGAAAATTAGAAATTGCATAAGTTGTTTTGCTAACTCCATTATCAAGTTAGCTAAACTTGTATATTTCTAACAAAAAAAGAGAGGCTATTTTTTCTCCGCATTTAATTATTGACAAATAGCGGCAAATTATAGATACTTCGAAACTGATGAAAAGTAGAAATTGCATAAGTTGTTTTGCTAACTCCATTATGAAGTTAGCGAGACTTGTATATTTCTCACACAAAAGGGGCTATTTTTTTCTCCGCATTTAATTATTGACAAAAAGCGGCAAATTATAGATACTTCAAAACTAATGAAAATTAGAAATTGCATAAGTTGTTTTGCTAACTCCATTATCAAGTTAGCTAAACTTGTATATTTCTCACAAAAAAAGAGAGGCTATTTTTTCTCCGCATTTTATCATTGACAAAAAGCGGCAAATTATAGATACTTCAAAACTAATGAAAATTAGAAATTGCATAAGTTGTTTTGCTAACTCCATTATCAAGTTAGCTAAACTTGTATATTTCTCACAAAAAAAGAGAGGCTATTTTTTCTCCGCATTTTATCATTGACAAAAAGCGGCAAATTATAGATACTTCAAAACTAATGAAAATTAGAAATTGCATAAGTTGTTTTGCTAACTCCATTATCAAGTTAGCTAAACTTGTATATTTCTCACAAAAAAAGAGAGGCTATTTTTTCTCCGCATTTAATTATTGACAAAAAGCGGCAAATTATAGATACTTCAAAACTGATGAAAAGTAGAAATTGCATAAGTTGTTTTGCTAACTCCATTATGAAGTTAGCGAGACTTGTATATTTCTCACAAAAAAAGGGCTATTTTTTTCTCCGCATTTAATTATTGACAAAAAGCGGCAAATTATAGATACTTCAAAACAGATGAAAAGTAGAAATTGCATAAGTTGTTTTGCTAACTCCATTATGAAGTTAGCGAGACTTGTATATTTCTCACAAAAAAGGGCTATTTTTTTCTCCGCATTTAATTAGTGACAAAAAGCGGCAAATTATAGATACTTCAAAACTGATGAAAAGTAGAAATTGCATAAGTTGTTTTGCTAACTCCATTATGAAGTTAGCGAGACTTGTATATTTCTCACACAAAAGGGGTTATTTTTTTCTCCGCATTTAATTATTGACAAAAAGCGGCAAATTATAGATACTTCAAAACTGATGAAAAGTAGAAATTGCATAAGTTGTTTTGCTAACTCCATTATGAAGTTAGCGAAACTTGTACATTTCTCACAAAAAAAAAGAGAGGCTATTTTTTCTCCGCATTTAATTATTGACAAAAAGCAGCAAATTATAGATACTTCAAAACTGATGAAAAGTAGAAATTGCATAAGTTGTTTTGCTAACTCCATTATGAAAGAGGGGCTATTTTTTTCTCCGCATTTAATTATTGACAAAAAGCGGCAAATTATAGATAATTCAAAACTAATGAAAATTAGAAATTGCATAAGTTGTTTTGCTAACTCCATTATCAAGTTAGCTAAACTTGTATATTTCTCACAAAAAAAGAGAGGCTATTTTTTCTCCGCATTTTATCATTGACAAAAAGCGGCAAATTATAGATACTTCAAAACTAATGAAAATTAGAAATTGCATAAGTTGTTTTGCTTACTCCATTATCAAGTTAGCTAAACTTGTATATTTCTCACAAAAAAAGAGAGGCTATTTTTTCTCCGCATTTTATCATTGACAAAAAGCGGCGAATTATAGATACTTCAAAACTAATGAAAATTAGAAATTGCATAAGTTGTTTTGCTAACTCCATTATCAAGTTAGCTAAACTTGTATATTTCTAACAAAAAAAGAGAGGCTATTTTTTCTCCGCATTTAATTATTGACAAATAGCGGCAAATTATAGATACTTCGAAACTGATGAAAAGTAGAAATTGCATAAGTTGTTTTGCTAACTCCATTATGAAGTTAGCGAGACTTGTATATTTCTCACACAAAAGGGGCTATTTTTTTCTCCGCATTTAATTATTGACAAAAAGCGGCAAATTATAGATACTTCAAAACTAATGAAAATTAGAAATTGCATAAGTTGTTTTGCTAACTCCATTATCAAGTTAGATAAACTTGTATATTTCTCACAAAAAAAGAGAGGCTATTTTTTCTCCGCATTTTATCATTGACAAAAAGCGGCAAATTATAGATACTTCAAAACTAATGAAAATTAGAAATTGCATAAGTTGTTTTCCTAACTCCATTATCAAGTTAGCTAAACTTGTATATTTCTCACAAAAAAAGAGAGGCTATTTTTTCTCCGCATTTTATCATTGACAAAAAGCGGTAAATTATAGATACTTCAAAACTAATGAAAATTAGAAATTGCATAAGTTGTTTTGCTAACTCCATTATCAAGTTAGCTAAACTTGTATATTTCTCACAAAAAAAGAGAGGCTATTTTTTCTCCGCATTTAATTATTGACAAAAAGCGGCAAATTATAGATACTTCAAAACTGATGAAAAGTAGAAATTGCATACGTTGCATTATGAAGTTAGCGAGACTTGTATATTTCTCACACAAAAGGGGCTATTTTTTTCTCCGCATTTAATTATTGACAAAAAGCGGCAAATTATAGATACTTCAAAACTGATGAAAAGTAGAAATTGCATAAGTTGTTTTGCTAACTCCATTATGAAGTTAGCGAAACTTGTACATTTCTCACAAAAAAAAAGAGAGGCTATTTTTTCTCCGCATTTAATTATTGACAAAAAGCAGCAAATTATAGATACTTCAAAACTGATGAAAAGTAGAAATTGCATAAGTTGTTTTGCTAACTCCATTATGAAAGAGGTGCTATTTTTTTCTCCGCATTTAATTATTGACAAAAAGCGGCAAATTATAGATACTTCAAAACTAATGAAAATTAGAAATTGCATAAGTTGTTTTGCTAACTCCATTATCAAGTTAGCTAAACTTGTATATTTCTCACAAAAAAAGAGAGGCTATTTTTTCTCCGCATTTTATCATTGACAAAAAGCGGCAAATTATAGATACTTCAAAACTAATGAAAATTAGAAATTGCATAAGTTGTTTTGCTTACTCCATTATCAAGTTAGCTAAACTTGTATATTTCTCACAAAAAAAGAGAGGCTATTTTTTCTCCGCATTTTATCATTGACAAAAAGCGGCAAATTATAGATACTTCAAAACTAATGAAAATTAGAAATTGCATAAGTTGTTTTGCTAACTCCATTATCAAGTTAGCTAAACTTGTATATTTCTCACAAAAAAAGAGAGGATATTTTTTCTCCGCATTTTATCATTGACAAAAAGCGGCAAATTATAGATACTTCAAAACTGATGAAAAGTTGAAATTGCATAAGTTGTTTTGCTAACTCCATTATGAAGTTAGCGAAACTTGTATATTTCTCACAAAAAAAGAGGGGCTATTTTTTTCTCCGCATGTAAATGAAGTTAATGAAACATGTATATTTCTTTAAAGAAAAGACCGACAATTTGTTTCTCTTCATTTAATTAGCGGCACAAAAGCGGCTAATTATAGATACTTCAAAACTAATGAAAATTAGAAATTGCATAAGTTGTTTTGCTAACTCCATTATCAAGTTAGCTAAACTTGTATATTTCTCACAAAAAAAGAGAGGCTATTTTTTCTCCGCATTTTATCATTGACAAAAAGCGGCAAATTATAGATACTTCAAAACTGATGAAAAGTAGAAATTGCATAAGTTGTTTTGCTAACTCCATTATGAAGTTAGCGAAACTTGTATATTTCTCACAAAAAAAGATGGGCTATTTTTTTCTCCGCATATAAATGAAGTTAATGAAACATGTATATTTCTTTAAAAAAAAGACCGACAATTTTTTTCTCTTCATTTAATTAGCGGCACAAAAGTGGCAAATTATGGATACTTCAAAACTGGTAAAAGGTAAAAATTGCAGAAGTTGTTTCGTTAACTTTTTGAAAGAAAATGCAAGAGTTTTACGAGTATTTAAAATTGATGTGTGAATGCCTCAATTCAATATTTTGAGGTGATAAAGGTTCTTCACGGAATACTCTTTCGCACTCAGCACTCTAATGATTTACGACGCGAGCCGAAGGCGAGCGTTGACAAACTTCATTCTCACTTGTAATGGCAAAAATTCTTGTTGAGTGATATACTATTATTTTACTTGTAATGTATTATCTTCAGATAAATAAACACCAATTTCTGTCATACTGTCGGAAATAAGTCATTTTAGTATAATTTAGAAACACATAATCTTATTAGACTTGAATGAATAATGGTATGTATGTATTCAAAACATTTGTACATTTGCAAAAAATAAATGCACCAACTATTCCTCATTTCTTTGTTTTTCAGATAGACTCTCCTGGAATATTGAAACGCAAATGCAGTGTTTATAAGTTTGTCGTCAAGAAATGAATTATGTAAAACATAAATATAAACGAATTCTATATTTTAGCGCGACCTGACAAT
Organism: Chrysolina oricalcia; assembly: GCA_944452925.2. Classification (NCBI taxonomy): domain Eukaryota; kingdom Metazoa; phylum Arthropoda; class Insecta; order Coleoptera; family Chrysomelidae; genus Chrysolina; species Chrysolina oricalcia. Next base: position 15,646,892 of record OX101822.2, read on the forward strand.
AAATTGGCGAAGAGCCGCGAAAAATATCATGCGATGCTCGATAAATATCTATTTTGAAAATTGCGATGCTCGCTATTGCTGCATCTAGATGGCCGGTATAAATCTGATGTTTCTAACATGGGCGGATGAAGTATGAATGTGATCTGATCGGCGTTAGCTCTGTTTTATGGCGAATTTGGCACTTTATAGTCCTTCAAGTGAGTTGCTAACGGAACATTTTCAATATGATGCAGAGCGTTGGTTGCTATACCGTGTGTCCGCGGAAGGTGGCTTGCCCCTGTAAGTTGTTAGTTTTCCGAAGATGACGAAATGAAATTTGGAAGATCTGTATAACACAAAAAACTGTCTTTAAAGTGACATAAACTTTCGATTTTTAAATGGGACACCTAGTATAGTTTCAATTTTTATTTCTCCATGTGACATCTGAATACAATCAATTTTTTTTAATATACAGTGTAATTTGTTTTTCTCCGTTACTAATGATCCGATCGGGTCCTAAAACATCTCATTTTGTTTTTATTTCAATTCTCTACAATTTGCAGATTGCAGTATTATTTTTCATTTTATATGCGATACATTACAAAACACACGTTTTGGTATTTAAATGTTTATAACAAATTAATAAATGACAGTTGTGATTCCAAAACATAACAGAATACCGGGTGTGACAGGATCATGGTACACGTATCTCCGTTAGTTTTAAATGTAATCGATTTGGGATTTCACATATAAATAATAAGCGGCACTTTTTGACCTACAATTGATTTTTTTTTCACTTCCAGTATCGCCAGAAGTGCTGCCAACTTTCGATTTCTAAATGGAATACCCTGCATATTGTTACATTTCTGAAATCTGCATAATTTTCTGAATCCAATGATACCACAAAAGTGATATTTCAAACGTCAAAATTTTTGATGATTTAATTTTTCCATTTAAGTGTGCCATGATGGTTCCGGTTCATTCCAATTGAACCGTCTAATGCTAGAAAAATCAAAATCCCGTCAAAAGTACTAAATTGCGTTTATTATGAGCAAATAAACTTCATCGTAATCGATTTTGGGGTAAAACTCAATTTTTTCAAATGGAACCATATTGGTCCCATGGTACCATTTATTCATAACTACCTGGTAATAAAATGTGATATAAATATAATCAAGGATTGTAGATTTATTTGTTGGCCAACTGTAATCTACATTAAGTTGTATGTATTGTGGTGTTTGATCCATTCTGGGACCTTTCCTTACCGATTCCACAAATAACAGGACAAATAAGTCTGGCTCATTGTTTGGATTCTTTCACCAATGAAGAAACTTTAGACGATGATGAACAACCAACATGCTCGAAGTGCAGAGAGAAAAGGAAGTGCACGAAGTCCCTATCTATTTGTAAATTTCCCAAAATTCTAGTTATCAATTTCAAACTTTTTTCTCATAGAGAAAAATTGAACATGATCATTGATTTTCCCATAGAAGGACTGGATATGAGCAACTGTGCAGCGGACAGTGTAGCCCCTCATCGATACAACCTTTATGCATTGTCCAATCACAGCGGTACTTCCGATTTTGGTCACTACACGGCTTACTGTAGACACATTTATGTAAATACGTGGCATGAGAACAATGATTCTTGTGTGACAACAATTTCATCAAAAATTATTGTGGGCAGAGAGGCATATATTCTATTCTACGAGTCCTACTCATAGAAAATCTTAATTTTTCAAGTTTATTATTATTTTTTTGTTGAATTCAGTTATTATTTATATTTATTTTATTTTTATTCATCTATTTATATTTATATTTTTATCTATTTTTGAATATACCATGTATGAATAATTAGAAATATTATCAAAATTACAACTAAAAGAAAATACAATTATTTTGTTCTAATTTAATGCTAAAAAGTTACTAAGGTCAAGGTGGCTTTGCAATACAAAAAATGAACACAAAACATTTCAACGATTGTTCAAAATTCTATTACCGTCAATGCACTTCTGAACTCGCATAGCTGTTTATTGAAGAACGTTCGCTAATTGCTGGGCCGTTATACTATTAATTGCGCGTCTTACTCGCAACTCCAGGTCTTCGCGGGTTGTAACAGCGGTTGCATAGACAATGTTTTTTAAATGGCCCCAAACAAAGAAATCAAGAGGTGTCAAATCAGGAGCTCCATCTTGTTGGAAATACATTCCCTGTCGTGAATGAACAGGTAATTCAGTTAACCTGTCCTCAATTTCATTTTGCAGAAATCCTAATCAACTAGCTCCAGCCAAGAGTCCTTCAAATATTATTGGACCAATGATTCAACGAGTATTCCAAGCCAACAAACATTGAAACCGAACCGCACTTGAAAGTTACCCTCCCGCACTAAATTTTGCTTTTCTTGTGACCAATACCTTGTATCTTAAAAACAGAGTTCTACTGGGAGATCGTTTAATAAGGGAACAGTCGTTGCCGACCGATGATGAACCCTTTTCTCCCATATACAGGGTGTTTCTCAAGTACGTGTTGAAACTTTAGGAGCATGTTACTGACATCGAAATGAGAAAAAAGTTCCTATAAACACATGTCCGCAAGTTACTCGTTTCTAAGATACAGGGTGTCAAAGTTTAATTCTTATATTTGTTTTTTGTGAATAAATTCCAAAATATTTCTGATATTCGAGTAAAGTTTGGTATCTGGGATGATCTTTCGATGAAAAAATCTAATTTCTAACTGAATTTATTTTAAATTTAAAAATATTTTCATTCAAAATCACTTTCATCGATTATTTGAAATCTGAATAACTCGAAAATAGTTGCTCGCAGTAACCTCTACCAAGACCATCTTTCTTACACAAACTATATAATAAATATTCCCAGATACCAATCTTTACCCAAATATCAAAATTATTTTGAAATTGAATGATGGTTTTTCGGGTTTCTAGGCCAACGATTATTTAGAGAAAATCTCGACGTTTCGCCAACACGAGTGGTTGGCATTTTCAAGAGAAATGTTTACAGCTTCGATCACTGAACACTTACTTGTTCAGTGAGTTGTTCAGTAAGTGTTCAGTGATCGAAGCTGTAAACATTGCCAACCACTCGTGTTGGCGAAAGGTCGAGATTTTCTCTTAATAAACGTCGGCCTAAAAACCCGAAAAACCATCATTCATTCGACGATGGCCGCGAAAGCCTTTCACAATTTGTATTTTGAAATTATTCACAAAAAGTTAAAATAAGAATTCAACTTTGAACCTCTGTATCTCAGAAACGAATTACTTGCGGACATATTATGTTTATAGGAACTTTTCTTTTTATTTTGATGTCAGCAACACGCTCCTGAATTTTCTAGACGTACTTAAGAAACACCCTGTACACCTACTACGTAGGCTTATTATGGCAAGTACCCGTCAGAAAACAACTACTCTCCTGGCTAAGACCACAACGGGTATTGAATTAAATATAGTAAACACTTGTGCAATGTTCCTCAAAGCATCAGAGGACGCAATTTCAAGTGCCATCTGTTACCAACGTGCAGAATTATGTTTTGATTTGGACAGGGGTACCACCTGCAGACTAGTTTCGTGGTTGTTGCCTCTCATCACTGCAAGGGTAAGTCAACTCAGACAGCACTGAAGCCATCTGTTCCCCGGCCAAATCATCACACACTCCGTTGCTTGGTCACCTCTGGTTCACGCGATGAAGCGGTTTCTATGCCGCTCCACCTAGCGAGCAGAGAGAGAACACTCCGAATCTCCAGGTTAAGAGATTTATGTGAAAACAGAGTTCTTCTGGGAGATCGTTTAGTAAAGAACAGTCGTTGCCGACCGATAATGAACCCTTTACTCCCATATACACCGACTACGTAGGCTTATTATAGCAAGTACCTGTCAGAAAACAATTACTTCCCTGGCTAAGACCACGAATGGTATTGAATTGAATTGTATTTTGTCGGTTAAATAATCTTATATTTGTAAATCTAGACTCGTCCGAAAACAAAATCCTTCCCAAAAAAGGATTATTTGACTGCAAATAATTCTGCAAGATCCAATTGCAATATTCCATCCTACGTTCATAATCATTTTCGTATAGGTACTGGTGCAATTGATATTTGAAAGATTTTGATTATGTTTGTGCATGATTCGGCTTATCGTTTGGAGACTAATTTCCAATTCAAACCCAATTGGCCTTAAAGAAACATCAGTCTTATCAACTTCCATTCGAGCTGAAACATGAATTTCCGTTCCTTCGTCAATACTAACGTTACAACACCGATAAACCAACAAATATACATATTTGACAATCTGAAGGAATAATTTCATTGTTTTCAAAGCCACGATAGTAACCTTTTAGCATTAAATTAGAACAAAATAATTGTATTTTCTTATTTTCTTTTAGCTGTAATTTTGATTGTATTTATTACCAAGTATGAATAAGTTCCTTAATATTAGTACTAATAAATGATACCACAATACCAATATGGTTCCATTTAAAAAAACTGAGTTTTACCCCAAAATCGATTACGATGAACTTTATTTGCTCATAAAAAACGCAACTTAGTATTTTTGACGGGATTTCGATTTTTCTAGCATTAGACGGGTCAATTGGAATAAATCGGAAGCATCATGGCACACTTAAATGGAAAACTAAAAATTGAATTATCAAAAATTGTGACGTTTGAAATGTCATTTATGTGGTATCACTGGATTCAGAAAATTATGCAGATTACAGAAATGAAATAATATACAGGGTGTTCCATTTTACAATCGAAAGTTGGTAACACTTCCGGCGAAACCGGAAGTGAAAAAGTCATTTGTAGGTCAAAAAGTGCCGCTTATTATGTATATGGGATTTCCCAAAGGTCAATCACTTACCTTTTAAACTAACGATGTACCATGATCCTGTTACACCCGGTATAACTACAAACTGTGTTTCATGTAGCACAGTAGGTTTCCCACCAGTACTTTTGTTAAAAAAATCACTAATTTTATGCTCCATTGACTGGTGTATGACAACTCACTGAGTTAGTACCCCGAATGAAATATATCAAGTTGAAACGTAAAGTAAAGCGCTGACGCCCTGTAGCAAAATACATTTTCGGTATTAAATTAATGATACCTATAGATGTTAAAGCACCACCAGCGTCTCAGCTCCTCGAATAAATCTAAATTTTTCACCGGCGGTGAAGCATAATAAGACTTTACGTTATAAATTCCTTTCTGAGAATGAGTTATTTCAGGAGTGCTATATATCTGCGTGACTCATTTAAAATTCAACGCCGAGAAAAACTAATTTAATATGAATAAGTTATTTCGAATAAATATAAAACGCCTGTGATGTTCAGCCGGAGGCGAGATCCGGGGATATTAACTAATATAATATTCTATTATTTTTTATTCGGCCCTTATAAAATATGAAGGGGGAGGTATATTTTTTCCGAGTGCCGCATTAAATATTTATTGTCGTATTCATTGTTCGTGGACAGACCGGGAAATGTATTTATTATTCATGCGGGGTACAGTCGAAAATGTTGAAATGAGTGAGGTCGTTTATGTTTTCTGATATTCTCATTTGACGTTTCTGTTTACATTCGGTTTTTTTTTCTGTTTGCTGGCTGAAAGATTCAGCGCCGTTGAGATTGTTCGATGGGGGGTGGGTCCTTTTCTATAGCAGCGTGTGATGGTAGTGAATCATTAAAAGTTGAAAAATGACGTCACTTTGAGGATCCTAAGCTTGAAATTAAAACAGTTCGGTGTCAAAAATAATTCAACTGGTTTTTTAAATGCATACGTGTCCCCAAATTTTTAAAGATCAAGTATTAGAATTTGAAGAACTCAAAATCCTATCCAATGACGAAGTCAAAAAAATCAATGTAACTTATAAAAATTCATCGATAAAAATCGTTGTGAAAAAGCTTAGTACGTTCTGTGAATTTCATCTACTGCAAATCTGCATTCAGTGTTTCGAACCGGTGATAAGTACAAACAGTGTTTATTATGAAAAACTTATAGGTTAGGATCAGTTGTGTGGTATTTGTGATCATCTAGTAAGTATATCATAATATATTATGTTTTTCTACAATTTATGAAGAGTCAAATGTATAACGATCCGTAAATGTCATTTACTCCAGTATTTTCATAGAAATTGGAATGGAGAGAACTTTGTAAGCTTACATTCAAATCCTCTCAGGTGAAGGGAAACCACAAAAGTAGTACAACATTTGTTTGTCAATATTTACAATGTGAGTTCAGGTCACATGATAAAAACATTTTTTCCCTTGCATACAGTTACTTGAGGAGTGGAAATATGATTGTTTGTTCTTTATCAGAGATGTGCAAGAGCAGCTATGTTTTCAAAAGTGTTTCTAGTATAACGTCTCATCTCGACAGCTGATACATGTTTTTTTAATTTTTTACGGTTATTACATAAATACCATGCGATTTATCACTTCACACAGAGTTTCATGATTTTCAAAAAGAAATTATTTAAGTCTGCTGACAGTCATTCAAAATCAATTTCTGATACTCAAAAACTCTAATTTTCTATCTAGTTCTTTACGTTTCTGATGGCAACAATTTTTTTCAGGTGCCAAACCATTGGTTATACATATTGAGAAGAAAATTATCAATTATGATGGACAAGAATATTTTTTGGACGCTTTGAAAGTGGAATTTTTCCCTTGTTTATTTTGAATATAAAATATCCAAAATAACTCTCAACAATGGAATTTTTTTCAGATGGTATATCTGAAAATTCATCATAATTGAGGATCGAAATCAAAGGAAGTATCAGCAGTTCGAAGTAAGGTGTCCAATTTCATCAATAAGTTAGTTAAAATGTAGAGAAATAATTCGAACTTTGGTTACATATTTGAGTTCAATTTAATATTAATTTTGCATATTTATTATCAGTGTATTAGCTATTATTACTTTTTCATAAATTCTATATCCTAGTATTTCATTCCCGTTTGCTTTGTTTTAAAATTGTAGTTGAGAAATTTTCATTTTATTCATATTTTAAAGTGATTGAAACAGTTTAAATTAATATATTTTTTGTTCTATATGTAGTATTCTTTTAAATGAGTATACTATATGGAAGGTGAAGGTAGGTACCTATAATCTGTTTCACGTTCTGAGCTTCCATAGTTTATTCGTTCTTTTACAAATTTTTCAGGTTGAAGCATTCGTGTTTTTGATTTTTTCCAGTAAAATTTGTTCTACCTGATTTTTTCTCATTTTATTTTTTTGTTTTGCCTTTTAAATTTATTACATGAAACTCTCTTTAATTTCACTCACTCTTCAAAAATTGGGATGATATCTGCTACACAAGGAAAACTTTTGAACAAACTCCTTTCTCAGTGGAATGGGTTATGATTGATTCAATTGAACCATTTGTCTGAAAATATGTAGGCTTATCGTGATAAAGGATTTTTGATAAAACTGATGTGTAGATTTTATTCTCATTGAATGTTTGTATGAAACTGAATAGAGATTTATGCATACAATAAGCCGAATCACATCAGGAATAAGGTTTTACATTACAGTGTGAATACGCATTTCAATCTGAAATTCAAAGTGATATTCCATCGAAGAATCGCAAAGTACATTTGAATTCTACATTGTTCACTGTGTAATATATACAGTACAGATCATGTGAACTTCAATTATATTTCATGTGATTTTACTTCTGGAAATCACAAAATTTACTTCAAATTACAGAAACAGCATGGTAGATTTACACAGCAGATCAAGTGATTTTCCATAAAAAAATTTAGTTATCCTTCATAACAAATCGTGTTATTATTCATAACCATTTCATAGATTTTCCATAACAGATCCAGTTATTTGCTATGGCGTTTTTACAGTATTCATAATGTACCCACTCTTACTAATACATAACTAACTGCGATTTCACATGATTTTACGTTAGTTACAAAAAGGCCAACGTAAAATTATGTGATTTCACATTATTTTTTTTATCAGTGAGTAAAAGATTTTAGCCTCCCCCTGTTAACTTTAGAACGGGTTGACAAGCAAATATGGAACAAAAACCATTTTAAATAGTATCACCGAAACTAATTTTAGAAATGAAAGAAATTGTGATTGCGTGATGGATCTTGAAGAAAGAAATTCTCTTTTCAGAACTTGTTCAGATTCCATTAATATTTGTCTTTTATGTATATTTTTATGCAAAATATCAAATATAAGTGCGGATCTGAATGGAATGAGTAGAACAATGAGACAAAAAATATTTTGAATGGTATTATCGATACTACTTTTCGAGAGAAGATACATTGCAATTACTCAGATGGCACTGGGGCACATCAAAATTTTGAAAAACAAAGATATCGAAATTGTGAAAATACGTATCGGCAAAAATCAAAAAAATGTATATCAATTCTCTTTTCAATGATGTGTAATTGACCCCCCATACTATTTGAAATTTTTAAATTGATTTTTTCTCCCACTCCCTTCATCGGGTAACAAGAATGTCTTCAATTTCAAAGAGTAGTATCAGTAATACTATTCAAAATGGTTTTCGTTCTATGTTTGTTCGTCAAACTATTCAAAAGTTAACAGTGAACGGTACTAAAAAGCCGCATTTTATGATATGTAAAATTTAATCTTAAAATTGAAATTACAATAAAAAATTTTCAAATGTCAACATGGTGGCACGTCGGGTTAGGAAAAAAGAGCATTTTATTACGATTAATTTGAAACTGGTCACTATTAGGTTTCAAATGAAGTGTTTTTTAAGAGTAAAATAATAACACACACAACTGATAATAAAAAAAATTTTATTCCATAAGGTAATGACACCCTCTTCTTAAGTCGATTCTTTAGCAAATCCATGTTGAAGTTCATCCTTTAATGTTGATTTTCACAAAGTTTTGGATTAAAAAAACCGCGATAATTTGTGAGAATATATTATTATAAACGAAACATAATTATTATTTCATTAATATTATTATAAGCACGTTTTTCAAACCTAACGTACACAGTACTTACAATATAAACTTTTGCACAATCCAGATAAAATAAGAAGTCGACAAGTTTTTTGAAGCCTCTATGCATTTAAAACTTAATTTAATATCAAATTATGCTTCATTTTAAGAAAAACTCAACACGTTTTCCAACAGAAGCTTGTTTGTATAAGCCAAACAGTTTACTGGATTTGAAATCTCTATATAAAGTGAAAATTTGTTCATTCATTCATCTCATTAGAATTAAACAGGAAGTTTCTAATTAAAATTTCACGGAAGTGAATAGTATACACGATCATGAAACAAGACAGGCAAACTGTCTAAGCCTGGGAAATTTCAGGACAAACTTCGGAAAAAAATCAATACACCATGACGGTATAGTAATTTACAATTCACTTCCATCTGAAATAAAAATATATATAAATAGTGACGATTATGAAGAGTAAAATCAAAAAATATTTTCTTTTTTATTCTTAATTGGATTCATTGATCCTCATAATCAAAGAATTCCATTATTTATTTCAATTTCAACATTACCTTTTTTTTCATTCATTAATGTCTCTTAACTCTCAATCTAACTATTCTGGATAAAAAATCTAAATGTTAGGTAGCATTAATTATATTTTTATTTGCTATGAATTATACTTGTATTAATTTATGTATTACTGTCAAATAAGTTTGGATATTTATTTTGTAATTAATTTTTAATATCCCTATTATAAACAAAATTGTTTCTTGGGATAACAATACAGTACTACTACTAAATAGAGTGCGGTATCAAATTAATCAAAATAAAATTCCTTTTTTTCCTAATCGGACGAGCCACCATGTAACTATTTGAAAAAATTAGTAATACAAATGTCAAAATAAAATTTTGAAATTTAAAAATTGAATTTGACAAAGATACATCTTATCCAAAAAACAGTATGAGTAACTTACATGGTGGTTCTTCGGGTTGTAAGGCCGACGTATGTTCAGAGAAGATCTCGACGTTTTGCCAACACGAGTGATTAGCATTTTCAAGAGATATTTTACAAATTTTTGCTTTCTTAAGACGCCTTCAAATGCTTGACATTTGTAATACGTTGTCTCAATAAATACCTGTGATTTGACGTTCTTACATCTGATTGGTCCATAGCGTTAGCTGATATAGTAGAATCGTTCGTACCGTTATTTTGTGGGTAGGGAGCTAATTGAGAATTTTTGAGAACTGGAAGCCAAACCTTGTTCAATTGTAGTCCTTCTTCGGTTCTGTTGAAGCTGCTGTGGTGTTTCTGAATTTATCGCATTCCATGTTCCTGTGGCAGCGTTTATATCGGAACCACGAAACGCTCCGTTAAAACAAGAATCATAGAGCACAAGGCTTGCTGTCGGTTAGGACACACACAGAAATCCGCTGTCGCAGAACATACTCTCAACAACGATAACCATAGAGTGAAATTTGAAGAAACCCAAGTCATATCTTCAACATCTGCCTATTACCCAAGACTCTTCCGGGAAGCAATTGAAATTCAGAAACACCACAGCAACTTCAACAGAACCGAAGGACTACAATTGAACAAGGTTTGGCTTCCAGTTCTCAAAAATTCTCAATTAGCTCCCTACCCACAAAATAACGGTACGAACGATTCTACTATGTCAGCTAACGCTATGGACCAATCAGATGTAAGAACGTCAAATCACAGGTATTTATTGAGACAACGTATTACAAATGTCAAGCATTTGGCAGCATCTTAAGAAAGCAGAAATTTGTAAAATATCTCTTGAAAATGCTAACCACTCGTGTTGGCGAAACGTCGAGATCTTCTCTGAACATACGTCGGCCTTACAACCTGAAGAACCACCATGTAAGTGACAATGGCCGCGAAAGCCTTTCACAAAGTATGAGTAACTGTATTTTTTCCAAGATTTTATGACTGACATTAGTAATTTGATTGGATCCCATAGACTAAAACATATTCACGTCATGGTCAGAATAGCAGAATTTCTCCGATTTCGAGTAATGAGCATTTTTAGAATTTTGAGAATATCGCTACCTCACCTCGAATTGTTCGGTGCCATGTCTAAAATTGAAGTCTAATTCAAATATATTTTCTGCTGAAGATTACTAATTGGTGGTGCTTTTAGACGTACAAACCAGTTTTGCATAAATTGATACAATTTTTCGAAAAAAAGGTCAGATTTGAATTCCACCACTTTTTAGTTACACAACTTTGACAGCATTGTCTGAAAAAACTATAACTACGTGGAAATGGTATAAAACCTACTGTAATTATTTTTGGATGGGGCCCAAGTGACCCTTAACCTGCATAGATGCAGAAATTTGCAAATTTCTCAAAAACGGTTGCCCCTAGCGTTGTGGAGCAGGTATACCTTTATTGCTTAGAAAAGTTGTAGGAATAACATTTGCATATAAAAAATACCAAAAGTTCCCTGACAAAAAAGTTAGAGCAAATTAAAATAAATAATGAGAGCTTTCGCAGCGCCCTCTAAGTGATACATAAAAATTAATACCAAATTTTGATTTCTTACCTAAAAAAAACCGTTCACCAGTGGAAAAAAATATTTTTTGCAAGTTATTCCAAGTAATTGAAATCAAAATTTCAACTTCAACACCATATATCTCCGAAACGAAACATTTGCTCACACATGTTCATATGAACTTTTTATCTTAAAATTAGTCACAGATTTACCCTTTGAAGTTTGAACGTAGATAGATATGCAGCATTTTAAAATGTGATTATCAATTCTTTTTTTTATTATTTATTGCCATTTTACAATGTACTTCATTACATGAGTATTTAGTAAAAGAGTTGAGTGTTTTCAAACTTTGAAGTGAAATGCCCTTTGGCATTTTCACTTATAGAGCACTAATTCCTATTAGTGTTGTTGAGGGAGGTCTTCCGGCCAGTTTTTATTTAGTCTTCGATTGATTGGTCCGTCCCTGTACAGGTTTTCTATTTGGTTATTGTGGTGGCCTGTTAGTCGAATTTAAGGAAATTGTTCTGACTACTTCCGTGACATACGGAATTTGAAGGTCCTCATGGAGAGTTTGATTGCTTATGTACCAGGGAGCTTGGACAATTGATCGCAGTGTTTTCGACTGGAATCTTTGTATGATTTTTATTCTAGTGGGTTTTGCACAACCCCATAGTTGCACGCCCTATGTCCAGATAGGTTTTAGCATCACTTTGTATAATAGCAGCTTATTTTTAGTTGAAAGCTTAAGATTATCAATTCTGAACAACTTTTTCAACAACAATTTCTGACATCATCACAAATTTTTCTTCACCCTTGTACCAAATTCATATCTTTTGACACATGCCTAGATTTTTCTCTTTATTTCTTTTATTATATTCACATCAAAGGATAATTTTTTCGAATTGTACCGAAACAAATCGTTCTGAACCAATTCTATCTGATCCCCCGAAAGAAAACTCCAAAAACTATTTCACATTACCGATGCTTTAATGGCATTTGATTACTCGAAAAATTAGCACCGGCTATGACTGGAATATCGAAAATATTACTTGAAAAAAATTAAATCTGATATTTGCCTTTGATGAATCCGCGCGCATATATATGAAAACAAAAAATATTAGTTGGTTTCCATCGGGAAAAAATTCAATTACTTTAATGAAAAGTAGAAAGCCCGAATAAAAAATGTTCGGCTCCATGATTAACTGAAAACCGATAGGAAACGCTGATACTGAAATATTCGTTTTGTTCAGAGCCGGCTAACAGGTTTTGCTTATGGATATTTCGAACATTAGAACTACCAAACGTCAAATATTTTGTTTGGATATTGAGATTTGTAAACGGAAGCGAAAAAGGATTGGGAAAGGTGAAATTTTCATTAAGAGAGAGATAGATTCGAAAAAAATTACCAATTTTGGTCGCTTGCACAGGTATACGATATACAGTGTGGCCATTTAAATGTGCAACATATGGCAGTTTTTAAATTAAATTTACAACAAAAATACAAATACTTATTGTGGAAAGTTGGTGCATGTTATATTAGGTGCCCTTAGAATGGCATACAGGATATGTCAAAAAATATAAAAATTATACCCTTATTTCAGAAAATTCAGCAAAATGTCATTAGAAAGAGTTGTTTACAATTAAAAGTTATGACTAAATACCAAAACATGGCTTCCTACCAAATGATTTTTTTTCAAACATCAATAATTCCTCAATTTTTTTATATTAACCCTAAACACTTTCATAAAGCAATCACCATCAAATCAATTACGTATTTGTTCAAATTGAAGCATATTTGTGAAATTAACTAAGATTTAATTTTTTTTAGGGAATTACAAACTTCATGGTTGTTGCAACGATATTAAACGCAACTTTGAAATTTCGCAAAAATTTTTTTTACAAGGTGAAACATTATAGACCAAGCTATAGGGTTTTTTTCCCACACAAAATAAAAGACGCAAATGGCCTATACTAATTTTTATAAGATAGTTCGTTAATGAAAACCCCAGTTTTCGCCCCAGCAAAATCGCTTTGTGGAATTTTTTAAACAAGACATAGTGAAAAAAATTGAAACATTTTTGGTTTTTTTAAAATATCTCAAAGATTATTCAAGGAATCGTGGAACTTTTGTAGAGTTTCATAAAACCTACAAAATGGTTTTTCATACGCCCCGATCGGTGTATTTTTCACTGAGAAAATCCGGAAAAACCTCGAAAAAGAGACCATTTTTCAAAAATTCATAATTTTTATAAATCTAAAGATGGATAAACAATATTGCAGAATCTGATAGATAAAAACTTGTGGTTCAACTGTGCGCAGGATGGTTTTTGTCCGATATGTAGTTTTTACACGATCGCGTTATAAACAATATGAGGGCAAATCTTTCTAAATGCGCCGATTTAAGGGAAATCGTCTTATTCAAATTCTGTAAACGGCATATGGAAGTAGAGATCAATATCTACAATTCGTATATTTCGGATTTTCACCTGCAAGGTGGGAAATGTGTTGAAAATGTCACTGAAATTTACTCTAAATGCATCAAAGTGCACCCGAAGTCGCCCGAACTCAACTCTTATTAACTTCAGTTCGACTTCGGGTGACTTCGAGTGACTTCGGACGCACTTTGAAGCGTTTTGATCAACTTTCTGTGATATTTTCAAGACTTTCCCATCTCTCAGGTGAAAATCCAAAATATACAAATTGTAGATATTGATCTCTACTCCCAGATGCCGTTCACAGAATTTGAATACGACGATTTCCCTTAAATCGGCGCATCTTGCAAGATGTGCCCTTAAATTGTTTATAACGCGATTGTGCAATAACTACACATCGAACAAAAAAACATCTTGCGCACAGTTGAACCACATGTTATCATCTATCAGTTTCTGCAATATAGTGTGTCCAGCTTCAGATTTATAAAAATTATGAATTTTTGAAAAGTGGTCTCTTTTTCGAGGTTTTCCTGGATTTTCTCAGTGAAAAAGGCACCGATCCGGTCGTATAAAAAACCATTTTGTAGGTTCTATAATTCTCTACAAAAGTGCTATGGACTGTAAAACGATTCGTCCAATACTTTTTGAGATATTCGCAAAAAAACAAAAAAGTTGTAATTTTTTTCACTATTTCTTGTTTAAAAAATTCCACAAAGCGATTTTGCTGGCGCGAAAACCAGGGTTTTCATTAACGAACTATCCTATAAAAAGTAGTATAGGCCGTTTGCGTCTTTTATTTTGTGTGGAACGAGCCTCTTATTTTTATCTACAGCTTGGCCTATTAGTAATGATATTAGGATATTACGAAATTCTCATTTGACGTAATTTTTTAATTTTTAATGTTTAATGAAAAACAGTACAAAGTAATCGGCAAACATGAAATCCTACTAAAACAATCGCGGAAACCCATGGACCAAAACAAATGAGAGTTGAAAGTAAACGTTATGACAGTTTGGCTACGTTTATTTTCCATGCTTGAATAATTGTTGTTCGGTTAATAACTTTATTTGATTTAGAATGCCTTTTCTAAGACACTCACATTTTGCAGAAATTTCTTAAATAAGGGTACTTTACTCTTGTATAATTTTTAATTTTTTTAACCTATCCTGTATGCTGTTTGACTTGCAAACTTTCCATGTGCATCTATTATGATTATCGAACATGTGATTAATTTAAAAAAAATCCATATGTTGCATACTTAAATGGCCACACTGTATAGAGAGATTTCATCGTAATGGCCCCCGTAACTTCCGTAACTTTTTAAGTAGAACTAACAACTGTGAAATTTTCTGAATCAATACATACAGCCAAAATATACATTTTTCGACAAGAATTACCTGAGTACGGGGTATTTCTACGAGAAGTGAGACAGAAAACTGATTTTTTTTTCAGAAACAAAGTGAACCAGTAGTAGAAGAGCTGTACTGATTATGAATCTGAAAGCATAGCTTCATCGTGTGTATTTAACCTGTAACTTCTCAAATGTTCATCGAATCTCTCATTGAAAGTACGACCTGTCTGGCCTATATAAAATGCATTGCAAATTTGCAATTCCCAGACTTTCCGAGTTCATTGAATTCTAAAGGCATACTGAGCGGTATAATTGAAAAGAGTATTTATTGTACTTCAAGTAAGAGCTTTTACTTCCTAGTATATTGCGGAGCATAATGTTTTACATAAAGTAAATTCTTTGATGGGAAGTGTTGACTTGGGCAAGAAGTGAAAAAAAGTAGTAAATACTAGGACGTGTTTAACCTGAAATTGGTACGATTGTTGAGAGTTCTTGAAAATACCTCAATATCCGTTACATTTAGTAAAGGTAATATAATTTCCTAAGAACCGTCTAGCTAACCCTTCAACCTTGTTTGCGTTTAAGATAAAATCACAGTACCTACTTAATAGTAGCATCCACCGAAAATAATTGACTTGCTCTCCCCATACGTTCTACGTTCACACATTTCCCTGCTTTTCTTACCATAATTCATGAAAACCTTTTCAATCGAAGATATGAAGTTACTCTATAAGTAGCTTCTCCAAAACTACACCAAACACTCCCATATGGAGGAAATACTAGACACCATCAGTAATTTCTGCAGTATTACCTTCTATATATCGAAATAAATAAAGCAAAGTATAAAGTAATTGCTCCTAGTACTTACTCAAGTATTACTTCAAGAATAATGTGGAGTAAATGCTTCTATTTTCAGAAGTGAAAACTACAACATTGAATGAGTTTGCTTCAAAGTAATCAGAATATAATATGAAATCCTTACTCCATAAATCTCAGAACCGCATAAGACGAACAACGGGACTTACCTGAAACAAAAGAAAAGGGTTAATTTTAGAAAATAATGAAAATACAAAGTTTGGTTATTGTCATCAATGATTTTTGTTTCGATGAAGTTTTATACACGGTTAAAACCGTGAGTTATGCATATTATGTATGTAGTCAACAACATAAACCTCAACATTATAAATCGTGTACATTTACAGTAAAAACCACATTCAAATTTCAGGTTTTATTACAACAGCCCGTGAAAAATCAGAGATATAGTAAATCTACGATTATACTTGTGCTAGAAATGTTTATTTTCAAATCCTAAATGACCTCACCTTGATCCCCTTTCAGTTTTCTGCACTCCCAAACACCTTGTATATCTGGCAGGAAACATCTTATCTGACTGATTCTATGAAATATATTGAAAATATCTAATCCATTATTATGTTTGATTTCGTAAACATCGTTTCGGAGAATTACACGAAAATATAAATCGATAGGTCTCATATGCGGTGAACAAGGAGTTCACTCAACCGGACCATTGGTAGCAATCTATTTATATATTTCCAACAATAGTAAAACAATGTACAGTTGTGTGCATAAAGAAGTCGTACAAGGTACGACACTAATTGAGGCATTACACTAATTGCTATAGAAAAATGTTAAAAGCGCGTACTGACAAAAATAGTCTGAATTTTGACACTCATTGTCAAAGTCAATAAGAAGTTCAATAATTTAGATTGACCAGCCTGACTCACGATAGCCTATAACTGTTGTACGACTTTTTTATGCACGCAACTGTACACTGACAATTAATAATAACTACATAAATGTAATATCAACCACACAGTAAAAAGTGGGTGGAAAAATACATGCCAAAATGTAATATATACATAATCCTGCTAGTATTATGAGTTGATTGCACAGGTAATTTGAAATTTTAATGTAAAATTAGGTAAATGTCCTCCATTTCTCCCGTGTTTTACAGTGAGCATGTAATTCAATGCTTTATTACATGTAATTTCCGCTGGTTTACATGATGACTGTAAATGAATCTGATAATCAGTAAAACAACGTGTTGTTACAGCGAAATGACGCCAGTTTACAGAATATTACAGGTAAAGTGTAAATTCTCCTTTGTTTAAAAGTAATTCTCCATAACGCTATCGCCATGCGCACCTACCGGCATTCGGCCCAATCCTCATTCACAGTTCATATTGGTAGGATGAACATCGTTGGGCATCTGGCGAAGGTAGGTTTTGAAAACAAACAAGCCGACTTTTGTGTTTTATGTGAGTATGTGGGTGCCAAAATGTCATCGGATTATATATCAGGTGAGTAAATAGGTACTGAGAAAAAAATATGAAACATTCATCATGAATTTATAGTCATTTGTTCATTTAGTCATTGTTCGCTCCATAATATTATGAATAATACCAGTATTTTCATAGGAAATTGTCTCGAAACTTCCGTTGTCGCAGACCCGACTATTTTGAGAATTTATTCGACTTTCAAATCTCAACTGGATAGATATAATCTCAATTCGAATATGAAATCGTAGAGTGAGAAATCTTATAAGGTAAGCTGAACTATTTAGTAAATTTTCAAACTGAAGTATAGAGTAATATATTTTAAATTATTTTTTCAATAACATTCAAATAATTTGAGAGTTTGAGTAATTTTCCTTAAATATGACAATATATTATAATGTTATGATGAATAAAGTATCATTACTACTGATTTTATGTATTTTTTTGCAGATTTCCCCCTCTCTATTATTAAGGAATTATAAGCCTATATATGTAAAGTTAATTGACACTACTTGAAAACAATGGTGAAGACACTTGAACAGACATGTAACAATTTCCGTTAAATCTTCAATTAGGGAAAAAATCACATGAAAATACAAGTGGTTATCGGGGAATATATGGAAAAGCACATTGGAAGTAATTGAAAATTCATGTTGATCCAAGTTTAATTTACAACAAAAATTCTATTTTTCTGCACAAATACTTGAATATATTTCTAATAAGACATACTAAGTAAAGCATGTTTGTCAATTGTCACTACTTGAATATAATGGAAAAAACACCTAATCAAACATTTAGATATCGCCATTAAATCTGGAATAATGGAGAAAATTACATAAGTATACAAGCGATAATCCATGGAATATAATGGAAATTCACATTTAAAGTCAAGTTATGACTTCTCATTATATTACATGAGGTATGTAACTTTACATGTATATGCATGGCAAAGCATTACCCATATGGCATCATGTAATCTGATGGAAACAATATTTACAGTGCATGTTTCAAACCAACTTGATGGCACATATCAATTCTACAGGTTACCTGCCGAATTAAAATTCTTTTTTCTAAATAACTTTCTCATTTTCAACTCAACACGAAAGGTCAATGATTTTTTGTTGACAATATGATTATGGATTGATATATGGTGTTCCATTTAAAAAACATATTATTTCATATTTTGATAACGCGAATGTCAATTTTTTTGTTGTCTTCTGCAACGAGATGGCCATGAAAAACGACCCTAGTTTGTCTATTTACCTGATTTCTTAGCGTCAACAGTGAAGGAATGGTGCCGTCTTAATTCAGATTTGCATAGAAATCCAATTTAATAATTGACGTGCGGTGTTGGGGTGGGGGTTCAAAAAGCCTCTTTTTGGGAAATGATATTAGAGCTTATTGTAGATATCTTTTTTTATCTGGTTTAGAATCAGCATCCTCAAAAACTCATTAATTCATATTTTCAAAATCTCTAGAGCTGATTTTAGCAGGAAAAAGTTGTAGTAGTAACTTTTTTTCCTCATCCAATTCAATATTTCGACCTGGTTTTTGAATAGTTTTTACATGTCCAGTTTCGCAAAATTTTGTTTTCATTTTGCTAACTGTAGACTGTGAGACGTGTTGACCAGGGTATTAATTATAAAAAAATTTACAAACTTCCATTTGAGTTCTTGTGTTATTACAGCATCCAATCATAATTGAAATGTATATTCTTTGAGTTTTGGAAGAATAAATGAGCCGTAGTTAAATCAAATACACAGACAAATATTTTTCTTTACACAGACGTGTGTTAGCCACTTATAAGTATTAAATTAACAGTAGGCTACTAGATTGATATTACATTATTTATGTGAGTTTTGAGAATAATTCTTTGGAATCTTGAGTGACTTTTTCCTGGCAAAACAGATAAGAAAATACCTGATTACTTCTCATGGGGTTATTCAAAAACATAAATATATAACAGACCAGACAATATTGCAGATTCAAAAGATACGATAAAAAATTAACAAATTAACCCTGAGGTCCTATAAAGTGTACTACTATGAGATTTCCAAGATCATCTAGATTATTATTATGAAATGAATGGTGGTCGCTTTGAACATTTAATTCAACTGTACAGTAAATTGAAAAATACTTTCTGAATATTACCTATGATGCAATATTTACTTCATTCCACGTAAATTATCAAAATTTTACATTTTCAAAATAGATGTTCTCGGCTATGATAGCACCAAAGTTGAAAAACTTAAAATTTCTGAACAGTGAATGAAATTTTTTTTTAGGGGTGTTCATAATTCAGAGGGGGTGTATGAAGGGGGTAATATTTTCATACCTTAAATTGTCAAATTGAAAATACAAATCGATCAGTTTCAGGATTTTTTCAAACAAATACACAATAACACTAAAAATTAATTTATTCCACACCTAAGGACCGTACTGAATGAGGCAGCTGAATAACTAGTCATATTCATCACATTTCAATTCATAGTCAGCTGTAAACTTCCCAATTCCTCTATAATATTAATGTCCCATTCAATTTCAACAATGCAGTAAACTAATGAATAACGAACCCGCCCCGCCTCGAAATGTCTTATGTTTGCCTCAAATAAATATATAAACATCAATTTTTCCAGTTCTGTGAACCCTTCATTTCATAAGGAATGCGTACAAATTAAACACGAAGACGAACCGAGTGTGTGGGCAGACAACAAATGAGATGTGTCAACACTGTCCATAAATAAGAGACTCGCAGCATCGTCTGTAATAACATATATTTATACATGCGGACAAGACAAACACAGAACACTGACACCAAGCCCCACTTGCATCGAAAAAAATAAATAATAAACCTAAATATATAAAATGTTTGCCGAGTAGGTACTACTAAAAATAATCGTCGAATTTCAAACAGGGTCGTTCCGACAAAAGAAAACACATGGGCGGTTTCAAAATGAATAGACTCTGGGAATTCACATTGGATAGATAGACCACGATTTTGTAATGAATGGGCATAATTTTTGAAAAGTGTTTGTGAATTCGGTAGAATAGCATTATATTACAATTTTCGGTTTTTCGAAATTACTATCACCATTTCATGTATTGTTTTGTATATTTCATTTTTATTTTATTTAGTCCTTTGTTTAGCATAAGTAACAAATATATAATCATTTTAAATAAAATATGATAAAGATAAATCAAACCATTGTGGTATCTAAGAAAACTGAAAAAGGTTAGTTAGTTCCATTGTAAATCAGATACAATGAATCCAATCTTTCCTAGCTGTATCAACAAAATAACAGTAACAATATAAAATGATTGTCCAATGTCCTTCCTATTGCCATAACGTGATCCAAGTAGACTAGGCAAGTCTTCTATGTCAGGTTTCTCAATACTAGTAGATAAGTCTCTGAAAGGTGGCGGGAGCATAACACAATCCAAATTGAATGACTTCAAATTGATAGAGCCCATATCCGGCAGATGTTTCTAGAACAATTGAAGTTGATTGCCAAGTCCGCAACAATAAGGTGCTTGCGATAAGTGAATGTACAAAAAAACCCGATCTTTTGATGGATAATGATTCAAAATGCTACCGCAGTACGTATCTTCTACACTGAATCATTATAAAATTGTTATAAAATTGTCATTTCCGTCAACCGATTGCACCCCTACGCGCAACCCTCGGAAATATTCGAAAGACTTGTGTGAGCTAGGGAAGACGCATTATGGCATTATCTACGGAATCGCCATTCTATAATCTGATAAGCGTAGAACTACTGCAAAATTCTTGTACCCAACTCATTTGTGGAATACGCAGACATGAACGTATATCTGATGTTATATCAAATGTATCGAATATAGATGGAAATGGAGAAGAGGAGAATACTACATTTCTATCAATTATACCATAAAATAATCACAACCGAGAATTCTGCAAATATATATATATATATATATATATATATAACAAAAAATATACCATTCAGATTCATATACTGTACATGTGCTCGCGAGGGTTTTCAATATTATTTCTTGCACCAGATGGCGCAACGTAGGCGTCTGATCTAAGCAACTGTCAAATTGTACTGAATTTATGCCTATTTACCGGAAATTCATCGTATTTGCACCGTTTTGCAATATAAATATGGATTGCGGACAAAGAAAAGTAGCTGAACTTAAAGATTAGGATCAAACGCAGAGGTGCAAAACTTATTGAAAGGTAACTTATGCCGTCCATATTTTTTTCACAATTTGCTTTGGATTCTTTAACGATTATTTTATATTTTAAATTCATCTCCACAATTTAATATCAAAACGACTGGTTGTAGTGGTGAGTAGGCAAATAACCATCGATTAGTTAGGTGTTGAAGAAAAAGTACATGTTTCGAACCTATATAGGTTCATCATCAGCTGAATAAATTCTACAATAAAAGAGAGAAGAATGTAACTCTAGATACTAGAACACATGGTAACCATACTTACATGGAGAGGAAAAAACAATTTTAACATTATGGTGAAGCCATTAATAAAATTTCATAGTGTTAATAAACAATTAAAACATCATTTGTTGTGGACAGCATTTTTTTTAATATGGAGTGAAGGCTTAAAGCCGAGAAAAGAGAACGAATGTACCACATCACAGAACCATACGGAACACCACTTGTCCAACAAGGGGGGGGGGCAGATCTACAAATACCATCGAACGAACTATTTAGCAGAAGATCAAGGCAAGGGGCACTAGAGAAAATTAAGGGCATTAAAAAACTTTTTGCAATCGAATTGTACCTACTTGCTCGTTGAGAGAAACAACCTTATGGTTGTTTATAGCAGAATTAATTTTGAAAATTTCAAGAAAATTGAGTAAAGAACCTTTTAGACAAACATGTAAAATATCTAAATCTGTATTAATATAATATAATATAAACATAAGTAGTGAAGTGGATTTCTCAGACGAGGCTATTCTTCGTTGGAGTCAAGTTGGATCTGCGAATGGCTACAATGTAACGTTATTTTTTTCAATTATTAACTAATCAGGGTATATCGAATTTTTTAATCATATTTTACATGCATTTTACCACTATTTGCCTTCTGCATTTATTTCATAATGTTCAAACCCTAATAATACCTATATGCTATCACAATGTTGCTTCTTCGAGAGGGTATTCACTTGTAATCCATCCAACTATTTCTCAATTGCGTCCCCATTGCATAATACTACCAGGTATATCCATTTTACATTTAAGTCATCATGTTTTGGTAACGTCATATTTCAAGTTATCCCAAGGTTATTAATTGTCATTCGTGATTTAGTTGTTTACTTTTGGAACTCTGTCAACACTTTTCATTCCACGTCTGGAGTGTGCGCACTACGCGGAGTACGCCATAGACTTGTGATTGTTCTTTTTTCTGCATTCAGCTGGAGTAACACGGAGTGACTTTTGTTGGTTTCATAACTGAAGATGCGAAATGGGTTATACCCTTCAGTATTACTTAGGCGTGTTTCATTTGAGGATAGGGCTTCATAATATATTTCTAGCTAGTGGATATAGAATAATAAGTTGAGAGTGTAATACTCTTCGACAAGTGTACTTGGCAACAATGCACATGGATTTGACATTTTGATCTAAAGTTTGAGAAGAAGAAGATTAATTTGTTTTGACTGTCGTCTGTCACCAGTGTGCTGGGCTTTCCACTTTTGACATGATTGGTGAAAAAGTTGTAAGAATTTTATTTCTATTTGAATCGTCCGTAAAGGGATTATATCTTGCAACTGCCAAAAGGTTTCAGTTTTCATTTAGTCGATTTAATTGCTGTGTATGCATATTTCTGAACCTTACCTCTCAGGGGATTATACAGGGTGTTCCTTAAGTACGTGTAGAAAATTTAGGAGCGTGTTGCTGACATCAAAATAAGAAGAAAAGTTCCTATAAACATATATCCGCATATTATTCGTTTCTGAGACACAGAGTGTTAAAGTTGAATTCTTATTTTAATTTTTTTGTGAATAATTTCAAAATAATTTTGATATTTGGGTAGTTTGGTATCTGGGAATATTCATTATTTAGTTTGTGTAAAAAATATATTCTTGGTAGAGGTCACTGAGAGTAACTGTTATCGAATTATTGAGATTTGAAATATTCGATGCAAGTAATTTTTAACGATTTTTAAATTTTAAATAAATTCAATTAGAAATCAGTTTTTTGCAATCAACATGAAATTTGATTTTGTCATTAAAAAATCATCCCAGATACCAAACTTTACTCGAATATCACAAATATTTTGGAATTTATTTACAAAAAACAAGTATAAGAATTAAACTTTGACACTCTGTATCTTCGAAACGAATAACTTGAGGAAATGTGTTTATGGGAACTTTTTTTCTTATTTCGACGTCAGCAACATGCTACTAAAGTTTCTACACGTACTTAAGAAACACCCTGTATAAACCAATTATTTCTGGTAAGTCTCGCACATGGATTTCTTCTATCATTTGGCAATTCTTCATGTATTTTAGGATCTGATTTGTTATGCCTTTTGGGTACTTGACCCTATGTGCCGCTGTTAACCCTTTGACCAGGATATTTTCATCTGACATCTGAAAGAGCCTACCGAAAGCATCTTCCACTGTGGGAGCACCTAGGCCTGTTCTGGACAGAGGTAGTTATTAGGTCATCCAGTTGTTGAACAAAATGTCAAGTTCTCGTTGCATTTCAGGGTTTATGTATAGGGCAGTATTATAGTTCTGTCTCACTATATTTCTTTCCTTTCTGTACTGATAGCGTGACTGTCGAGGAAGCAACATTGCAGTTAACATCAGCTGTGTGGTACCAGTCTAGTTGAACCGACGTTGCACTCCAAGTACCAGCTAATAGCACTAAGTATCCTACTGATATCCTTTTTAATATCAAAGTCTCGTGCTAATGTGTAAACGCTGCAAGGTAAGGTGCACCATACTTTTGCGGATTAGTTAAGACATATTCTTTTCTCCTACCCTACAGCGGTAGATATATTCTGTATTTACTATTGGATACGTTTAACCTTGTCTACGTACTAGTGTCTGTATACTTTCACCTTAAAGGTTGGTTTATGTTTGAACACATATTTGGTCATTGAACAGCACCTGTTGCAGACCAATTGTAAGGTCAATTTTGATAATCAGTGATTTATATGGCTATTTAGTTTTTGTGTAAGAATGTACCCGTACTGACAGTTCACTATAATTTTGAGGTTTGATTAATAATTATACTTCTTCAAACAGTAAGCTGTTTATCATTTAGAGTGTGACAACTTTAATTTTTAATACTATTCGTGTTATATGGGAATCAGTATAAATAATCTATAGGGTGAGCCTGCATCATATATCTGGCGCCCATGTTCGTACATCTCATCACAATTTATTTTGTATGACCCACTCCCGTTTCCACTTGAGTTAGTCGCGAGCCACCCTGTCACTCTGACAACTCCGTTGCCATTATAAAAGCTGAGAGCTAAGTTAAACCTGTGGCAACAAGCTACTGTTTCCATCGAGTTTCATCTATCAATGGGAACTTATGCGCTCCTGTTTCATTTGCACACAAAGGCACTGCACAACACTTGGGCATTTTATGAAAGAATATTCCTCTGTTAATAATTTAAAAGATAATAAAATGAGAAGATAATCGTAAGCTACAAGATACTCTTGATTTTGACAGATGATTAGACCTTACGCTGCAGTGCTGCCACCTCGTGGATCTTACTACAGAGAACCCTCATTGTCGAGATATTTACATTGGACGACATAAGACCACGTATAAGGCTTGAATTTCATAATCGATGCCAGATGCCAGGCCTGAAACAACTCAGTATGTTCACTCATTCTTTGTTTACTCATAAAATCAGAAATAATATAATTAGCCTATTCTTCTTTAGAGTGTCTCTCCACTTCTAAGATATTGCAGAAGCGTGAATTCTACCCTTTGCGGCAAGTCTTGTGTTTTAATATTTCGAAACATTCTTTACCCATTCTATTTTATTATTGTACTTCAAAAATAATCAATATTATTATTGATAAAATAGTTTATCAAATTTAGAAACAAGTATGTTTCCAGTAAGTTGATCGAGCGACAATACCATTCTTCAAAATATATTCAAAACAAATAATAAACAATCAATCAAATCTCTTTAGAAGTAAGACAGATCGCCAACTTTGCGAAGTATTTTTATTTTGAATGGTAGGTGAGAGCTTCTAAAAAATATGTAAAAATATTAACATTCCCGAGAAAAGTGTCGGATTACTTTCAAACTGTTCAACAGGTGCACCATAATTTCAATTTTTATGACAAACGATCGCAAATTGCATTTCAAGAACGCCGACAACACCTTTGAAGATATTCATGAAGCAGGTTATCAAGCAGACATATCATTACAATATGCAGTGTGAAGAAAACGAATTCGATGTTTACGATTATAAATGCATTTGGATGAGTTTTTCCACACAAAAGATGGTACGAAATGGCCAACTAATAAACTGTATGGTAATGGAAAGTGTTTTCGATTATACATCATGTAAGTCTGGGTTTACACATAATTTCATCTATTTTTTAATATTTAACTAGAGTAAAAAAAAGCACTTGAAAGTGAAAACCGCCAATCACCAAAACTTTCTTTATATGAACGAAAAGAACACGTTAAATGAACAAACAAATGATAAGAAGGAAAAAATTTCCAAAACCAAACAATAAATAAAAACAAAAAAGTTCTGCAGAGGTGCTTCGAATAGAGCCAATAAAGAGGCATGGAACGATTTGAATTTTATACGCGATTGTTTCAAATAATTCTCCAGCACTTTGAATGCATACAACCTCATTTCTCTTCAACTCACAAAAAAGTTTCCAATAATGCCACTAATATTTATTCATTTATTTGAGGAAATACAAATGGGATGAACCCAGTAACATGGTTTTCATTTACAACTAAAATTCCAACTTCAAATATTCCAAGAAAGAAAAGTAAAATTTACAAAATTAGTACATAAATACAAAATACACCACTAACTATGTCCACTAAATATTCATCTATTATTAGGATACGGCCCATATACCAGAATGAAGAATAGTAATTTTAAGAACTAAATTATTTTGATTGAATGAAAAGAGACAGACTGACGTCAAAAAATACACTTTCCAGGTTTGATACTACTCTATTGCATACTACTACTACTACTAGGATAGATTCTATAAAGTTTATATTTTCAGTAATACTAAAAATGTAATTTCGAGAACGAAGACCTTGTGTTGGGACAATTATTTTGATTTGTGATAATAAATTTATAGATTCAATGTGTTTGTTAGCAATTTCAAATATAAGCATAAGTTTAAATTGATCTCTCCCTAGTTCTAATTTATCAATTTTCAATTCCTCGCGAATAGGCTGATAGGAATCAAATGAAGAGTTTGCCTTATGTTTCCTATAATAGACATAATTTATGAATTTATTTTGAACTGTCTCTATATTCTTTCTTAACGAAAGCTTTGATACAGGACGCACATTCAAGGCGATATTTCATCAGTGTCTCATATAAATGAATGTATCAATGTTACTGAAATCCCTACTTACACTCTTTTAATAAATCCCAATAATTTATCCCATTTCTGCAAATATTGCTTATATGCTCATGAAAAAATAAGTTGCACTGGAAAAGTACACCCAAATCTGTTATACTTGAACACCTTTCTTTAAATGAAATGGTTTGGATTAGAAGTCTTGGAAAAGGTACTGTATCAAAGTTGAAGTGCAGTTTATAGGTCATTGACCAGTTGAAAATACTGTCAATATTTTGTAGTTCATATAAATCACTTAAATTCAACACGTCTGAATAGTTTTAAGTCATCAGCATATAGGAGACTGTCTGAACTTGAACCTATAGAAAATAGAAAGGTCATTAACAAACATAATGAACAACAGAGGACCAAGATCAAATCCCTGAGGTACATCCGACGTAGCCAAGAATGAGGTTTACATATTGCCATCTGCCATTTAAATAAGATGCAATCAGAGCTACACTGAGACCGAATGAGTGAAGTTTTTCTAAGAGTATGCCATGATTTACCTTAAGATCACATCCACCTGGTCCCCCTCGTTCAATGCCATGGATACTTCATCAAAAAAAGTTGATAAATTGGTTTCTACAGATTTATTTTAAAGAAACCATGCTGCTTGTTGCTCATATTATTTTTAATGTGATTAGATATATTGCCCGATAGAAAAAATTCATAGTTTTGCTACACCATCTAAAATTGCTACAGGTCTGTAGTTTGACATGGTATTTTATAAAATCTGGATATTATTTGAAATCGACACTATTAGGACTACTAACTAGTGATTATTTGCCAACAAATAAATCGTTTTATGTTTCTCTTGCTATTTAGCCAAAGCAAGTTAACAAAGATATCATAATGGTATTCCAAGAGTTTCTTTCTTGTTCAAGCTGACAGGAAATGAATTCATTGTGACAATTTTAGTACCCATATCTACTTTCCCAGCCGATGCACCTTGTATACCAGATAAGTTTTATACTCAGGATTATAATGACACACCTTCGAATGGATCCCACCGACAATAAAATAATAAAAGCAAGGTGCAGGTATATTTTTATTCCAAATCAAAATTCGATTATAATGGACATAATAACTACAATTTCAACTTCCCATGCCACTGCAAAGGAACCGAATATAGTGTTTTATGATTCAGACAACGAACTAAATAAGTACTTTGAAAAGATTCAAACGAAGTCGAAGAAGGGAAGAGTGAAGCAATTATACAAAAGGCCCAAGGTATCGTTCTAGAAAAAAATTAAATATTTCATAAGTAAGTGATTTCTTTTCTCTACAGGACCGTCTAAAAGTGTGACATCGGAGGTACTGATCGCAGTCAGATGGTGAAAACCAACCATCGCTCAGAAATTGCGAAAATATATAGTGGTGTGCCTCAGGGTTCAATACTAGGGCCAACATTATTTCTTTTGTACATTAACGATTTGACTAGTAGGTATAAATATCTCAGAAAATACACACTATTTGCGGACGATACTCCTATTTTTTGGCACTCTGACAATGAAAATGATTTAACTAGAATCATATCTAGTGATATTGTTAATTTTTTTTTTTTTTTTTGAAAAAAGTTAAGACTTGGTGTGATTCTAATCGACTTGCACTCAATATCTCGAAAACCAATTTAGTAACTTTCAGATGTGAGCTTGACAATATACTGATTGGGAATGATATCATTGAAAACAAAAGCAGTTCAAATTTTTTAGGAGTGCATATCGACCGTAAGTTAAAATTTGAAGACCATGTTCGAGCCTTGTGTAACAAAGTGTCTTCTGGCTGTTATGCAGTCAGAGTAGTCGCAAATGAACTGAGTTTATCAGCAGCCAAGACTGTTTATTTTTCTCTGGTGGAATCCCACCTGAGATATGGAATTCCATTTTGGGGCGTATGTAGTGGATATCTACTACAAAATGTTTTAATTTTGCAAATCGAGCCATAAGATATATGTGCCAATTTTCACTGCTCATGGAATTCTAACAGTGATTTCTATCTTTATAATGGAAACAGTGTATTTAATCAAAAAACATTTGACTCAATTCCATCTTCTCCATCCTATTATGTGACAAGGCAATCCAGCAACATTAAGTTGCCAATCCAATGACATCTGTCATAAAGGATTCCATTGTTTATAATGGTCTTAAAATGTTCAACCATCTGCCAAATGATATAAAAGAAATAAAATCTTTACAATGCTTTAGGAAGGCTGTGAAATGTTTTCTACGTGATAGACCTTATTATAATATAGAAGAATTTTTTAATGATAATTTATAAAATAAACTGTTCGTGATTTTAAATTTTCTTTCCAATGTATTTTATACCTACGACTTACATTTTTTATACTTATGTGAAGTGTCTGTATAGGTTAAGTCAAACTTTTTTGTTTTATGTGTATTTTGTACGAATTATATGTTTTTATACGTACAAACTAACTTCAATCCAAACTCCATTACTTTAAATGTTTTTTGGACCATTTATATATTTTTAGATATATATGTACAAAGTGATTTTTATTTTTCTTATCTTAGGTTAAGTGAAACTTTGTCAACAAGATCATTCTTATGACAATAAAGTATATTCTCTCTCTCTCTCTCTCTCTCTCTCTCTCTCTCTCTCTCTCTCTCTCTCTCTCTCTCTCTCTCTCTCTCTCTCTCTCTGCAGCCAAGAATGCGTAGTGTGAAAGTCAGTGTCGGATTGTACTACCGGTATACAGTGAAATTTCCCGGTAGACCCTCAAAGTGGCCCCACTTTGAAAAGGAATTAATTTAAATTTTTCTAGAATCTTAACATTTTTGGGCGTTACAAATCATTCATTACATAACATAAATTAATAAGAAAATGTTTGAAGCCCACCCCACCATCAGTCCGGCTACTCCGGCATATCCTTTTTCGGATTGTTGAATAGAACGAGTGTCTTTATATCAGAATCCTGTAAGAGAGACGCAATATGGAAACAACAGATTGGATCCAAAATTCAACGCCTGAAAAAAATCATCAACACCGCTGGTGGAGCAAGACAAAAGCATTGGAGACTATATTTGGATCATTTCAACATCATAATAAAGAATTATACTCAAAACTTTTGATTGCACTGCACACCATATCCATTAGTGATGAATTTGATGCCAAAACCATTTCTGAAGCTAAGTCTATTAAATGCTTGGAAAAGTTATGAAACATTAGCATTAGCTTTCACATTTTTGTCACTTTTTGAATATCTCACACCAATTCTGATGAGTGCATACGCTGCACTCGAACGCATTCGAGTGCATATTGCGAACGCGAGAATAATCGAATAGGTTCAAATCTCAACGTTACATAATAATAAACCATTTCTTACTGTTTTTATAGACCTGTCGAAAGCTTTCGATACAGTTAGCCATAGACTGTTATTAGAAACCCTAGAAAACATATGAATTAGAGGAACTTCCCCAGATTTATTCACAAGCTATCTCTCCAATAGGACACAGTCTGTTGAGATTAGAAATTCAAAAAGTGAAGAACGGGTTGAAGAATACGGTGTTCGTCAAGGAACGATGTTAGTCCTAGTTAAATGCAAATGCCGATGATACTACAATTTTCTACAGAGGCATTGACTAACACCTAGCAATTTATGCATGGTTACGAACAAGGCTTCTCACCACAAATGAAAGTAAAACAATATTAACACATTTGGATATCAATAATACGAGGTCCTAATCTATACGAAAAATAGAATATGTAGGCTTTATCTTGGACAGCAATTTGAACTGGGAAAAACACACGACCTCAAAGATATCCTCATGATATAACAATTGAAGAAACTCTACAATGCACTTGTCGAACGACATTTTATCCTGTGGTATAGTGGCAGGGGTAGGGGTTGGAAAAAAATTGAATAAACTTGCTATAATAACAAAAAAACTCCTAAATATTACGTTGAATAAAGATATAATTCATTCATCAGACTTCCTTTGTCTTCTATCCAAGGCAACTATATTTTTCCAGAACTGCTATATTCGGAAACACAAACATCGAACAACAACTTTGAACAACAACATACAACACAAGCACCATGAAATAAATTGGAGCAAAACATGTCTTGTATCTGGGACCCAAACTTTATAATTCCCTCTCTACCAATTTGAAAGATACGGTCTCAGATACGGTCTCGGATACGGTGGTGTCTACTCACTTTTTCAAAATTCATGAAATCATTCATTTTCTCGTGTTTACATCATCTGATAGATCAAACATATCTGCGATAGAGCTTCTATCGCATACCTTAACATACAGTGTGTCCCACTTATCATGCTCACCATGGGTATCTTTTTACTGGTGAGAAATACGAGGTCGGTTAAATGACACCAAATGTGGAGTTTATCAAGGCCAACTATAATGTGAAAAAATAATTTGATAAAATCTATTCGTTTTTGTTTTATACGCAAAAAACAGATTTTGATCATTTTCATGTCTCCTCCGTAACTTCTTTATGAAAATATTCGAATAGGAATTTCACATTCTTATAGCAGTTTTTCAATGAGATTTCGAAAAAAATATGAAATTCATACCAACTCTTCTAGAATTTGAGATATCAGTACCAACTTTCATTTTTCAAATGTAGGTCATAGCTCACTATAACTTAGTTATAAATAACTCTTTTTTCTCTTACAGATGATATGTCACAGTAATAGTTGTTTGCTGATAACAACGGAGTTATCGTCATTTATACAAAAACAAGAACTATTTTGAAGTCACCATCTTGAATTTATAAATTTTAACAAAAAAATCATGATCTCCGACCTCAAAAACCTCCACATACCAATTTTGAATGGAATCGGACCATAATCACAAATCTCGTCCGCCATATTGGAGTAGCCGCCATTTTTTATTTTTTATTTCAATAAAAATTTCATATTGCATTCTCACCGGAATTATGAACATCTGCCAAATTTCAAGTTATTAGGTCCGCCAGAAGTGGGTCAAAATTCACTTGCAAGAGACATGAAAATGATCAAAATTTGTTATTTGCGTATAATACAAAAACGAATAGATTTTATCAAAATGTTTTTTCATATTTTAGTTGGCCTTGATAAACTCCACATTTGGTGTCATTTAACCGACCTCGTATCTCTTACCATTAAAAAGATACCTATGGTGAGCATGGTAAGTGGGACACACTGTATAAGTACTCCTTTCAGCTAGTAGTTTTGATCAAGTTTTTTATAATGGACTTAATAATATATTTTTACACCATCTTGTTTATATGATATTCCCTATATTAAGTTATTTATTGCATCTTATACTAAATTATATTTGTTCAAGAGAAATAAAAAATTATTCAATAATCATCCATATATTCCAGTTTTAGTTTTTATTGGCGTTTCATTTATTTTTCATCACATAGAAGTGATTCCCACCATATCGCTTCTGTGATTATTGATTGTTTACAGCATATCCGTTTTTATATTATTAATAATTGTAAATAAACTTCCATTATTATTATTACTATTAACTCTGGAAGTCTACTTCGGAACAGAAAAATTCAGTCCACTAACAGAACCAATAGCAAACATGAACTATATTATGTTTCATGAAGTTCTTGAACAGTAAAGTTGTTTTAAAGTTCTATGTTTGTGATAATACCATGGAAATTTTAAAAACATGCAGATGTAGCACCACTAAATGAAAACACAGGTTCTGGTTTTTAATAAGGTTTATCCTTATAAATGAAAAAAACCGTAGCGATACTTATCCGTAAATTGCAGATTTTAGCAGATGATTGTTCTTGCAAATGGAAAAATTTAAACAATATCAAATGCAATCTACTTTATATAAAAACTTATTTACAACAGAAGAAAATCATATTAGCAAATACCGTCGAAACCAGTTTTCACCAACCTACATTCATCAAAACCGCATTACCATTTTATTAATATTTCAGGATGATCAGAATTAATCTATTAAAATATTTAAATGTGTTCATCTATATTTAAATATCCATAGCCTTTATCGTCTTTTACAATACTGAAAGTCATTAAAAATGAAATTTTATACCTGCCACTAATGAACCGTAGAACTGATGTTATACAGTGATACAAAAAGTTAATACCGATCATGATGAATCAAAAATGAGTTGCTGGTCTTGGAATATATTAGGACATGGGGAGTCGATGGTTTATTCTTGTAAATGGATATGCTGATTAGATGATGAAACTGAAATACTTGAGAATTGCAGATATATTGGCAAGTTTCTAAAACTGTCAAACTGCTCTCTCAGGACTGCTCCTAAACCATTATCAAAAGCATCTATATGAATTAGGAAATATTTTAAAAACATGTAGTCACTTGATGTGGCTATGCGCTAATGTCATTCCAGGATTCATTAGTATCATCTATCCTACACGCTATTCTTTAACCTGCGACAACTAAAAATACTTGAACACAAGATGTATTTGACTTTTTTCACTCAAAGATTGTAGAGAAAGTAGATTTGAGGTATTACAGAGATGGATGTGTCATTCCTTATGTTCGTTTGGTGGAACTACAAACGTTACATAAAATTAAAGCTATGGACGAAAGAAATGTCATGTATCTCTCAAATGAGATGTTTCGGTATAAATAGGTTCCGTCAAGAAAATGTGACTTTAACACTGTCGTTGGTTGAAAATCTATCTAAACGGAATCGATTTCGATAAATTATTGAAGAATACTAGAGAAAGAAACATCCAATAATCGGATATTAGTTTCAATCGGATTCACTTTACCTTCAAGATAATGAGAGGTTAGGTAATGAAAGCGGTTGAAATCCGTATTTCTATTTAAATATAGAGCAAACTAGTCACGTATTTAAGGAAGTGAATCGTTAACTACTCATTTAATTTTTAAAGTGAATAGAAGCTGAAATAGGCAGCCATAAAATTTACTAAAAAAATTTTCATTCATTCGCAAGAATACAATCATAGAAGCAATGACGTCTGGAAAACGTTTCGCAGAATGTCATCCTGTACAAAACGGTAGCTTTTGAGGCGGTTCTATTATGCTATTGTTGTTATTTCCGTCAACCGGCTGCACCCCTACGCGCAAACCTCAGAAGTCCTCGACTGAGCTAGGGTAGACGTCGTCCTTACCTTCTAACATGTGCTGCCATGCACGAGAACGGTGACCACGCTAGGAATCAAACCCAAGACCCTACGATTGAGAGGCGTACGCTCTACTATCACGACCACCACGGCCCATAAAAAAAATTGTTAAAAATTGATATTTCCGTCAACCGATTGCACCCCTACGCGCAACCCTCGGAAGTCTTCGAGAGACTTGTGTGAGCTAGGGAAGACGCAGCCCTTACCTTTTAACGTGTGATGCCATGCATATGGATTTGCATTATTAGGGGCAGGCCCACGGAGTATATAAAGTTGAATTTATGAAACTATGCTGGTTAGTACGTTCGCAACATACTTGAAGAGTATATTTTACCTTACGGTAACTTGCTTCGGTACGAAAATGCACATGCTACAGTAGTCGTCCGGTATCTTGAGGTTTGTAGAGCTTGAGGCAAAGTAGTGGCCACCAAACAGACTTGATTCAAATCTCATAAAACTCATTTGGGATATCCTAAAGAGATATATACAAGCACGAATCCAGCTCCTAATTTAATT
The DNA here is from genome assembly GCA_944452925.2 of Chrysolina oricalcia. NCBI lineage: Eukaryota > Metazoa > Arthropoda > Insecta > Coleoptera > Chrysomelidae > Chrysolina > Chrysolina oricalcia. The sequence continues at coordinate 15,681,634 of OX101822.2, forward strand.
GCAGAATTAAAAATTGCTGCACTGGAAGAATGGAATGGAAGTGGTTAGAACTGGAGGAGAAAATACAAAATTGTTATTAGGCTTCCTTAAAGAATTTTAATATTCTAATTACGTTATAACCAAAATAAATAATGCAGGTGTACATCAAGGCAAGTGTTTTGGGCCCTCTATTGTTTCTAGTGTATGTAAATGGTATGTTTAACGTAGTGAACGTGAGTGATCTGTCTGAAGGAAAGCTAGATAGCAAGGACACAACAAGAGGGACCATAATAATAATCATAAGAATGTTGCATTTGAAAATACAGAAGATCCCTTAAGGCAGAGACTACGTAGAGATGGAGCTAGGGGTCATGAATAAATTAATGCTTGAACCAAGATTTCGAATCATATCTACCGAAATTTGTGACTTCGATTGATAAAGAACTGAATAGTTTGATAGAATAATTATATGAGAACCCTTTTTGAAAGAGAGCTGTGGTGTATTGGGGCAAAGTTATTTGGTATGGATTTCTGAAGTTAACTAAATGGACCTGTGACTGAGGAAAAATTAATTTATTATGTCTTCCGGACCTACCGCCTTCCACATACCTATGTGACCAGATTGGGAACATTTTACGATGCTCTATATTCAACCAATTGAGTTATTTTAATTCATGACTAACGTGATCAAAATTTCGAAGTCCAAGGATAAAAATGTGCACTTTTTGTATTTTGCTTTTGCTATTGGTATCAAGGAAAGGTCCATAAAGAAAATCTGTGGTGGTAGCAAATTTTATGTTTTCACGGAAAATACTACATACGTTTCCGACCAACTCAAAAGACTCTTAGTTTTAGTGTAAAATAAACAAAAAAAATATATTTACATGGTGGTTCTTCGGGTTGTAAGGCCGACGTATGTTTAGAGAAGATCTCGACGTTTCGCCAACACGAGTGGTTAGCATTTTCAAGAAATATTTTCAAAGTTTCTGGTTTCTTAAGTAGCTGTCAAATGCTTGACATTTGTTATACGTTGTCTCAATAAATACCTGTGATTTGACGTTCTTACATCAGATTGGTCCATAGCGTTAGCTGACATAATAGAATCGTTCGTACCGTTATTTTGTGGGTAGGGAGCTAATTGAGAATTTTTGAGAACTGGAAGCCAAACCTTGTTCAATTGTAGTCCTTCGGTTCTGTTAAAGTTGTTGTGGTGTTTCTGAATTTCAATTGCTTCCCTGAAGAGTCTTGGGTAATAGGCAGATGTTGAAGAGATGACTTGGGTTTCTTCAAATTTCACTTTATGGTTATCGGTGTTGGGGGTATGTTCTGCGACAGCGGATTTCTGTGTGTGCCCTAACCGACAGCCTTGTGCTCTTTGATTCTTGTTTTAACGTAGCGTTTCGTGGTTCCGATATAAAATATCTCTTGAAAATGCTAACCACTCGTGTTGGCGAAACGTCGAGATCTTCTTTAAACATACGTCGGCCTTGCAACCCGAAGAACCACCATGTAAGTGACGATGGCCGCGAAGCCTTTCACAAAATATGTTGCGGAAATAATGCAAAAGTTTTTTGAGTTGGTCGAAAATAAAGGTAGTTATTTCCTAGAAAACATAACATTTGCCATCATCACAGATTTCGGGAACTTTGTCAAATAAAAAAAACATTTTGCATTTTTTCTTTCTTCTCAAAGACAAAGTTCCCGAAATCTGTGGTGGTGGTCAAATAACACCGGCTGCAGGCAGTCGAAAGACTTCGTGGCCGGCTCCAATAAGTCAAGGACGACATGGCTCTTAGGCAGAAATCGCCAAGCACTACGCCTCCTTATAGGAATACTAACAGGACATAACAAGTTAGGCAGACACCTATCACTTATAGGTATAGAAGACGTCCCGCTTGCCGCAAATGCGAAGAAGACGAAGAAACTTCATCTCACTTCCTCGGCGAGTGTGAGGCATACGGATGGCTAAGATTTGGAACCTTCGGAGTTGACAAACTCCAACAAGAGGAACTAATCAACTTGGAGTGGTCGGACATACTGACCTTCATTAGGAGGTCACAAAGGTTTGAAAAGGAAAACTAGGAGTATGAATGTAGATAAGTGGAGAACAGGGGATGGCAAAAAGGGTCCATGAGGGCCTACTTGCCTGGCTGCAGTTGCGGCCTCCCCAAAGAACTACTACTACTACTATTCACAGAAAAAAATAAACCTGCAAATTCTCTAAAGTTTTTGTTGGGTTTGTCTGTAAATAAACTGTTCATTTCAACAGAAGCTGATTTAAAGGGCCAGCTTGTACGTGGTACTCACAGTTAGTAGCACAGTAGAGTTTAAACATGTTAAAAACTAGTAAAAAAGTGAAATATAAAATAAAATGTACTATATCTAAAATTTCAAAATTACAAGTAATTAAAAGAACTTTCTCTAAATCTCTATATTTTGTGTACATCTATCCATATAGAGCATAAATCTAAGAGGGAAATATTCCAATTCAGGTAGTTAAATCTCATCCTATATTGGGTAGGTAATAGTCACATCTCGGGTAATTTTCAAGGGTAATATAACGAGACCTTGATAAATAGTCGACTATTTTTATTGCATCTAAATTTCGACTGTATTTTATAATAATTTAACGAGACATTATTTTGGCATTAATAATCTGATGAGATATTTCATCTCTGATTATTAATGCCAAAATAATGTCGAGTAAAATTAATAAATACAAGAGAAATTTAGCAGCAATAAAATAGTCGACAATTAATCAAGGTCGTGTTATATTTGTGAAGATTTTTTCTTGAATCTACTTCTTTATATCAGTCATATGAATGAATGAAAATTAAACAATTTGGAATAATTTATTCAAAATATCAAGAACAAAGCACAAAATCTAAACAAAAACAGCACCATCTTTATAATTTATCAATTGAAATTAAAAACACAATTATTGTATGTGACATTTCCACCATGCGTAATTTGTGACATTTGTTCAGCTTTTGAAGAACTTGCAGTATTAAACGTAGAAGGTCCACATTCATTCTCTTATACAGCTTCAACACGATTGATTTTATTTGACGTTTAATATGTATTTATTTAGAGTACTGTCAGATGCTCTGGCTCCTTGATATGAGTATGTATCATGCTGAATAGTCGGTGACTATTGTGCATCATGTAAATAGTCGCTAATAGAGCGTGTTGATTGGTCCTGTCAAACAGGAAACAAACGTATGATTGGTTGATGGCTGATATTTAATAGACGAAAGAAATAATCATAGAATATTTATTTAAAAACAGTTCCATATTATCATATTTTTATATTCAGCATAAGATTGGATTCAAAATAATTAATATGTTATTATCATAATGAGATACACCTTAGTTTAATATCAACAGCCATTCTTTGACTGCTTTCTTGTATTGGTAAAAATGTCTTGGGGTTTTAGGAGTTTGGAAAGACGATTGCATAGTTTAGAACTTATGTACTGGTTTTCTGACCTATTATAGCTTCATCACATTTGTTCAGGGCCATTTTGGAAACTCTGTTCCTAGTGTCATATCCGTAGTAAATTGAACGTATTGGAATCTTTCCTTTATGAATATTGAACAAAATTGTATGTGCGAATAACTGCCTTGCGTCATATATGTGACTGTTTTTATATACGTACTAAGTGCATCACTGGAATATCTGATATCTTTGTTGTCATCAGGACAATTACCCCCTGGACAAAAACCCCCCGGACTTAAAACACCGACAATAATCCCCTGGACTTCAACCCCTTCTTTTCTTTCCCCAGGCGATGTTGTAAAAGTTTTTGAGGATCTACGTGAACAATTACCACCAGAAGCCATACCAGTAGCAAGATTATTTCGAAGAGACATACATTGGAAAATCAATACGTCGTGATCGAATTACCAGAAACTTGGAATGCTAGGCTAGTTAGGCTAGGTTTTGTGTCCCATTTTTTACGTTGAGAAATTCGGTGGGCAGCCAGAAGAAAGAGACACGGCGAAGGTGTCTCTTCCTTCTATAAATTTATCTTGTACCAGGGTTTGTTTATCCCAGGGATTTTTTGTTCCAGGGTGTTTTTTTGTTCTGGTGGTATTTTGTAACGGTGGTATTTTTTACTAGGGTGTTAATTGTCGGGGGTTTTTGTCTTGGGGTTTTTTCGAGGGGGTAATTTTTCTAGAAGCACGTTACTTTACTTCCAAAGGTGCAAGAAAGATGCAAGTAAATAAGTACGTCTTATTTACATTTCAGCGTTCTGGTGATTATATCTTCGGGAATTCCTTACTTCATTCAATCAACAAATTTTGAACTTGTGTACGTCTATCGCGAAAAACAAATAAGTTGCCGAACGAGAATGGTCGCGAATCATTTATCTTCGATTTCGATTCGTAATCAGATATACACCTCGTACAATCCGTCGACCTAACTTGACCTCCGAGACCGTATTGAATGTTTATATAAAAAAAAGATGAAAACATACGTCATTACGTCGTGTATTTCATCTGGAAATGTATGATTGAGTTTATTACCGTCGAATGGTACGGCGTAGACTTGCGCTTGACTTAGGCGAGGTCATTTATTTCGCACAACAGGATGGTACTTGTTATATTTTATTTATATTAATCTACTGTAGGCGAATTATTACTTCAAATTACACCGAACAAATCTAGAAATTAGATGAGAGTCTCGAGCGCTGTCATTAGACGGTTACAGGAGACGTTCTAACAGTTCTGTGGAATAAGAGGTGCTTAGAGTATTTTTTTTTTAAGAAACTGAATAATTTTTATCTGAGTTTCCTTGTACAAAGAAAAGTATGATAATATGTTTTACGCTTTGTAAGTGTCGATCTAAAAATGATTAAAGGTGAATAAGAATTTCTTCAAAAAAATATATATCCCACTAACTTTGGCATCCAATGTTGTCTTCGAACGAATTTTCGTTAATGCTTCATATGTATGTCTGAGTTCTGGTTATTGAGAAGGTTCATAAGGAGTATCTTGGAATTATTGTCTCTGTTTTAATTTTTAGGGTTTAATGTGATTAAAAACCAAATGTTTTTAATTGCTTTAACTCCTGTATAAAATGTGTCATTTAAAGATGACTGTAATGTCATTTTGACAGCGATAAAAAAGGTGCATCGTTTTTTATCACCGATAAAAACGCCTGTTCCTCTTTAGCGTCTACATCTAGTATGCTTACGTCACTTTAATGTCTGCCCTGTCAGTTATTTAAGTATTGTTGATAGTTGATACTGAAACATTACATACAACATGAGTTGTTTTGGGGAAGTTTCGAGTCAACAAATAACAAAAAATATAGAAAAAGCAATCCCGCAATCTACAAAAAATACTAAAGCTTCAATATGGAAACAATTTATATTCGGTCGTTAATTTATCTTGCCAAAAAACACTCGAGCTTTTCTTTTAAGGTTAAATTTCTTTTTAACTCAAAACTTTTCCTCGAAAAACTGACATTTTTTCTTGTAAAATTACTGATTGGCAAAATTATTTCGTTACAAAAAGAAATATATCCGATAAAAAAAAGGTCTTGTGTTTTTACTGTTGATAACACCTCTTCCTCATCGATAATACCTTGTTTACTTCGAAACGTCAAAATTTTACTTTGAATTTATCATTAATGACAGCTCAAAGTGCTTCGAAGTTTATTTAAAAATTAACACAATCCGATTCAGTGCCATCATCTAAGAGAATATTGAACATTTAAAACAAAATTTCTCTCCACAAAACAAAGTTAGATACAAAATATTTATATGGAATCAGTTTGAAGTATTTTGCAGAATCAGAAACTACCAGCTAGAAAACGATACGACTATTCAAAAATTCTGGAAGCAAATATGAAAAAATGCATCGGCGAAGATTACAAAGAGTAAAACCCTTCTGAATTGTTGAAAAAAATAATCTTCCCAAATACAACTAGTTCTTCAAATTTTATCAGATGATTTTTTATTTTCATCACTCAAACTTCTTTATTTGACGCAAAAACATTCAAACAAACCGAATTTATTTAAAATCAATCGGTTTGGTTTCATATCTTTGCCAAATAAACAAGTTTTCGTGGAAAAGAAAAAATTATTGATAAAATTTGAAGCACTCCTGGTATTTATTACCTTTGATAATATATCTTCTCACAGTTGCATGCCAACATTATTGTTAATAATGAAAACACCCTTATACAGAATAATGAACATATAGCGATTACAGAGTTGCAAAATGACACAATTTTTTTAAAGAATAAAATAATCAGATTTTTGGAAATATGGAAATAATGATCTTCAAATTCACTTATTTTCATTATTTTTCTCTATTCGCCCAAAAATATTAGTTGTCTAAATTTACAGTTAGAAAATCTCCTCAGAGTCATCCAAAAAAATTTGTGTTGACAAGAAAAAACCTCTCGCGTATTTTATTAACGTGTGTTTCGATACAGGGTGTTTTTCGAAAGTATTCTAAACTGGAATTATAATTATATTTATAAATCGAAGATGGTCTACTACAGACCAATTTCTCTCATCACCAACCTTGCAAAAATTGTAGAAAAAAGATTAAAAGCGAAGATATTAAGTTTTCTGGGTAAATTTAATATCCTGTCATATATTTTCAGTATGGATTCAGAGAAGGTAGGTCGGCCCAAGATTCAATATATCATTTAACATGCATATTTCTAAAAATAAATCAATATCATTCTTGGACAATTTAAAAATGTTAAGTCAGATTGGGCTTCAGACTGAATTCAAATTGTGGACGAAGGTTTTCACGGACCTGACCACTAAGACCGTGGGGTCGTTTCATGTGTCTCCCGCAAGGGAGGCCAGGATTCGACTTGGCGTTGAAACCGAGTGTTGGCTGTCCTTATTCCTTCCTCTTCCCAGAAGGAGAAAGAATAACCTAATGAGCCTAGTTAAGGAATGGAAAATATTAAAAAGCAATAAAATCTTTGAATCTTTGTGGAAGAAGGAATTGATTCTTCAGAAAGCGAAGGAAAAATGAAACTGCCAGGAGGAAACGATACGTGAAAATTCAGAAGTGTTGATCATGAAAGCACCTTTAAAGACCGATAGACCCAAGTGATCTATATATTTTCCCTGGACATCGTTATTATAATCTATTTCACGACTAAAATCATACGTGCAAGAAATTACTTGGTGATTGTATAAAATATTTTCAACTCAGCTCTATACATTACGAAAAGATTACATCGCTATTGACATGTTTGAGGAAGACATCGTCCCCCGTAACTACTTCTTATTCATGTTTCACAATATTCATGTGTGCATTCCATAATAATATTCAAAATAACATGTATTAACCAAATTAGTACCTACTCCTGGTTTCTTATGATGCAATCCAGGATGATGGCACATTTGCATCTAACTGTTTGAATGAATGCATAGTTGTTCCAAACAGTTTGCATGATCATGATGATTTGGAATCTACATTCTCTTTAAACGATATTCTGGTACAGTGATCGAAAAAGTCCTGACCTGATACAGATTGAACAGTTGTTTCACGTTTATAATTTTGTTTATTTCAGGTGATCTGGTAGTTTTATAATTTTTCTAATTTTAAATAAATGTTGATGAGCATGGATCAATTTACAAGACAGAAGATTGATCAAGTTGGAAATCCTAGTCAGCCGAAGGATCACTACACAATACTATCTGAAGGATAGTGGGCTAGTGAACTTGCAAACTAAGATAATCCCTTTCAACGAATTCTTGTGATTGCACAGGATCAAACAGGGCATGATTTATGACATCTTGCGACCGCCAAGGGACTATAATGTCAGAACAACCATTTTTAGAGAACGGCCTGGGTAGAGCCTGCGTAGAGGAGAGTAAATCTCGATATTTCGTCCGTTTTTTCCTACTCTTTTAAGACGAATTCTTTTCGATAGGAGCCGAAGTTTGATTTTTTTTTTAGTTTTCTGTTTTGAATTTTCTCATATATTTAGGCCACAGATAGGTACTTATGTTCATTCAATTTGGTATTGATTGGTTGGATAGTGGCAGAATTTGGGACACGATTTCACTCAGTATGCCTTTTGGAGAACAATATTGTCCGAATATCCTCATGACAATAATGCATGAATCAAAGAGTCGTAGGTTCTTCATACTAAATAATAATAATGGTATTTTCGAAAATTATGTGTTTCGGTACGATTCCAATCAAGCTGCCTTGTGTTTTGTGATGAAATGATAGAACTAAAATACTCAAAAAACCATTGGTTACGATAGGGTGGGAGGAGAATTCCCTTTTTCAAATACAAGGTCACTTGACCACACCAGCCATTGGAAACCCACCCTAACAACCTGCCAATGGCTTTGCAAGTTTTTAAGTTTTATTATTTCATCACCAAACAGATGGCAGCCTGATTGAAATCTTACTCGAATAATAATAATTATTATTATTATGATAATAATAATAATTTAATATGGGGAATCTACGACAACTCATTGATTCATGCATTATTATCATGAGGATATACGGCCAATACTGTCCTCCAAAAGATATTACTATGTGTACTTTAAGTAAGAGATGGATCAAGATGTATTCCTAGAAATTTAACTAAGGTCATGTGGAAATCGTTATGAAGGGCATTCTGATAGTTTGAAAATAAACATATTTCTGTTTGGGTCTCATTCAAAAATAATTCATTCTAATCAAACCACGCTTTGGCATGGGCTGTATCATTTGCTGAAATTTCATCAGTATCAGTACTATTATCAACATGAAATGCAAAGGAAGTGTGATCTGCAAATATAATCTTCAGTAATTCACGTTTCAATGACATATGTGAATGTACATCATTTGCATAAAGTAACAACAGGAAAGGGCCACGTATGGACCCCTGAGGTACCTCCCTTCTGATGGGACTTTCGCGACTTATATTGTTATTATTATAAACCCTTTGTTTCATTGAGATAAGATTGAACTATGTTTCTAGAAACACCTCTCAATCCGTACCATTCCAATTTCTCCAGGAGTTTTTCTTTACAGACACACTCAACGGCCTTCGATGGATCAGTGAAGACGGTTAAACATAGTTTTTTACTTTCAAAAGCTTCGAGAATGCTATTAGTTGATCTTTCACAAATAGGAAACAATAATAATAGCCGACCCCTACCCGCACAGGCTATGCCTTTGGGTACACTCTTCGTATGTTTATGAGGGAGGGTTTATGATTATTTACCCCATCTTTCGTGCTTTTTCGTCTTCTAAATTCATGATAACGCATATCAAATAAGTTCTCCAAGTAGTTACTGAACTGTATGAAGATTACGTTCTCCATTAATTTTGTATTGTTAGTAAGATATGTATTTGTCTATTTGTTGTAGTTTTCAAGCAATTTTTCGACATGTTTTTTTACAAATGGCAAGAACTTTGGCCGGTTTGAACAAGGAAAAGAAAATCCATCAGAGAGACAATTATTGATGACGTAAATCAGAGGTTTAATAATGAGTTATGGGCACTTTTCCCGAACTGTTTTATTTTTGTTGTCAGGCGCAGTGAAATCTGATTTAATAGTAATATATTCCTTTTGCTTGTCAAAGCTTAGTTATAATTTTTTCTTGTCGAATCATATTTCTATTCAAACATTTCAATTGTAAATAGAACATTTTGTTTGAGTATTTCTATTCCAGTGGTAGAAAAACAATGTCCAAAGTTATTCATGAGTCTCATAGAATATAATTGTAATTTTTTTAGAAGTTGTTTCATTATACAGTTGTGTTCATAAAAAAGTCGTACTAATTGAGACACTAATTGAGGCATTGGACTAATAGCACTAAAAAATGTTAAAAGCGCGTTGCTGAAAAAAATAGTTTGAATTTCGTCGCTACTTGTCGAAGTCGATAAGAAGCGTAATAATTAAGATTGAGGAGCCTGACTCACAATATTCTATAACTGCTGTACGACTTATTTATGCCCACAACTGTACATGTCAGTACATGATTCCTCTAGATGAAAAGTTTTGAACTTCGTGTAGATTATTATTAGAAAAATTGAATTTATTATCAAAATTATATATATTTTTTTTTATAGTAAAGCGGGTCTTCCAGTTGTTAATAATGTTAGGTTTTTTTTTGTTTTTGTGGGGTTCAGGAACTTCTTATTGATAATGCACCTAGTTCTGATAAATGGATTCCTTTTGTGGCTAGGAATTTATTTACACACATATACATAAATCAGGACATGGTTTCTTCCAGCGGAATGATTAAATATCAATAATCCAAAGAATCATTGGGTAGGCTTCAATATCATGAGCCAAAACGCAATGAATGCTCTATTACAATGCTAGAGCTCATTTTTCAAATCAAGCAAATGTCATTTTAAATAAACTCATAAAACACATTGACTAGCAACTTCTCACACAGGCACGTTGCAATTCAATGTATCCCATCTCAGTACTGTACATATAATAACACTTAACTTCTCACACAGGCAAGTAGCAAGCCAATAAACACTCAAATCAGCCCAATAATAGGTAACTTCACACACAGGCACGTTACAAATCACCTGGCTGAAATGAATACAACGGTGATATACAACTTCTCACACAGGCACGATGCAAATCACCGAATGACATGTAACTTCTCACACAGGCACGTTACAAGTCCTTGAATTTTCGATAGCCAAACTGAATATATTCACTCAATTCCAATGTGCTAAGACTCATGTACAACCAATAAATACCCAAATAAAACCCCTTTTCAAAACACTACTTTTGTAAACATCAATACAAATATCAACAATTATTAAATATTCTGTATTGAAGAAAAGCTCCGTACTAATGATCGTAAGAGCAAAACAATTCTTCAAAATGTTTATACTGCCACGACCGGAACTCCCACTATTCTTTGTTTGATAATCAACAAGCAATGGAAAGTACATCCAAGAAAAATATAATGAAACATACTGATTCTGCATAACAACCTGCTTTTCTTTCATTGAAAGTAAACTCCAACAATTACTCACTCAAACAGGTATTATAGCCATTTGTCAAAGATAATTCCAAGCAATTCCACACAAATATAAATCCTACCTTTTATTCCAACCATAGGTATCACTTCAACACAAATGAATATTTTTGAACAATCACTCCAAGAAAAATGATTTCAGAAACTCAATACCAACTCTCGAGTCAACACTAACTTACTTCGCATTCCAATGCTATTTTTCTCGCCTCCCGCCAGCCAAACGTTTTTGTTGAAGATTCCTAAAAACCGGCATATGACGATGCGTGACACTTGACTGATATATACTGGACGTACCATCATAGGCTGGCGTTCGGCAATAGAGAGTAATACTACTATTATTATATTCTACCATGTAGAGAGAAAGTTATTTTGATGATTTATGAATAATTTGATTGTTTTTAAAAAAGAACATCTCACCGTTTTTTCAACTAGCAACCCTCGTATTTTTTTATAGTAACCCTGGTATCTCAATTTACCAACGCATCGTCTCAGCCTCCACAACCAATCGCCTTAATTATTTCATCGCCGTCCTCGACTGCGAAAAAATAACATTAAACTCATCAATAAATCGCAATCATTAAACAAATAATCATTATTTGCAAACGAGTCAATATTCGCCGACGTACGAGGCGTGCTGACTCGAAAAGATGCAGCATTCAACTGTCGTTAAAAGAGAGATAAGGCTCTCGACGTCGAATTCCTCGAATAACTTTTCATTTTCGCGAAACGTTTCGAACCCCTTTAGCGAGTACGGTCTAAAGGCGAGCCGTAAACAGCTAAATACACAACCCCTTAGAAGCGCCCTGCACCCCCGAACAATAACTCATTGTTCGTCTCTGTTCGACGCGGTCTCCGAGCGTCTCGTCTTTGTTTTCACGACGGGCGACGCTGCCATGTTTGGTGGTTTTTGGCGGAATCACTATCCAGAAAAATTAAGATTTCAAAATAGTTATAATTACCTCCAAATTCGACTCCTCCCTGAACTCCGTTCTGGAAATCACCAAACCTGGTATATGCCCCAAGATGAGATGACAAATAAGTTTAGTAAATTAAGCGAAGATTTTGTATAGAAATGTATACATTTTATATTTAAAGCAAAGCGCTTTCGATTTACATCATCTTCCGTGCTCACCTGAAAGTAAATACTCTGATTGAAGAAAATTGAGAGGTAAAAAATTTGAGGTTAAGAAATTTAGAAATTGTTAATGAGTAAACTTACTAGTCAGGCAACGGGAAGTATCAAAATTTGTAAAAAAAATGGTAGGTTAAAATAAAACTAATGTAGCCTTAGAACTGGCGAAAAGACATGTTAGAGGTTGAGGCCATGTGTGTATGTCAAGTGAATGAAAGACAACCTGTCACAGAGTGTGTCAAGTCAAGTGTCATAGAGAAAATAATGGTACCAACTTGAGGAGTCATCCAACATGAAATTTTGAAATTATTGAAGGATTACCAACATTAAATTTATTTAAAGTTAGTGATCCTTCGATGAAGGGGAAAGAAATAGGAGTATTCAGGCAGGTAGCCGAGTGGTTAAAGTGACATTGTTTCAATCACTTCGACTGCCAGTCGGCGATGGTTCAAACCAAGGCGACTGCAGAAATTTTTCTGATGGCACGAGAAAGTGCTAGGAATCGCACATAAAAAGGTAAGACCTCGTTAATCCTTGGCTCGCACAAGTTTCGACTTCTGAGGGCTGTCGTTCGTAAGGGACGATAGCTGGTTAACGGCAAAAAAAGTTTCAACAGTTTTTTAACAGTTAAGGCAGTGACTCTAGTAAACTTGTACAGATATTTCTTTCCTCCTCATCAAAGGATCACTAACCTGTTTTTACAAATTTCGATACTTCCTGTTTGCCTGACTAGTAAGTACTCATTAACAATTTCTAAATTTCATATCCTCAAACTTTTCGCTTCTCAATTTTCTTCAGAGTATTTACTTTCAGGTAAGCACTGAAGATGGCTCAAGTCGAAAGCGCTTTGCAATAAATATAAAATGTATACACTTCGGTTATTTTATTACAAATAAGTGTATTCAGCTTACCACATTCAAATAAGTTTAGCTTTGTGAAAGAATTCAACACAAAACTAAGTAGCAAAAGTGAATGGTACCAAAGCATCGTACCAAGACTCACGAGACGTGCTATTGAATGTTACACAGATGGATCTTCCAAATAGCATACAACTTCGCCAACTTGTTCATTGATAATTCTACTCTAATCGCGAAATTCGTTCCCGTTAGATGGCGCTTAGAATTTATGCGCTAAACAGTATACTTACTGGTTATCAGCTGATATTCTGTAAGGGGCTATTAAAGTGTTCAATTATATTCTCATTCAAATCTGAAAAAATTGCTGAAGATGTCAAAAGCTGAAAGAAGTTTATCACAAATTTTCCCCTACGCTTGTGTCTTTACTTCTTGCATAAGTCTGGTTTATGAATGGAAAATAATGTCTTTGTCTGTGGCACGAATGATGCATAGAAGTACTGGGGAAATACGACTAGTAATGGAATTTTTGACTTCAAGTTGTCTCATTCTGAATCTATGAACACTAAAGATGCTCACTAAACTCAATTTATAACTTTTTTTCTTTGGTGTCTTGGCATCGAATGCCACATGTTCTGGAAAGGCCTTGTTACTAACTCCATGCGCCACCTTAGGAGCAGCACTGTTAATTGGAACGCAACAGTGAATCGCGTAGGACTCACCCCAGTCCAGCCACGAGAGTTGAATAATTCAAACGGTCAAATTAAATTAAAAAATCCCAGCCGCAACTGGGGCTCGAACTCCGGACCTTTCGACCCAAAGTCGGACGCTCTAACCTCTGCGCCACGCCCCGACATTCAATTTATTATTAAAATAGATACACTACCGCTTATGGCCACAAAGATCTGATATAGCATATCAGTTCAACCAAATAATTACAGATATCGCTTCTCTATGCGAAATATGCGAAAACAGGTATGTGTCCAAGATTTTTTACAGTTTTTCATTTTCAGACTTAATGTTAATCAAAAAAAAAACTTTTGCCAAAACACCAGGTCTCGTAGGTCTTCGTAAAGGACATTTTCGTAAAGATCATAGAATATCTGAATCAGTTAGGAATTGTGAACGATAGAAAAATTGGGTTTAATCGCATTTATTATTCATTCATTTTTTTATTCATACATTCATTCGGTAATCAACTTTTCCTTTTATTACTATTAATAAATTAAATTATTAATGTATCAATTTATTAATTCATTAATTTATATTCTTTCAACTATTTATCTATTTCAGGGTTGCCACTATCCTGGAAATATCGGAATGTAATTTTTCCAAAATGTCAGTAAAAACTCAGAGAATTCGGGATGATTTTACAGAAATTTGCAGTATTCCGTTGGTAGTCAGGTAATTCGGAGATTTAAAAAAAATAGTAGTAAATATAATAAATTTTCTGTTTCGTTCTTTCATTCATTCCCTAGATATAACTGCACAACTGTATGGAGTAGTATCAGTCAAGTCAAAATAATCTTGTAAGAAGTTAAACAAACTTATAGACTTCATCAACTTAATGATGTAAAAGTTAATTACAATTATTATAATTACTTTTCATTATTAATCAATTACAGAATAAGTATTTTTTTTCATATTCTATATCTTCAAATGCTTCGTATAACCGTCCTATACCTCAAATCAATTGTATTAAGTAATGGAATATTATGAATTCAGTCAGGAAAACCTGGAGAAGTCAGGGAATTCACAGAGAAAAGATCAGTGGCATTCCTGTATTAATTTGTTGCTTATTTATTTATTTATTGACTAACATTACCAAATCGTTCTGTCAAATACCAATCATACGAGATGGGAAAGTCATACCAACGCTTTGAAGAGGGCAAATCTGGTACACGGATGGCTCTAAGAATAGCAATGGGGTAGGGGTTGGAATATGCAAGGAGAGACCGAGGCAAGACATTAATTAGTCTGAGCCTCGGTACTCAAGCCTCGACATTCCAAGCCGAGGTAATGGCTATTTCCGTTTGCACGAGAGATATTCTGAAAAGAGGTCCTAGAAACCAACCCACAGTCCTTCTCTCAGAAAGTCAGGTGGTCATGCAGGTTTTCATCCATACTAGTTTGGAAGGATCACAAAAACCTCAGCGACCTAAGAGCACAGAACAAGGTAAAACTCGTCAGGGTACCAGGTCATTGGGGCAATTAGGGAAACAAGAGCGCAGATGTCCTAGCAAGAGCGGGGGCAGCATCAACTCTCATCGGACCAAAACCTGCTCCCATTTGGGGATATTAAACAGTTAACGAAGAAATGAGGAAGACGCTTCTGGCAATACTCACCGACCAGCTCTCAAGACGTCTCCTCGAAATGAGCCGGAACTCTCTCAGGAAGGTGGTAGGACTCCTAACAGAGCACTCCACACCAAGACTCCACACTATGTAGGTTCTGTGATGAGGAAGAAGAAACAGCCTTCCACTTAATGTTCGAATGCGAAGCCCTGGCTCGCATGAGGATTGATATCTTCGGACACCGCAGTGAACAGTGCAGAAGATATCATCCCAAAGGGGAACCTCGTTAGGAAGCTCCAGGAGTCCATAAGAAGATCCATAGTACTCAACAGATGGACCTGACAGCGGGGAACAGAAAGGTTCTACACAGGACTACCTGCACTTCAGCCGATACCCCGCCCCACCGACCAATAATAATAATAAATGTAGGTGTTGACAATAAAAGACATCTGTTACAGTGGCAATTTATAATCAAGAAAGAATTATCCATAAATAATTTAGAATATCTTCCTTTCAACAAAAATCTTGAAAAATAAAAATAAAATAGTGCAAGGCACTGGAACTTTATCAAAGAACTTCCTACAATATCTGGTCTTTCTTGAAGATTATCATAAATATTGTTAAAACGATGACATAGCAGAAACAACTACTAGAATTGTTCAGATTTTTCCATGTCATCTCAATTGTTCTCAACAATATGTCTGTCCCCTAGTCTAACTAGTCATAAATCTGGCAACGCCAAAAGCGAACATTTTGTACGTGTAGAGTGGTGTTTAGAGTTGCTGCTCGAGGGTAGGTTTGATTAGCGGTTATGCGATCGCTGTTCAGTTGTTTTGTCTCTCCGTTACCTCCGAAAATACGAAGTTTGCCACTTTTCGCTTTTACTCGTCGATCCGTGAACACTTTACGACTTTGACACAGTCAAATCGGACGCTTTTTTCGGGAAGCAGGTTCAATCGATTCGATAAGAGGGAAATCGGTGTTGAGGGGTGAATTCGAAGGACAATGGTAGGTAAACGTACTGTTTGATGATGGATGTGATGATGCGGGAGATGGTGCGCCTACTTAAAAAATGTTGATCAGGAGGGTTTGGAGAATTTTGACGAAATTCGAAATAATTTTTTCATCTGATAACATTTCCTTATTCAACTTGGTTATCAATAATGATTGTCGCCCCGGAGCGCCACGGCAAATAATAATAGCAGTCATCTATCCGCACAGGCTATGCCTTTGGGTAAACTCTTCGAGTGTTTATGAGGGACTACTATTTCTTTTTTTGGTGTATGGCATAGATTGCTATGATCATTAGCCATGTGTTCTGTGTAGGCCTTGTTACTAACTCCATACGCCACCTCAGGAGCAGCACTGCTAATTATTGGAAAGGAACAATGAATCATGCAGAACTCACCCTAGTCGAGCCACGAGATTTTGAAAATTTTACCGGTTGAATTAATTTTAAAAATCCTAGCCCAACTAGGGCTTGAACTCCGGACCTTTGGCTCTGCGTCGGACGCTCTCACCACTGTACCACGCCCTGACATTATTATTATTATTGTTATTAATTAAAATGTTTGCATTACTTTCAATCGGATTTATGACTCTGGAATATGAATGAAAGGTTATTCTTATCCAGATGTGTGTATTATGACCATTTTGTTATGATTAATCAACATCTCCTTCCTCTCACACCATTTATTTATGTATTCAGTATATCCTAAAGGACGTAGGAAATCGTCCGCAGCATAGGGGGCGAACCCTTTCCTGAAAACATGTCTTGGCTGGCTTGAAGCTGACACTCTCTTCCTGTAGAGAGGTCGATAATGTACTGTTTTGAAGCATACTTCTTACCCAGTGATATGGTATTCGTTCAATTCCTCTAGAGACAGTGACCTCATAATAGAAGTGAAGTAGTTCATCCTTAGTAACGATAGTCGTTGCCGACGTAATGGCAAATAACCATCAGAAAACAACTGCTCCCCTGGCTAATACCTCGACGGTTATTGCGTCATATCTAACAGATACTTGTGCAATTGCTACCTGTAACTAATTAGCAGAATTTTATTCCGATTCGGACAGCGGGACCACCTGCAAAGTAGTTTCGAGGATTCACCTCTCATCAGTGCAGAAAGCTTTGAGGCCATCTGGTCCCTGTCTGAATCTTCACATCACTCTGGCTAGTCGGTTGATGACCTAGAAGTTTGTTTAAACTGGAAAGAAACGGGGATTTTCATTCACCTCTTCAATCTCCATATTAAAAATTATTATTATTTCAAATTGATGCTGATATTGCTCAAGCAATATGGGTACAAATAACACAAAAGTATGTTCATATTTTTTTATTGCCTGTGACACAAAAAAAAAGTGTATCAAATATGATACACTTGTATTATTGCGCTGTAGGTTTCCCTACAGCTGAAAAGTGAATACACCCCACAAATCAGTAAGTCGCCATGGAACGCTTCGGCAAATAATAATAATTGCCGTCCTCTACCCTTAAAGGCTTTGCCTTTGAGTATACTTGGGGAAGAATTATTGTTATTATTAATTGGAAAGAACTAATTTGAAACAGTTTCCTTTTGACGTAAAACTTTAAAAAACCTTACAGTACGAACATATTGCCAAAGTCAGATTTTTGCAGCATTCATTTCATCTTTAATGATTTTCATTGTAATTCGAATATAAACCCATTTTGACAAAAATGATCTGATCAATTTACCTGGATATTGAATTAATTTCACCTTGGTTCGGATGAGCAATTTTTTGAAATCATATCAGCCCTATCATGATTGTTCCTGCAGTTGAAAGTCTATTTTAAAAGTGCACATATATAAACATCTGAGCTTAGATGTAAAGATCTCATTTCCAAGCATTACCTACAGCATTACCCTTCCAAGGGAATACCACGTGGGTTTCATTGCCAGTGATTTCAAAAACTTGGTTTTCAGTTTGCCAAGAGCTTTTTCAGTTCCCGTCAGATGATTATGATTTATAAGGCACAGATCAGACCTGTTCTGGAATACTGTTACCATATTTGGAATGCAACTTTAGGGGTTGAATACCACTGCAATTTTCATATTATATCTAAAACAGAGCCATTCGTTTCGTCGGTGATTATTCGCTAACATGCTCATTCACTTCTCTGGAACACCACAGAAAGGTTGGCGATTTCTCTCTGTTTTATAGATATTTTCACGGCTCTTCTGAAATACAGCCTCCAGAAATTCAAGAAGAATAGCAATCCATACGTGCTCTCTGAACATTAGAGGATTTTTCCTTTAGAGGGACAAGAAGATATAAAAGATTCATCCGGAAAATTCCTATCCAGATCAGAGTCGATACCACCCTTCAACTCTTGTTGAGATAATCCTGAAATACGAGAGCGTTTACAATTATGGCCGAAATGATATTCATGGAGTCCTGTTGTATACAATTCGATACACCACAAAAAACTCCTGAATTCTTCATAACAGGGAAACAGTTGGAATTAGTGGTGAAATTAATTCTTGTGAATAAAAATACAAGCAAATATTGCAAATCTAGTCAATAAATTTGACTAAATAAAGAAAAAAAATTACCTTTCTCGAAAATGAACAGTCAATTCTACAGCTGGCCAACATTGGAAATATACTATAAATGTCAAATAATGCTAAAGTGTCGTGATTTCCTGATAGATGGCGTTGGAAGAGAAGTAGAGCAAATGATACCTTTGATATGCATTTAAAATGATTTGAACAATAAAAAATTGTATAAACCATTCGTATCATATATATGATACAGAGACTTGGTTAAAAGAGCTGGGAATGAAAGTCAACTTTCACACATGGTGTAGATTTGATGACATTGCGCAAGAAATAATAAAGTTCCTAATAATAAAAATAATAATAATAGTCTTAAGTTTTTAATTTGAAATTATTTATAGTTTTTCAAATATAACTATCACAAAACATTCCTCTACATACAAAAACCCAAACTTAAAACTCAGTAACGCAGCATATGAACAATCTCATTCACGTAAGCCGAAACCCGAAACCCGAAAACCAGCGTCGTATTCATTCAAGAAATGCCCCATAAAATATGAGACGATCGTAAAAGTCTAAGAAACGACAGATCATGAGCGGAGGAACGTCTTGCTGGCATAAAAACGATAAAAGGGACCATAGTGAAAGCAGACAAGTCAAATAGACGAACTCGAACCACTTAAACTAGCCCAGGTCAGTGTCGATGGACGCCTCGCGCCAATAACGGAGGTCGATAATAATGCATGGGGACAACGTACAGGCAGGTAACTTTGCCGTCATTTATTTCATTGATTATATATTGAGCTGTGACTGATTATTATAGTTTCCTTGAGTGAGTTTCCAGAATTGTTTTGCTGATAATGGCAAGGTCGAAACCTGATTGATGTACTTTTATTTGCAGGATCTATCAAGATCTAAAGACCTAAATGAATATACAGGGTGTCCGGTAAACCTTGTTCAATATTGAAACTGGTGATAGATCAGGTCATGACTGTTCAGAATATCGGAATTTCACCTAAGTAAAAATCTCACCGTTTTCGAGAAAATGAGCATTTTTTAAATTTCTGGAAAATCACTACCTCACCTTGGATTTTTGAGTGCCATGTCTACAAATTGAGACCAATTCAAATATCTTTCCTGCTAAAGATTACTGATGAGTGATGCTTTCAGACGTACAAAACAGTTTTCCAGAAAACGATACAATTTTTCAAGAAATGAGGGTAAAATGCCAGATTTGAGTTTCACCAATTTTTTTAACAACAGTTTGACATTATTGTTTGAAAAAACATAACCAAGTGGAAGTGGATATTCATTACAAAAGAATGCCCATTTTGTCCAGACTCTACCATGGTATAAAACATACGATAATTA
Organism: Chrysolina oricalcia; assembly: GCA_944452925.2. Classification (NCBI taxonomy): domain Eukaryota; kingdom Metazoa; phylum Arthropoda; class Insecta; order Coleoptera; family Chrysomelidae; genus Chrysolina; species Chrysolina oricalcia. The sequence continues at coordinate 15,701,780 of OX101822.2, forward strand.
TTTTTGGAAGGAGTAGAATTTCGATTAAATTAGAGTGTGATGTTATTTTGAGCTAAAATCAACTCCATTAGACTTTGTCAGTAATGTCTTTTATTTTTATCTTATCAAGATGAAATGATTAAATAATTATGAGTAATAACGAATCAACTGCTTAGAAGAATTCAATGAGATGTAAAGAAATAAATAATAATTCAACGTTTTTTTGAATCAACAAACACTATCAACCACAATGACGATTATTCAACATATTTTCAAGAAGAACCTTTTCAAATGCGTTATAGATTATAGCCCCCAAATCAGCGATTCTCTGAGCGGCATTGTGCAATCGGATATCGTTCTAAATAAAGCTCTGCTGCAGCAGTAGCACTACCTCCACATTCACCATAAATGTAGTGCATATGCGCATATTCTCGGGGAGTATAGCGTGTGTATGGCATGACAAAGAAATAAATATCACTGAATGTAACAAGCGGAATAGTTTCAAAAAATTATGACAGAAGTCACAAGTTGTTCAAACAAAATATGACAGCCACCTACTAGATTTTTTTCAATTCTATTTACAGAAGATCCGTTCATGCACAATGCTGTATTTTATTTTTTCATCAGGAAACTATTGCTTCTACGGACACAACGCAGGAGTTGGAACATTTTTCCATTTTCGGCAATAATTGACCTCCTAAAAATTTCGCACTAATTTGGTTACACCCTCTGTATCTGTCGGTCTCTGAAACTTCGTTGGAATCTGGATGTTATCTGGATCTGGATGTTATCACAAGAATTCGTTTTAATCGGTGCCATGTCGGATAATCGACATCTTATTTCGATAATTTTATTAGGCTTAATTACATGAAAAGTTAATTTTATTGACATACTATTTAATGCTACCAAGCAGTCTATTCTTTATTATTTCCACATTTTATCTTGATAAAATCGAAATAAAAAATTTTTGGGCGGAAGTATAAGAGTTGATGGAAGCCTAGAATAAAACCACGCCTAATTCAATAGAAATGACTTCCTCCAAAAATAATTATAGTTTGTTTAATACCACGGTAGAGTCTGGACAAAACGATCATTCTTTTGAAATGAATGTCCACTTCCAATTGATTAGGTTTCTTTCAGACAAGAATGTCAAACTTTTTTTTTTTAATTGATGACTAAAACCTGTCATTTTACCCTCATTTCTTGAAAGAATTGTACTCTTTCTGAAAAACTGTTCTGTACATCTAAAAGCATCACTCATCAGTAATCTTCAGCAGCACAGATATTTGAATTTCTATCAATTTGTATACATGGCACTCAAAAATCCAAGGTGAGGCAGCGATTTTCCAGAAATTCTTAAAATGCCCATTATCTCAGAAACGGAGATTTTTTTTACTGAGGTGAAATTCCGATATTCTGAACAGTCATGACCTGGTCTATCACCAGTTTCAATATTGTACAAGGTTTACCGGACACCCTGTATAAATAATATATAAATAAATCTCAAGACCTAAATATATCAAGAACACGTAAGGAACGGTGAATTTTGATAAAATACTCTCAAGGAAATTAATTGAAAACAATTCATCCATTGAATACAAAAAATCTAAAAATGAGATGATCAATGAGACTTGGTAGAATATTTTCAAAATGGACAATATTGATCTTATCATGAAAACATTTATTGATGTGCTGAAATACTACATACAAAAAAGCACAAAAAGAGTAGATATATCAAACATATGTAAGAGTGAAAAACCTGGAGCTTCACTAAAAGCCGTGAACAGGAAAATTGAACTGTACTTGAAATTACAGAAAGAACCCAATAATAGTATATTATAAATAGGATATAAAACATATAAACATTAAGAGTTTATGGAAAATAGATATCATCCAAACAAAAAATACAAAGGTAACTGACGAAAATTTGATAACTGAAGAATTCAACAGATACTACACTAAATTAGGAAAAAATCTTGCCTACAAAATTGATACGCCATATTGATTTCAATAAAAATATCCCAAATTAGAAAACACAATATACCTATTTCCAACAACTGAAATAGAAGTTATCAATACTACAAATAACCTGAAATGAAATCAGTTACCTGGAATAGATGATAATTTGAATCTTATAGCAAAATTCATTGCTGTCCCTCTGTCATATAAGGTAAAAGTGTTGTTAGGGGCGAAATTTAGGAAAGGAGGGCAGTGAATGTGCAATGATGTCTCACGCCACTAACACACCCAGTAGCTCAGTTATGGACGTGGATTCGACAATAAAAATTGATTTCGATAAGATTGAAATATGGGGTTTAATTTTCCAGAGCGCCACGGATTTATCGCCAGTGAAAAATCCGAAACCACCTTGATGGAATGGGACAACCCACTGCACTAATATTACTAAAATATTAAACAAGAGATACCTATAAATGGTATAAAAATAATATATAGATATGTAGAGGTTTTGTATTCCCCTACGCTTGGACAACTTGGACCAGAATAAAAGAAATTCAGGTTGGCTTCGGTCTGTCGATGTGTGGGTCCTTCATTTCCACATTATTTCTTATGTGGTGGTTTGGGAAGCGTGTGGCGGCGGGGAGAGGTTCTTTCTGTCTACTCTCGAGGTTTGGCTTTGCCTCATGTCACGGATGGGTGGTATTCTTCCTATTGCTCGGTGTAGAGGTAGTAGTTGTTTCGCGTCCCCTTTGTTTCGCGTCCCCATTGATTTTTAATCTTACTTTCATATTCCGCACGTTTGTTTATGAGTACAATGTCATTGGCCTGGATATGTGACATGAGTTCTTGTTGCTCCGAGCCTTGATTGGATAGGAGTTGTCTTCTATCAATTTCGTTCCGAGTGGCGGGTTCTCCAGTCACTGTTCTATGTCATCAATGACGTTAAGTGTTTTCTGACAGTTCAAACTGCCAAAGGTCCTTTTGGCCTTCTTCATTCTTCCTCGTTGCTTGGCTATTCTGATGAGCACATTTTACATAAATTTTATATTCCGCCCCATGTGGCCCCATAAGTTACTTTTCTACCAATTTTCCTTTCGGAAGAAAAGTGCATTAAGGCTCTATAGCCGCTCTCTTCTCTGTTTTGTTGAAGTTTTTTGGATTTCATAATGAAATTTCACATGATGGCCTATTAGGCAACATGTAGAAATACAATTTTTAACCTTCATAATATTTTTATTGCAACAATTTTTCCTCTCCATGTAAGTAATTATAACATACCTTGTTACATTAAGTTATATTGTGTTTCCTTTATTGTAGAATTATTATAAGCTGATGATGAGCCTATATAGGTTCGAAACATGTCCTTTTAACACTACGGTTTAGCTGATTGATAGTACTTGCCGTACACCATTACAATACCCAGTTGGTAATATTAAATTGTGGAGACGACTTTGTGTTTTCTTGCTGCATCGCTTAACTATACTACTCCACTTCGAGATACAATGGACTTCTACCACAGATTAAAAGAAATAGTCATGTCCCTTACTAATAAAATATATTGATTGATGGTACACACACCGTATGTGCACAATTCGGCCCACAATACAAAATAAATTGAAATGTAAATATGGCACCACCAAGATGAAGTACAGTGTACGCTATGATTGAGAGTATTGTATCGTTTAAATATATCAATATTAAACATCCAGTGAGGGCTATGCCTGTGACGTCACGATGATAGCTAACAATTATGAATATCTATGCCTTAGGGACAGTCTTATTCTGAACTTATCTGATAATATGTAGATTTTCTCAATCAGGCCAGTTCACCAATTGTAGTTGTAGTTCACCAGTGCCTTGGTAAGTACCGGTGTGCACAGTGGGTACGACACAATCAATCGAAGTACATGTACAGCTGGGACAAATACCACCAACGAAGAATACCAATAATAGGGGACAAATAGAGAAGGAATAATGAACAACAGATGTACAGTGGAACAACCACAGTTGAGCAGAAACAATCAGAGTATTGGAACAGTAACAAGACAACAGTAACAACGGAACAGTAACAATAAAGTCGTTGCGGAGTAGTAGCAACAGCAGAGCAGTAGCAACGAAGCAGTAGTAATAACGGAGCAGTAACAACGAAGCAGTAGCACCCTAGAATAAACAATAGCAGTCTGACTTCTGATTACACTTGTATGGGGCCATAAGTAGAGCCCAAATGCAAATAGTAACCTCTATTAAGTGGGAGGATTCTGGTAACAGCTTTGATGGTATGTTTGCTGTCTGATAGCTAGTTTCTTGTTCCAGTGGTTTTATCGATAAAGATATGACATACCCCAAAATCCGCCAAGCGAACGGAGATATCTCGAAAATATATAGCCTCAAATATCGCAAACAATATGAGAAAATCTCCAGGTATGAATTTTCCCAAGATCCATCAAGGAAGATCAAACTTCAATTGGAAATATTCAAAATAGGTCAGTCAAAATATCACACATCAAATAATGAACCGGAAATCGTCACTCAATGTCTCAGACGTCAAAGTCAAAAACTGTCCCTATCAGACAAGGCGCTTCCTTGTTCGTTCGTGTTCTGTGAGATCAGTCCAGGAACTACCTCGAGCTACTCGGAGCTTTTCCTTGGGACAATAATTGGACAACGACTCAAATGAAAAGAACACCTACAGATTCAGTGTTGCCAACTGAACCAAGACGAAAACGCCAGCCTCTCAATCTCGGAACCAAATACAAACAAGGTCAAGTATTCGAAAGTGAATTAGGTACCTCAATGGCACAAAATAGAGATAGAGTAGGAATGATACGGGTTTGTGTTCTAAGCACAAAACAATAGACTAATCCAAAGTATGTTTACAAAATAACGCTGTCATACCACAAAATAGAACAACCGATAACTATCATTAGCTTAAGGCCAGTTCATGTCCGCTCGAACTAGTACGGCAAAGGAAAGTACTAACATTCGGAACAAGCTGTACATGACAACGATCATGTTGTCATTTTGAAACAGTGGCGTACAAAGTGGAAAGTTTATATGAATCACAGATAATTTCTGATGTTATTGTTTTCAAACAGAAAGGGTTTTCTAGTGCAAAATAAACCCGTAACAGTGCATCGAAAAGGGATATTTTCCAAAATCTATGAAATTAGGACTGATTTCTATTTACAAAAGTGGTGATAAAACAAACGTTGGTAACCATCTACCTATTTTCAACTCTTGCCAAGATATTTGAAAAATAATGGAAGTTAGAATCGTCACATTTTTAGACAAATATCAAGTGATTTCTGATAACCAGTATGGATTTAGAGAGGAAAGGTCAACCGACGATACCATCCGATCATTAATAACAATGATATATATCGAAATTGAAGCGAAAAAACCTGCGCTGTGTTGTAATAAACCTCTCGAAGGCATTTGACAGTTTGTTATGTAACCTTGTTGAAGAATTTATATGCTATCGAAGGAAAAACATATGACCTCCTAAAAAGCTACCTATAGGATCATAACCAACTCGTCACAATCAACGATGGTATAAGCCAGCCAAAGAAAGTGACCTACGGAGTATCTCAGGGAACAGTTCTTGGACCTGTTCTGTTTACAATATACATGAACGGTTTATTAAGAATGGACCTGACGGGAACTCAGCTTTGCAGATGACACCGCAATATTTTACAAATCGAACTCATGGATATCCCTAAAACAAACGGTAGAAAGAGATTGCAGAGCAATCAAGTCTTGGGTTTCAATTAAATGAACTTACTCTCAGTATAGACAAAACACAGTATCTTCCATTCACATCACATGTTAACAACTTATCTCAACTAGCGAACTAAGAAATTGACCAGAACACCTCAATTCCAGAGGCAGTATCAGTCAAGTCTAGGGGTAATGGTTGACAGACATTTACGATGGGATGGATCTAGATACCCAATTTTGCAAAAAAATCAGAGGATTTCTTGGCAGAATTGAGTATTTGCGAGACACAGAACACTTGAAATCTGCATTCAATTGCAACCTACGGAATCATACGTCATGGTGGTGCGTCGAGCACTCGTTTGAATAAGTTAAAATTTTGTAAAATTTGTTTTTAAGAAATACCCAGGTTTTCGGAGAAAACCCCGCAAAAGCAGAGCTTGTGCGAGCAAAGGAGATCCGGGATATACAGTTCTTCAAAAATGGATACCTACTTTGAATAATGTATGAAAGAAATAAGTTCTCCAAGTTACGACGTATACAAAGAAAGCAAAATTTTTGATATTCTTCAGCTATACTGCCTGAAAATTTTAATCGATTCCTACAAAAAGAAAATAAAACTCCAACCTGAGGAACGTGACCACTAACACCAGACACAGATTTGAACGAATTTTACAAAGGGTGCAAATAATTAACAGCTGTATACCAACATTTGTTGTGCATAAAAATATTTGAGAATGCCTGGTTTGGTTCCAAAAAGAAATAAATGATTTATTGAAAGAAAAACAACTATAGATATTCAAATCGATAACTCATGTCTATAATGAGAGTATTGACAGTCTGTGAAATGACCAATGGAGCTAGAACCATCTGCAGTAAAAGTTGAACACTTAGGAGGATTCAAATGAAACCATACAGATTCTTCATATGAATTACGTGCACCAGTTCAAAAATCTGCCCCCAAAGATAAGAAGCACATAAAAAGCAATTTTATTCTTGTCTCAAAAATACACTTCTTATACTAATTTTCGATTCCCAGGTATCATATGAAATAATATAAGAATTTTCCGTTTAAAAAATGTACCGTTAATATTTCCTAAACCCCTAGAACAGCACAATATAAACTTCGTTACACAATACACATTGAAACTGTTTGATATACAAATAAGGTGAATTGTTTGCAGCACTCAACAGCACCGTGGCCCTAATGCTAATGGTGACAACGCCCATCATACACTCAGTGGCGTACATAGCAAGAATACCATGCTGCTACAGTGACTAATTCGAAGAATAAAGAAATTCAAAATAGTATTTTATGATACAAGTTTTATATGGTACCTTTTTGTTGCGCATTGTTTAGACTATGACTACGGTCTGACAGTTGATGTGAACAACCTCGAAAAAATTAAAAATGCTTATCGAAACTTTTTCGATACGTATTTGAGTTTCATAATGACTTCATTTTATACTCAAAATAGAAAAATATAAAAGAACCACCCAGAGAAAATCACAAAATATCAGTTTGTTACAGGACCAAGTCCAACAGAAAGTTTGATCAATGGTTAATACTAGAAATTTCAAGTTTTTTGTATAGTATGCAAGAATTATCCATAATGAGGGGTTCAATCTGGTTTCCTGGTAAAGATCTTGAGTAATGCTAAGCCACAATAGGCCATTGGCCGCAGTGGAGGGCCTGATACGGGCCCACTCACGTTCAAACCTAATGCTAAGCTAGTTTTTTCAAAACTTAAAGTTAAGTTGTTTTGTTTTAACGAAATCAAACTGAGGTCACCTTAAACTTGTTCCTTTATTTCTTGAGGACTTTTTCTACTATAGTAACGGGCAGTTTCATCCGCAAATAATTTCAAATGACCTTTCAAATTCAGGCAAGATTTCAAGTTTACATAAATGAGGAACAAAACAGGGCCAAGTATAGACCCTCGGGGTACCCCAAAAGAAACACTTCTCGTCGAGGAGGGAGCCTCCCACATAAATAAATTGCTGTCTTCCACTGAAGTAATTTTCAAAGCATACACATTGCCTCAAAAAATCCGAATCTAATTTCACGAAAGCTATACCGACAGTTAATTTTTGTTAAATAATTTAGTAACCTTTCATGCATATTTTTTTCAATTATCTTAGATAAAATAGAAAGAAGAATAGGTCGATAATTATTCATAAAGCACTTCTTGCCATACTTTTGAAATTTGGTAAAACTTTGGCAAGTTTGCAATTTTTTGGAAATATTCCAGATTCAAAACATAAGTTGATCATTTTCTCAATGAAGGGGCCATTCTGATTTAACTAATTTCACAAAATTGACGTTAATGTTAGCAAGGCCTGATGGTTCTTTTTTCACATATATCCACTGCGTTCATTATCGTAGTAACTAACGTAATTTAACATATTCAGATCTTTTTCTGTTTCATTTTGTTTATTGTTTGCCAAATTGATTTAGGAGTCATACCTGAAAACAAGATTTATTTGAATCCTTCTTTGGCCCTTCTTATGGAATGTTTCACAAGTTTATTGTAGTTAATATAATTTTCAGAGATAATAATGTCATTCAGATTATTCATCTTTTTGGCCCACGTGATGCTATACAGGGTCGCTGATATGTATGGAAACGGTCGATTATTTCCTAAAGTAAGATAGCTAGCGAAAAATGTTGATATACAAAAGTTCTAGGGTTTTTCAAAATCCATCATATTAACGAAAAATTTAGTATACAGGGTCAGTCAAAAAGTCAGGACGAAACAAAGTTGCCTTTTCTCTAATGGGACACCCTGTATATTATTTCACATTTCAATTGTTCTCAAAATTCTGAACAAAATTTATTCAGCACATCATTTCCTAAATTCAACAGTTTTCTAAATATCGAATTTTGAAAATAAGTTTCTAATAAATTATCCAAAAATGTTTTAGTCCATTAAGTTCATAGTCCATCCAGTTACCTTTGAAAGTTTCCAGCTCCATAACAACGCCGCGTCGTTTTTTGTCTAACAGTGATGATCTTGACAACACATGTCAAAAATACATTTAGTGTAAATAATTTTCGCGCAAAAATGGCATGTTAATCTGATACTGAGCGTATTGAAATTTTAATGATCATAGGACACGGTGATAGAAGACGAAGTTGTGACCAAGTAGTGGATATTTTTAATGAATTGCATCCCAATCGGGAACCCATTTCTAAATCAACCGTTTCAAAAACATTGCAGCGTTTTCATGAAACTGGAGGTGTCAAAGATCGACCAAAAAGTGGAAGACCAGTAAGCGTTACAAATGAGGAAAATTCTTTGAATGTCATGTTAGATGTGGTGGAAAATCCAATAAATTCAGCACAACAGAGGGCTTTGAATCATAACATGAGTCGATATTCCATTCAAAAAATTTGCAAACTGCAAAAATTCCATCCATATAAAATTCATTTGGTACAAGAATTGAGTAAAGACGATTTTGATCGTAGAATCGAGTTCTGTGAAGTTATTATGGATAAATTAAATGAAAATGTCAACTTTATCAACCACATATTGTTTTCTGACGAATCTACATTTTGTTTAAACGGGCACGTAAATCGACAAAACTGTAGGTATTGGTCAGACCAAAATCCACATTGGATTGAGGAAGTTCACATTCAACGGCCACAAAAAGTGAATGTCTGGTGTGGCATAGGACCTTATTTTATAAACGGAAATTTGAACGATATTTGTCACTTTTACAACAGCATATTATTCCAGAGCTTAGACGAATAATAACAATCCCAATTTGCTGGTAGAACAAATATGGTTTCAACAAGATGGGGCTCCTCCACATTTTGGACGTGTGGTACGGGCATATCTAGATGAAACTTTTCCTGATAAATGGATTGGGCGCAGGGGAGCAATTGAATGGTCTCCCGATATGACCCCACTTGACTTTTTTATGGGGTCACATAAAAAATGTAATCTACAAAAATAGGCCGCCAAATATCGAAGAGTTGCAAGAAAGAATAGGGCATGAAATTTCTACCTTTCCTCCTCACATGGTTTTAGATTCACTACAAAATTGTGTTTAGCGAGTTCATTACTGTCAGTAGGTAAATGGTAAACACTTTGAGCACCTTATTAAATAGAAGTCTAAAGAAAATTTTGTTGTTTATTAAAACTTGGTTTCTCTCTTTTTCTCCTGGCATAACTATTGTTTCATAAAATTTCAAATATCCTAGACATTCATTAAAAAATACATTTTATCGTTTTATGCATTTTTATCAACCCTGTAAAAAAATTATAATTAAATTGTAATCATATCCACATACTCCACCTTGTGTGACTTTCATAATAAATATCCAATATTTCGTGCTTTTTCTTTAATAAATATGAGAGTAGTAACAAGTTATTTTCAAAATTCGATATCTCGAAAACGGTTGAGTTTAGGAAATGATAAGCTGACGACACAGCGATATTCTACGAATCAAAATCATGGGACACATTGAAATCTCTAGCGGAGGACGACTTTAAATTAATAGAAAAGTGGTTTAGATTCAATACCCTCACACTCAATCTGGATAAAACTAAATATCTGCCATTCACATCATACGTGAGTGGACTACCAAATCTGGGACCGTTGAGCATTGGTCCTCAATCACATATTCCTGAAGCTGATTCGATAAAATATTTAGGCATTGTAGTCGACCGACATCTTAAATGGAACCTACAAATAAAGAATATAGTAAAAAAATTAAGAGGCATGCTCTCAAGATTCAAATACCTAAAAGACTATCTTGACACTAAACATCTCACTGTACTATACTACGCATTCGTACAATCACAGTTAACTTATGGAATAATAGGATGGGGAGGCGTAAATGACAGTCATCTAGAAAACTTGAACGTTATCCAAAGGTGGATCCTGAGAATAATACTTGGTAAGCCATTCTTATTTCCGAATAACCAATTATACACATTGTCCGGTATGAACGACGTCAGACAACTTTTCTGTGTGTCTATGCTAACCAACCTCAAAAAACATCAAAAAATTCCAGAAAAAGTGACCCACAAATACACCACCAGACATAAATCGCAGCTATTACCACGTTGTGAAAAAACAGTAGGTCAACGTCACTGTGACTACCTTGCACCCAGACTCTACAGCTTAATACCTAACCCAATAAAAGACATACAAAACTTAAACTTATACAAAAAGAAAATCAAATATTGGATTACTAGTATTGAAAGAAATAATATACACGACTTTGTTAACCAGAAATACTTATACTAAAGAAAAAAAGTAAATCCGGCCTTACGCCCAATCATTATTCCAATATTCCATACCAATATAATCAATCATAAGTTCAAAAAATACAATTAGTACGATATGAATGGCTCCATAACAGATGCTTTGATCTTGTATATATATATAATTATTATTAATTATTACTTTGTTATTATTTTACATATTACATTATTACCTTGTTATTGTTCTGTTTATTATATCTTCGTTGTGTATATACTATACGAAAATAATTCTGTCACTACTTACACTACTTCTTGTTATATATTAATTATTACCAACTATTATCTTTGTTAATATTACACTCTATACATACGAAACCACGTACAAGCAATAGTTCTTCGGAACTAAAGCTTCTGTGGTATCCCTATGTTTATTTGCTGTAACTTCCTCCATTGTATAAACATTTCTTGTATCGTAGCGAATAAACTTTTTTATTATATTATTATTATTATTATTATTATATTATTATTATTATTATTATTATTATTATTATTATTTATTATTATTATTATTTTTTTTATTATTATTATTATTATTATAAATTTTGTTCAGAATTTCGAGCAAAATTGAAATATGGAATAATATACAGGGTGTCCCATTAGAGAAAAAGCAACTTTGATCCGTCTTGACTTTTTGACTGACCCCGTATAATTACTTTTTCGTTAATATGATGGATTCTGAAAAACCCTAGAATTTTTGTATCTCAACATTTTTCGCTAGCTATCTTACTTTAAGAGATAATCGACCGTTTCCATACATATCAGCGACCCTGTATAAGTATTTTCACAATGTTTTTTTGTAGTGTGTGCATGGGATCACACTATTGTATTCCTCTGTGGAACTGGCCTAAGCTAACTAGATAATACTCCCTCGTCAGCAAACACGTGCCATTTCTTGTTGCATTTCTTACGTTACGTCTTACCTTTTGAATTTTATCAAAGATTTTCCGATATAAATCCCCACTATTCATAAACAACTACGCTCGATCTCCTATTGTAAACATCAATTTCGATATTATTTCAAGCGAAATAAATCGGTGATTTATTCCCACGGTCTCGCAGTTTCGGTTTATGAATAAACAACAACAATGTCACCGTCGAATTAAACAAAAATACAACACGTACTCGCTCTGCCAGGGTTACCATATTTTCAATCACCGGCACATAAACACATTAATTTTAAAATTATCGAGTTGATTAAGTATTGACACAAAATGACTGATAATCCATTATATGCAATGGGATAAATTCCAAAAATAATGATCAGAATTTAACGGGGAAATGCGCGGGTATTAGTGAAACAATTTGAACAAACACCGGTGTGAAGTACGTGAAACCGACACTTGATTAGCACGAATTTCACGAAAGTAATTCGATATTGGAAAGACGGAAAAGTTTCTTTCGATATTTTGAGTTTAGCGAAGAAATTTAGAAAAAATTTTGGAATCTGCTTTATGGAAAGTGATTTTTAATTCTTGTGCTTGGATTTTTCTGGCAAATAATAAAACTGCATCTACCCACAACCGTATTACTGTTTCTTAATGCAAAATAAATGGAGACAAAACAGTTGTTGAAGCTCTTTCGCTTTTTAGATTTGAAACGAAATGTAAAACATTGCGTTTCTTTTATAATTTCCATCTGAAATCATTTCTGATTTAATAGACTTCATATCTCATTGATTACTACATTGGTGCTTTGGTAACACTGGAGATAGACAGAGTGAGAGAGAAGGCGAATTCCCTCTTCGGAAACGCTTGATCGGCCTTTTTTAAATCGAGCAGTGAGACGTTTGGTTGCTTTTGAGTTTCCCTTCGGGATATGTACTAATTTTCCACAACGAGGAGATGAAAAGTCGTATATCTTATAAAGTTCGATTCGATCGAATCGATCTGCATATCGACTTTCTATTTGGCATATGTTTCTTTAAATATTTTAAACTCATTTTGAGTAACTTCACATAAACATTAAACAAAATTGTCACTGAGCGTCACTAATGGTTTTTCTCAAAATTTTCAAATCTTAAGTAATTTAATGTAATCCACACACTTTAATAACATTTTTCTGAAATCGTTCAAGAATGCCCACTTTCTCGGAGCAACTTCAGGACTCAAAATACGCTAATCTAGTATTTTAGTCCGTTGCTAAGCAACGAACTTTCCCGGACCGTTTTCGGACCTAAACGGTACGGGAATAGTAATTTTCCTAACAAGTGCGGAAAGTGATGCTTTCCCGCACGCGACTGCCGTTAACCCGAACGACGCGGAGCGGAGTTAGGGTAAGCAGTCGAGTGCGCAGTTCCGCATGAGTTAGGAACAATACTTTTTCTACAAGCGTAGGAAACAAATTCATTTTTTCAATTATTTATTCATGCAAATGGAAACAACTAACAAGAGTAACATTTTCTATCCACTAATTATTCGTAATATTTATTGTAAATGTACAATTTGATGCATTATGTAAATTTATAGCGGAAGCCAGCATATTTTTTGAAGATGGCTGATTTCCTGAAGAAGAAGGTAACTCGGGCAATACATTATCGAAAGAAATCGAAAGTGCAGGCACAGGCATCAAATCGTCGCCGATTGATATAGACGTGGATGGTTCTAAAATGCACCCGGAAGACGATGTAGTGTTCAAATTGAGAATTTTGTTGGACAATTCTTTTTTTCGATTGGTGGAGTCTTCTAAATACCCCTCTGCAACTGAAGTCGATTTCCATCCTCCTAGGCGTTTGATATTAGTTATACCCACACCACAGTCAGCAAGTAAAGTGGCTGAGGAACGCCTGAAGCTGTGACCAGTGTAAAGTTCTGGATTTTGAAGGCGCAGATATACTGCTATTTCGGAGGGTATCTTTCCTATGGTATTGATTCCTACACATTGCACAGTACATTTTCCACTTTTGTAATACAAGAATAAACGACGGTGAGGAGTCTCTTTTGGACGTTAATGTACATAATTTCTGTATACGTTCAAAAAATAACCATCATTTGCTTCTTCAGATATCACGGAGGATCTAGAGGAATGATTTTTGGAATCTTTGATATTAACAATTATCAGGTTTTCTTTGTCGTCTATGTCGTCAATGGTGAGTTTTGTCAGCTCTTCTCGTCTGCAAGCACCAGCTAATCCAAAAATTGCTACTAACTTAATCATGAGGTATATGTCATCGGGTGCTTCAGTCATAAATTTTGAAACGTCTTCTTGAGTGAAGATTTTGGCCTTTTTCGGTCGAAAACCGACATTCTGTCTTTTAATGAATGCAATTATTTTGTAAAATTTGCTAATATCCAAATTTTGCTTTACTTTGAATACACTCTTCAACATTGAATATCTTGCCCATAAAGTGTTCGGCTTCCATGTTTTAGACATTTCTAGAAAATAAGCCAAGAATACTTCTTCTTTATTTGGTGTTTTCACTTTCTTATTGTTGCACCATTCAATAAAACTCGTGTATTGATTCTCATACCTTTGTTTAGATTTCGTTGGCAATAACTCTAAGTTCGCATCTGTAGCTGCTTGCACGATTTCTTGTGGAAGTTCTTCATCAGATGAATAATCCATTGTGGCAATTTCACTGAATCGAAAATTTTATATAAGTAACGCTTTGTCTGTCACTCTGACAATTACAAACAAATTTGTGTATGACAACATCAATTGTTACCCACTCGTTATCAGATCAATCAAAGCCTATATATAGGGTTATTTTCATAACAATACATTTTTATTTATCAATATTTGTTCATTTTTTCAATAAATAGTGCAAAATGATGGATGATTTTGAACAAACCCACTTTTACTACTAGATACACAATATATTATTCCCGTATCGAAAACGATACGGGAATATTTTTGCCGGCTTGTTTACATTTTAGACAGTTATTGTATTCACGCAAACAATATGTAGAATTCTTTAGTCTTGATAATGCTGATTGCGATTTCAGACAAAATAGTATGTGTACCTCGTAGTAAAAGCACATTCCCAGACTTCAATGCTTGTTGGCCTCGGCTTAACGCCTCGGCCAACAATTTACATTGTCGTCCGGGAATGTATTGCTTTTACTACTAGATACACAATATACTATTGAATAACGTTTCGTACCGTTGACGATCGGTCCTAACATGTCCAAATTCAATCAGTCTAACCTCTGAAATTGAAGTCTCATATGTTGTTATAATTTCGAAAAATTCTATTAATTTTGAACTGTAAAGTATCAATTAGTCCTGTTTCTGTTCGTGCCTAATGGTTTTCATCGATACAAGTTTATCCTAGAGTGTTCAGAAAATATCAACCTACTTAGGAGCTAAAGGCACTCCTCAACCTGGATAGTGATATGTGGCAAGGACTGGTCTGGCAGCTTGGAGTACCTAATTCATGGTTGAGTTATTACTTTAATTTCTTATGATTACAATCTGTACAAGGTAGACTCACTCATGATTTTTTGTAATTTTTTCTGTGGAAAATTGTGAAAATTGTGAAAAAATTGACAGATTCATTTGTAAATATTTTTCGTGAATATAGTGTTTTCTGAATTTCCTGAATTTCATATGCTTTACTGTTGAGACGCACAAAGTATATCCGTGTTTTTGGTATTTTCATAAAAAATTACCAAGTGCCTATATAAACAACTTTGATGTGGGTTCCAGGACTCTGTGGCATCGAGGGCAATAAAAAAGCTGATGAACTAGCCAGAAACGGTTCATCAACTCCATATATTGGCCCAGAACCCTCACTCGGGATTACTAAATCCGATTTTCGGAGATGCATTCGACTGGATCAAACTAAAACAAAGAGAGAGGTGGAACAAAGCCCCTCTCATGCACCACGAGAAAACATACATTAAAGAACCGTCAAAACACAAAACTAAAGGAAGAACTACTCAAGCTGAGCAGGAATCAAGTTAGAACAATAACGAGCCTTCTCCTGGTCACAGCCCAATGAGAAGACACCTGCACAAAATGGGGCTGTACAACGGAGAACTTTCCTGCAGAACTTTTCTGAAGGACAGATACAGCCAAACACGTACTGTCAGAATGCGAGGCATTAGACCGCAAGAGACAGGCAATATTTGGGAACCCTAGGCTAACTCCCGAAGAATACAACAGTCAACCGGTGAAGAACCTGTATAGACTGGTACAGGGGACTAGAGTTACGGAGTGGGTGCTGTGAAACTAATTGGAATGCACAAAAAGCCCAAGAGGCTGAGGTGCAGCTGGTGACAGGACCAGCATCCGAAAGGAAAAAAAGTACCCATATCTTTGAGTCATATCTTAACTTTCTTTTATTTCGATTATCCAATATTTTCTTAATGGCAGATAACCCACGACCTCCCGTACCAATCTGATCAGCTCACGGGCACTGCTGTATACAATTAACATGAGCATGTAACATATGTAAACAGTTTATTGTAGTTACACAAATTTGGCGCCCAACGTGGGGCAGTATTTATACTAAATTACGAAGGATGTTTTTCAAGAATTTTATTGAGGCCAATTTTGTTCATTATTCATTCAGTGCATATGCTTAAGTTGTCTAAGAATGGAAAAACTTTTTACTACTGATTTTATAAAAGCTTATCCCAAAAGTGAGAGTGCTTCAATGAAAATAAAAAGAGAAAATTTCTTTCAGGTAAGGCGCATAAAAATTCAAAGAACTCCGAAGAATTTGTAAATTTTCGAAAAATACTTTCTATGGAAGTTGTTCAGAATTAAACTCCTTAAACTAGTATTAATTATCCATAAGGCCATTTTGATGAAAAATGGATTCAACTGAGTTTTCAGTTTAAAATATTCAGTCGACCATTCTCAAAATTTATTTTTATTTCATTCTTCTAGCAATTCCATGATTCGACCATGATATTTGATATGATAATATATAATAAACTTCTTGGAACTTCCCTCCACGTCAATGACCCTGAGATATACAGGTCAATCAAAAACGATGAGATTGCCTTAAATCACAGGAGAAATTAAATTGGTGTTTACAAATTTAAAATATGATTGGACGAAAAGTTTTCGATGGGTATGTATCTCCAATCGTTTTCAAGTGTTCCAGACAAGTAATCAATTGTAATGATATGTTGGATTGAAAATAATGTAGTGTATGCAATTGTATAAAAAAATATATAGCAATTTTAGTGGAAATATTTCAATCATATCTGAGTAATACTTGTGCAATGTTTTTCGAAAAACTTTAGGAGTGCTTCCGGTAATCAAACAAAGGTTCACGCAAATGTTATTGAGATTTTTTGTCATCCCAAAGTAAGTATGTATTCCATTTTGAAATCTCGTTTGAGACTTGAAACTAAGCTAAACAGTCTTTCAGACCAATTTTTTACAATAAATAATCAACGCATGTATTTCTCAGAACTCGTTTAGAATAATTATTTTATCGTTTAGATTATATTGCATTTGTCATCGTTCTCCTAATGATTTGATGTAGCCGTTTGGTCGGTACCAGATGTTACAACTAAGTATTGATCGAATGTGCGTTGCATCATGGAAATAATGTGTTTGTTAATTTATATTTATACACAACATATATTAACAGACTGCTAGGGACACATGTGTTGGTAATGTCAGGAACGGGAATGCAATAATATTAATTACAAGTTACAATATGCAAATGCAGTTTGATAAAAAATATCGTACGGTAGAATGGTGTTCGATTGATTCGAAAATTGAGCAGTGAATCGTTAAATTCATGTTATCAACTTTGCATGACAGTTTCTTGACATGCGACGCTCCATCTAAACAAAATGAAGCCGGCCATCCTGAGACTAAGGGCCAGTTTCACAGGTTCCAGTTAGAGTCCAGATCAATTAAATAATGGTTAGAATGTGAATCTGCAACGCCATTGAAGGAGTGTCATTCACCGTCTATACTTTCAGTTAGTTAACTGAAGTTTAACTGGGACCTGTGAAACTGGCTCTAAATGCCGATTTATCAATGGTCAGTCAAATGTCTCTGCTACGTGACTAATACTTGGAATGTGAGTTTATCCTTCATTAAGCAAACTTCATTCATTTTAACAGTCAAATTTAGCAGGAAGTCAAAGTACGCTAACAAGATATTAATGAAGTGGTCCTAATTTTGTTACAAAATAACCCCAATCAACCCAGCAGAACCATTTAGTAATTTTGAATTTATGATATTCCCATAATTAGTCGCAAATTCATTGAAATTTAGCCGGAGTTAAACTACTCTAACAAGATATTGATAAATTGGAACTAATTTAGTTACAAAATTGGAGTAATTTTGTAACTAAATTACCCCCATCAACCTAGCAGAACCATTTTGGAATTTTGAATTTCTGATTTTGCCATAATTTGCGGCTGATTTATTAAAATTTTGCCCGAAGTCAAACTACGCTAACAAGATATTGATAAATTGGACTTAATTTTGTAACAAAATTACCCCCATCAACCAGCAGAACCATTTTGGAATTTTGAATTTATAATATTGCCATAATTTGTAGCTAATTTATTAAAAATTAGCCGTAGTCAAACTACGCTAACAAGATGTTGATGAATTGGTCCTAATTTTGTTACAAAATTACCCCCATCAACCCAGCAGAACCATTTAGTAATTTTGAATTTATGATATTCCCATAATTAGTCGCTAATTCATTGAAATTTAGCCGGAGTTAAACTACGCTAACAAGATATTAATAAATTGAAAATAATTTAGTTACAAAATTACTCCCATAAACCTAGCAGAACCATTTTGAAATTTTGAATTTCTGATATTGCCATAATTTGTGGCTAATTTATTAAAATTCAGTCGGAATTCAAACTACGATAACAAGATATTGATAACTTGGACCTAATTTTGTTACAAAATTACCCCCATCAACCTAGCAGAACCATTTTGGAATTTTGAATTTCTGATATTGCCATAATTTGCGGCTGATTTATTAAAATTTAGCCCGAAGTCAAACTACGCTAACAAGATATTGATAAATTGGACTTAATTTTGTAACAAAATTACCCCCATCAACCAGCAGAACCATTTTGGAATTTTGAATTTATGATAATGCCATAATTTGTCGCTAATTTATTAAAATTTAGCCGGAGTCAAACTACGCTAACAAGATGTTGATGAATTGGACCTAATTTTGTTACAAAATTACCCCATAAACCTAGCAGAACCATTTTGTAATTTTTTATTTTTTACCTTGCCAGAATTTGTCGCTAATTTATTAAAATTTAGCTGTAAGTCAGAGTACGCTAATAAGATATTGATAAACTGGATCTAATTTTGTTACAAAATTACCCCCATCAACCAAGCAGAACAATTTTGGAATTTTAAATTTCTGATATTGCCATAATTTGTGGCTAATTTATTAAAATTTAGCCGGAAGTCAAATTACGCTAACAAGATATTGATAAATCGGACCTAATTTTGTTACAAAATTACCCCCATTAACATAGCAGAACCATTTTGGAATTTTGAATTTCTGACCTTGTCGCTAATTTATCGCTAATTTGTTGAAATTTTGCTGTAAGTCAAAGTACGCTAAAAAGATATTGATAAACTGGACCTAATTTTGTCACAAAATTACCCCCATCAACCTAGTAGAACCATTTTGGGATTTTGAATTCCAGATATTGCCATAATTTGTGGCTAATTTATTAAAATTTAGCCGGAAGACAAACTATGTTAACAAGATATTGATAAATTGGACCTGATTTTGTTACAAAATTACTCTCATCAACCTAGCAGAACCTTTTTGGATTTTCAATTTCTGATAGTGCCATAATTTGTCGTTAATTTATTAAAATTTAGCCGGACGTCAAACTACGCTAAAAAGATAAATTGGACCTTATTTTGTAACAAAATTACCCCATCAACTTAGCAGAACCATTTTGGAGTTTTGCATTTCTGATATTGCCATAATTTGTGGCTAATTTATTAAAATTTAGCCGGAAGACAAACTATGTTAACAAGATATTGATAAATTGGACCTGATTTTGTTACAAAATTACTCTCATCAACCTAGCAGAACCTTTTTGGATTTTCAATTTCTGATAGTGCCATAATTTGTCGTTAATTTATTAAAATTTAGCCGGAAGTCAAACTACACTAAAAAGATAAATTGGACCTTATTTTGTAACAAAATTACCCCCATCAACTTAGCAGAACCATTTTGGAGTTTTGCATTTCTGATATTGCCATAATTTGTGGCTAATTTATTAAAGTTTAGCCGGAAGTTAAACTATACTAACAAGATATTTATAAATTGGACCAAATTTTGTTACAAAATTACCACTATCAACCTAGCAGAACCATTTTGAAATTTTGCATTTCTGATATTGTCATAATTTGTCGCTAATTTATTAAAATTTAGCCGAGAGTCAAACTTCGCTGACAAGATATTGATAAAGTGGACCTAATTTCGTTCCGTTAACCGCAGCCACATCCGGGAAAGGTCCTCTTTCCGCACTTGTTAGGATGCTAACTCGAGGGGGAAACATCTCCTTTAAATCTCGTACAACTAGAAATGTTGAGTCATTTGAGTCAATTTTCTGTCATTAAATCTTCGCTTCAGTCATCGGTTTCAGTCTTTCAGTCATCGGATTGACTCTTTCAGTCATCGGTTTGAGTCTTTCAGTCTTTTCAATATTTTAAATCTCGTACACATTTTAGCGAGATGTTTCCCCCTCGTGCTAACTATTATCTTTGAAAAAAACTGATGGAATTTCTCTGTTTCCATAGGAATTTTAGAAATACTCTCAGTAGATTCGCATAGAAAAACTAGAAAAATTGAACTAACCTGAAAATGACTCTTTCAAAAAAAAACAATCGGACGGTACCAGCGTATTTCAAAAATTACTACGTAAAGGGAAAACGAAAATTGTGTATACGGCCAGCGCTGTATACGACTACCTATTAGATACCAAATTACTTGCATGAATCAAGATAGTGTCCAAAAAATAATGAAGAACGAGTTTCTGTAATTTCCAAACAGTACGGTTCCAGTTGGTATGATTGGCAGCAATTTTATACTCACATCATAATGCGTCACAATAGTAATGACATATATTAAGCGTAATCTTATAAAGGAAAATAATACAATAAGATATAAAAACTACTAGACATTCGAATGCATATACTTCCACTAATGAAAGTATACAATTATCGTTGAGAACGTACGTAGCAACATGTAAAAATAAATAATAAAAACAAAGTAATTACTAAACAAAAATAATGTACATAATTATATATTATTCATATCCAGTTTGACATAATGAATGCTCTGCGTTATACTCTAGAGAAATTGCGGCTTTCAAAAAATGTTCCTACTTTACACGATACATTGTCGTTTATTTCATCGTTATTATCCGTAAATAATGTTTTAATTGTTTAAAATTATCCTCGATGAAAACAGGGCTACAGATTCTTATCATTATATTCATCAAATTATGTATAATATTCAATTTCTATACCATAGGAAGATGGGAATTGAAATTGAGGTATGTTTCTGAGAAGGTTGGTTTATGACACCAACTTATCAGTAGGTATTATTCGGTGTCCTAATAACCAACGTGTCTAAAATGCTAGAAAGTTATGTCATTGATTATATAGAAGTAAGATAGTTAGTCAATGCCTGTGTAATTGGTGTTGGACGCAAACGCGAGTGTCATCTAGCGTGATTAGTTACAAACATGAATATTTGACGTCATTTTAATGCAGGTTTCTTCAAAAAACCCTGATTTTAATGCTGTCCCATTGTTTCAATCAAGTTACGACATGACTTGGAGGCCAGATCACTGAAGTTACGACATGACTTGGATGCGAGCTCACTATTGCCATCTACATGTCGCATCCATTTTGATCCAATTATAATCCCATAAGGTTGACTAACTATGGTCTATATAAACAATGGTTATGTTGTTCCAGTTCAATTGTGAATTGGAATTTTGAATGAAATTGGTTGAAAACACGTAACAATTCGTATTGTTTTTCCTTGAGGATTATTAGAAAAATATCATCAACATATCTCTTGACAGAACTCTGAAAGAAAGTTGGAATAGACAAGTTTCTTACAAATTTTTCATTATTTTATCTATGCAAATTGGAGACATACAATGTCCCATTCCTAGACCAGTTATCTGTCGATAAAAAACTCCATTGGAATTAAAACTATTTTTCTCGATACAGAAATTGACAAACTGAAAGATATCCTGTTGGAAAAGCACTGTATGTTCTTCAATAAGAAACCATTTTTGCTGTATAATGTTTATCAGGTCTGTAGGTATATTTGTTAAAAGTAACATCGAACAAAACTAAAATGTATGGTATCACTAGGAAATGGAATGGAAATTTCATGTCAAAATAAATTGACGGAACGTTGGCCTTAAAGAAATAGAATTTTCTTTAATTTAAACTCAATTCTCAAAAAAACAAAATCAGTCATTATTATTAATAGTGGAACACTACTCTGTTAAACTCAGTTAGCCTTAACACCCCTTCATTGAATCAGATTTCTCGTTTAAATTTTTCAAATTGAAACTGAATTTTAGGGAAATATGCAGAACACTTTCCATATATGGCAGATTTCCAAAAACCCAGGCACTGTAGGCAACCGACTAAGTTTTTTTTCAGAAAAGGTACATTTCAGACCCAAGAGCTACCGCCACTGCTTGATTTAAAACCATATCAGAGATATAATACGATATGGTTATCCGCTACATGCGAGCAATTATTATTTTATAAACTTCTTCTGTCGCCTTCAAGTCACATTTCACATGTTCAATTTTAGATTTTATGGTACAAGGATATTTATTGCCGACGTCTGTATTTCACATAAATATGTACATATATTTTTTGTTTCGCAGTTCTTTGACCCCCAATGCCCAAATAGTCATTTTAACTGAGTTTATGCCAAGTGCAAGCAGATGCAAAATACTTTCTAATGAAATCCCATTGAAATAATTTTTTGGTTCAAACTCCAAACACCTTCACTGAGATTTTATCACCACAAGCTGAAATGTGGCTTAAAATTCAACACCTTGATGTGGGAAAACCTGGTATATTCTTAATGGAATAATTCAGAAAGATTACTACAGCATTACGTTCAATATCAAATGGAAGGCTGGTCGAAAACAGTTGCTAGGACGCATAGTTATATTGCATTTTGTATATTAACTTCGAGTTAACTTGATAGGAGTAAATATTGCAATGCTTCATTTTATTTTCCATATTGAATAAACTGAGCTGACAAATATTTGCTTCCATTCCACGATTTTTTTCGAATACATTTATTGATCACGATTTTTTTATAGTTATTGCTGTTAATAATCTTACCTCCTCAAAATTTGGGTATATGAATTTGCATACCGATAAAAAAAATTGAGGCAACAGTAATACTATTGTCAAACTTATTATCAGTGTTACATTGTAACTGAGTTTGTAGCAAAATTGTATTATGTAATCCAATCTTCCGCCAAGTACTACCCCCTACGACTGTTGAATTATACCTGTTTGATACTTGGCAAAGTAAATTAAAAGAACTAGGTGCTTAACAATGCTCTTTAAATATCATAGCTGAAATAGTCGATGAAAATATTTATTATATAGGGTTGTTTGCAGAAGATTTAATTATATAATCCACTTCTCCTCATTAATTTAATGGTCTACCGTCAATTAGTGTCATATATTTTCCATGAAACAAACTTACTTGCTAATCATCATTTTTTCAACTAATTTGTTTTTAAATTATGATAATTCTTTAACTAATTTCCCAACCTTTTATTTAATTTCAAGACAACTCAGTATACTTTACATAATCTTCGAATTGATGACGGGACTACGGCGTCACATTTAATTGACAGTGATAAATACTTATTTAAGGGTTCAGCTGCAACTTGAATCCAAGTGGTCCAGACCCCTGCATCAGTAGTCATTGCTCGCATACACTTATTATTATTTCGAATAATACTGATAAGTTTAAATGCAACGCAGATGAAGATTATTTGAAATGATGTTTTAATAGTTTGAACAAAATATTAATTCAATTAGGTAATTTAAAGATTTTCAAAAAGAAATTTTATTCGACTTAGACACGATTCTAATTTAATTCTCCCTTTTTCAACGTTTCTTGTTGATGTGATGTATTGTGAATTGATAAACAAACTGTCAAAATAATTTTTTCTTCACAATGAAATCTAGAAATTTGAAGCAAACTATTGTAGCATTTAGTCCACGGTATTAGTATCAATAATCAGAAAAAACATGTTCTTATCGAAGAAAATCTTCAGAAACTCACTATTAGCACTGAAATTAAAAATAGCAGAAATTTATATACCTAATTTTATTAGCTCAGAAACATTGGTTGAATGCGCAGTTCCCCAATGAACAGTACTCGGACCAATGCTCTTCAACATAGTATATCTCAATGACTTGTAAGTTGGTTCAGCAACCGTCTGCTCACTGTTAACTTCAGCAAGATATACTGCAATTCATATCTCCTCTTATTCAATGAAAAGTTAATGATCACTTTCAATAATTTTTATGAATTTTAGCTGGAATTAACATCAAACTTGCAGCTTCGGCTTTCTTCTTATTCAATACTACGATATCGATGGTTTTGTCGTCATTGTCACTAATTTTGACTCATTTTTATAGAGTAGGGATACAGAAGGTAACAGAATGTAGGACTGTGGAGTTAATTTGTAAAGGATCGCATTTAATAGAAATAATAATAATAATTTTATTGTCCCAAGAAACATTACATGTTTATGACTAGGGAATATAATCTAGTAATACAAATAGGACTGTATCAAATACAATTATTGAAATGAGACCATTCCAATTGGGAAAATGGTTTTGCAAACAAAATTTTTGAAAAACGACCATAACGGATATGTTGACAGAAAAGGCAGAGGAACTATTATAGTATTTATCAACTTTTGTTCTACATGGTTGAGAGACAAAATTTTATTTGTTTATGTTTCAAACTGAGTATCTGGAAAAGTCTTATAAAGAAGATTAAATATGCATTGTTAGCGAAAAGATTTTTACGCATTTGGGGTTTTATGAGAGGAAACCAAAATATATACCTGATTTTTAGGTGGAACATGTTGAATTTGAAACAACAATACATAATAATTAACTTGTACTCTACCTGAAGACTTGTAGACAAGAAGCTATACATGAAAGATATATTTATTGTTCTGAATGAAGGAACATATTATTATTACGTTGTTCAACTTGGACGAAGAGTTCTTTCATAGACAGAACTCATGGCTGACGTAAAATATTGATAAATAATTGTATAATTACAAAAGGCATTCTAATATATCGGTAGATTGTTAACGAAGTTATAAGAATTTTGGTAGTTATCATTAAAATAACTAACTGCAAATTATAATAATCACTTTGACTTAACATGATGAAGTATCGTTCGTTAGTCACATCGTTAACATAATTTATAAAGTTTTCTAGCTGACATCACTTAGTTAATAGCTAATAAAAGAGCAATAAACACACTAATATTGTCAGGTGTCAAATTTGGTGTGATATACAAGATGATTTATGACCAACTACATAAAATAAAATGGTGTAGAAACAATCTGTGAAATTAGGGAAATCCGAGATGATTTATATAATTTTTTGTTTGCCATCCTTCGAATATGCGCCACTGAAATGAGTTTTGACTGTTTTCCTATGATCTCCCGATATTCAATGTCTACGACTGATCTTTATTCATCATACAACTGCGGTCTATATTTTTTTTAAAGTTTATTATACGGTGTTTACTGAAACATCATTTCGACTTATTTTTCGTTAATCGATCGTTCAAAAGACATTAATACGTATGGCTTGAAAGTAATTTGTGCTCGAAAGAATATTGTGTTCGTGTAATGATATAGCTCATTCGACACCAACACTAATTACATTAACTTTCATATTTTGCTGTAATATTCTCTAAAAAAAATTATTTATTTTTGTAATTTCCTATTGAAAGTTATGCTAAAACTTCAACGAGAACCACCAGCTTTGGTCCCATGTTTGATGAAGGAGGCAGAACACTGATTGTGAAATCTATAAAACCAGAAGCAGCACTTTCCTACAGATATAAAAAGTATTTTTTTTGCAAAAATTCCACTTCCTTTTCCACTTTTTTGGTGGAGAGAGCACTCTGTAGAATTTTTAAATAAACCTGTATATGGTTGTGGATTTTTATAGGTGTCTCAGAGAATTTTCCACCAAGTAGGTACTTTCTTAGAAAATAAGTTGAATGTATATTTTTTTATAATACCCTAAAATTTTACTCAATAAGTAATTCCATTTAACTCATAATGAAAAAACAATAAACTTCAAATGAAAATTAATTAAAATAAAAACTGATGATAATAATAATGTATTTACAGGCATCTAAATGTTTTTAAAGGAATATTAAATTTTAAAATTCACTCTTCGAATCATACCTTACGAACAGAATACAGCAAGTAAAAATACAAAACTCGTACAGCAGCAAAAAATTGTAGAATGTGGAGTACCACAAGGAACGGTGTTGGGGCCAGTTCTCTTCACAATATACCTAAACAAATTATTCTTGGTGGAATCGGAAGGAAACATCATAAGTTTCGCTGATGACACGGTCATCTTATATGAAGAAAAATCATGGTCTCAATTAAAAATGAAAGTAGAATCTGATCTCCCTCTCATCCAAAGATGGTTTGATAATAAACTATCATCAATTAATGTACAGAAAACGTTCCATGTGCCTTTCTGCAGTTATAGTTCTCAACTTCCGAACTACAGTAAAATCAGTTTGCAAGATAATTTTCAAATAAATTGCTCGAACTCCATGAAATATTTAGGGATAGTCACCTGAAATGATATATAAGATAAAGCAAGTTTGAGGAATACTCGAAGAAAACCCATTAAAAATGCTGTACTATACGCTCTTCGAACCACACAAAATATGGAATTATCGGTTGGGGAGCAGGAACGAATGTTCACTTGAAAAAAATCAAAGTTATTCAGAAAAGAATAATGAAAATAATTTATAAAAAGCCAAAACGTTCCCACAGAACTTCTTTACCTAGAAACCAAAATAATGGACATAAAGCAAATATACTTCTTGAGCCTAGCAACAAATCATTTCATAAATAAACAAGAATTGATTAGAAAAAATCATCAGCAGAATACCAGAGGACGTAACCTCTACCAAATCCCTTTCGTTCACAAATCGATATGCCAGAGGACTTATAGTTATTTAGGACCAAAGGTTTTCAATGCATTACCAGAGAGTCTGAAAAACGAGAAACTAAGGAAAAAATTCTAATCACAAATAAAAAAAATTGTACTCGAAAATCCTAGGCAAATAATTCATGAACTCATTGATACATAAAATAAATAAAAGGATATTCCCATTATTCTACCTTGTTATACTTTCAAACTTTTCAACATTCAAACTCTACATCTCTATACTGATCATATAGACCGTCAGATAGTGACAGATTTAGGTGCCCCATTTTCACATACAAGCCTCGAATAGGGTTGAAAAGTAAGTCGATGTTGAGTAAAATTAAGGGAAATTTACGAGTGGCTCGTGGGGAAAACATATGGAAAAATCAAAAAGAATTTCCATTAAATTTTCCGACGACAAAATCTACTTTTCCATTCACGCCACTCAAGCCATTATGTTTTTCGGTCTAGTGACGATGTAGGTTTTCATGGTTTCGATGGGCTTGCGTGGGAAAACCTGTTAAAATCTCGATTTTTCTTTACAAGATTACAGCCTCATTTCAACCCTTTAGCCACCTTCAACACTCAAGCCTTTGATCTTCTGAAGCCAGGTTCTATTAATTAATGATTAGATGAACACGGCTCGCGTTAAAATATGGAAAATCGAATTTTCCATGAAAAATCGAATTTTCCATATGTTATCCCCAGGAGCCACTCGTAAATTTCCCTCCATTTTACTCAACATCGATGTACTTCTCAACCCTATTCGAGGCTTGTATGTGAAAATGGGGCACCTAAATCTGTCACTATCTGACGGTCTAATAGGTACATCTTTATATTCTACATTTTATAATAAAAACTCTCACTTGTGAACATCATATCTATCTACAACACATTTTTTACTCTTAGACAATCAAGAATTCTAACGTTTTTAACACTCCACCATTTTTACATTTGTACAGTCCTTCATTCACCCTTACATATTGTTTTTGTTTTTTTATTTTACATTTTCACTCCTTACATCTCACATTTTGTTATCTCCAAGTTTTTTTCTTTATTCTACGTATTTTTGTGCACTTTTGTGTGATTTACATGTTGTAATGTTACATTTTTAATATACCTCTCTCTTTGAGATATTCACATAAGTTATTTTTACAACCAATATTAGTAGACCCTACATTAGTCTCATAAGAATAGTGCAGAATGCTAATTTTAATTTAATTTTCTTTCACTTCACTGTAATAGCAACTTTTACGTCCTGAAATTCTTATATCAATGTACATATCGATATTTCTTAAATAATTTATTTTATATATTTTTTTTTCTTTGGTGTTTTGGCATCGACTGCTATGGTCATTAGCCACGTGTTCTGGATAGGCCTTGTTACTAACTCCATGCGCCACCTTAGGAGCAGCACTGTTAATTATTGGAACGCAACAGTGAATCGTGCAGGACTCACCCCCAGTCCAGTTTTTTATATAAACCACTGTTGAATACGTCCTCAAACAAGCAGTGTCTACTGCTTCGTGGTATATTCTTTATTCATAACCATGTTGTATTTGTCAAATTCATCTCTGTACCAATCTTTTTGTGAATAAAATTATTATTATTATTATTATAAAAATTAAATTCCTATTTCTATGGTAAACTTCCGAATACTTATATACTTAATGGTTGATCCTAATATTATTTCTTAATTTTAGTCTTCATACATTTTCTAGAAGCTTTTCCTGAGATATTCCATTTGATTTTGCATTACTCAGTGTAAAAATAAAAAAAAAAACAAGAAGCTTTTCTGCCTTCTTTCTAAACATAGGTATGCATTAGCTGCTGGCATTAAAAAATATTCGCAAAAAATTGTGTTCGGTAGATTCTCAAAGAAACCCGGTGAGTTTGTATATTTTGAAGATTAGTTGAGATGGTTGAATGATCATTACGAAAGATGAAATGAAACGTGACAGTAATGATATTATGTTGCACGTCTTAGGTATGACACACGATGAAAACAAATTTGTTTCTCCTTCACCACACACTTTTTATGCATATTCCATGATATTTCTAGATGAGTATTATTTCAATAACCAAGTTATCTTCCTCAGTACACAGAAAAAATCGTAAACGGTTATAATAACTCAAAATGGAAACTGCAGGGTACAACTTCAATTTTCTTCCTCAAACTTTATTATTCATAGACGTTTTTAAATTATCAAAAGTAATTTCTGCTAGAATAAACAGCTTTCCTATCCATTTTCCTTGATGTAAATAAATTTCATTGTGCAATCCGAAAAGCTTGAAGAAATGTCGGACAATCTACTAAATTATTTATGAACTCAGATGTTTTTCTCTTTCCTTTATCAATCTTTATATCGACATCTACTTCAATTCTTGATAAATGCTTCTGTATACAGGTTGGTACAAACACTCAATGCAGAACAGGTTATATATTTATAACAAGCATAATATGTACATCAAGGGGGACACTATTTCATTTGGAAAAGTTTTTTTGTGTTTTAAGCAACCAGAAACTCTCAAGAATCAGTAAATCATTCACTACTGATTTATAAGAGAATTCCAGTCTTTTTTTGGTTAAATTTTGTCCCTCATCATGTTGAACATGTGTTTTTCTACAACCGCTTACCAAAGCAGCCTATGACAGATCTCAAAGAAAAGTAGACATTTTTCGAGAAATATCATTTTATGACAGCATCATTTTCGCTCTAGAGTAGCAATTTTGAAAAACCTTCGATCTTCCACTCTACCTGCATGATGGAAAATAATGACAACTAATTCAAAGCATTTTGAGTAACCAAAATGGTATAGAGGCGCAGCATTCCCTATTATCTTAAACAGATGGGACTAGTTCGATCTCTGCAGGTGGTCTGTCTTTTTCTCAAGCATGAGTTATTTTCCATTATTTTTGTTGTTTGTTAGAGATATAAATAATTGGATCTTCGGATACCTATACATTTATTTTAGGATAGCTACTGAGTGTTAATTTTCTCTTGGGTAATATTACGTGTCTAGGTTGAATGAAGTCTTTTTGTCTACTGAGTACTGAAAATGTGTGTTTGATATATTCCAAAACTTGTACAAATCTTTGATATTTTCAGAGAAGCACTTCGAATTTCGACTATTTTCGAAGTATGGAATAGTGGATTTTATATTTAACGTAGTAAATTAGTTACAAGATGATTGGAAAATAGTGAGAATTGATTCAAAGCATTCTAAGTAACCAAAATGGTATATTGGTTTCAGGCGCAGCATATCAAACTGACTTAAACAGATGGGCCTAGTTCGATCTCGGCAGACGGTCTTTTTTTTCTTTCTTATGAATTATTCTCCATTATTTTTGTTCTTTGTTAGAGATATAAATAATTGGATAGCTTTGAATGAAGTATCCATCCATCTTTATTTTGTCTTCCGAGTTCTAAAAATATGTGTTTGATATATTCCCAAAACTTGTACAAATCGGTGATTCTTTCAGAGAAGTACTTCGAATGTCGAATATTTTCTAAGTATGGAATGGTGTATTTTATATTGAACTAAGTAAATTAGTTATAAAATGATTGTGAAATAGATTTCACTAAAATGAAATGACGCTGGTAATACCGGTATGTCTGACATATTGTCATAGCTTAGTTACAAAATATGACCATTATAGGTTTCAATGAAACTACGATTAACTCAAATAATATTAATTATGAATTCTGACCTTTAATATTTGAAAACAATAAAAAGAAGGAAGTGATATTTATTCATCTATTCAATGAGACTATAGATGTGCTTTTTCAATTGTGAAATGAATACGTGAGCTAACATTTTTTTAAGTCTAAAGCCAGTGGTTCACGGCCTAACATTTTGATCAAACTGTGATGAAGTGACGTCATTTCTATTGGTTTTCGTCACAAAATTTGAAACAAACCACTAAAAATGGCGTTACTTCAAGTAAGTTTAATCAAAATGTTTTACCGGTAGCCACGGATCTGAACGTTTGGTTTTGCGGAACAGACAAATGCATTTATTTATTGACATGTTTTTTTTTTGGTAATTTTTCCCTTCCACAGTTTGAAAAGAGAAAATAAATTAATTCAAGAAAATCTATAACTATATAAGTGTAGAAGGGCTGTTGTCATGAAAAACATTATTCAAGTTCGTCAGTAACGTACCGAATTCTCAAATTTGCCTATCTGAAGAAAATGAGTTTAGTTATCTAAAAAATTATTATCTTTCTCAAAAATCATTGACGTTTCGGAGATCATATCTGCCACCGTTATCAAAACTTGCCAAAAACCATATTTTATTGGATTTTGCGATATAATAACATCTATTTTTGACAAAATCAAATGAAATCTGCCACGATACTATTAAGTGTGGCATTTGCTTTCTTGATACATAGGTTGTCCTAGTTGTCTGGTATCAATCAATCACCATTCTGTTATTTATTACTTCTTCTGTTTGTTGAAAAACATTTGTTCGATAAAAAATTGCAGGCAGTTTATTTAATTCTCCTCTTTTCTTGGTTTATTAAAATTTTTGTATCAGACCATTCCATCATACGATCGCCATCGGTGATACTTATTCGGATATTTCAGCAATAAATATTATGGTTCATCATATCAAACTCCAGCAGTATCAATATTGTTATTTTCTCAAAGACGATAGCAATAGTTGTGTCATCAACTTCATCTGAAACCCGACTTATTCATAGGTGATACTTTTTCATTATCAAAAAAATTTCTTTTTTGTTTATTCATAATTCCTCCTAAGATGTTTGAGAAAACCGGTAAAATATACTGAGATCACCGTAGTATTGTATTAGGTGCTAAGTTTGGGTAACGGTATTGCAATTTTTAATTTTTTGCATATCAATCAATCAATCAATCAAAGTATACTTTATTGTCTGAAGAAAATGATTCTTATTGACAAAGCGTTACAAGTACAATATGAACATAATGAGAGGGTAAAGTCTCAAGATGGATAAATAAGAATAAAAGACACTTAGAAGAATAATTAAAAATACTTAAAAACTGATATCCTAATTAGAAATGAGAAGGTGATTATAATTAACAGAATAATTTGTAAATAAATACACAAGCACATTAAAATTTAGTTAAATACTAGGTATAACAGCTTATTCGTATAGAACTAAGAGTAAACAAGATTGTATGTTTAAATAAAAACGTTGTCAAGTATAGTACGTTGAAAACGAGTAAGTAAAATGTCACAGTGTCAAATCACATTGTCCAGTTACATTGTCAAATTAATTTACATAGGAACCATATCATCATAATATTCCTGCAGGTTATAATAAGCTTTCTGTAATAGAGCATTTTTCACCTTCTTCCGAAAAATCTTCAGAGAAGTGATGTTTCTATAACTAGCTGGCAGATGGTTATAGATTTTTTTTACTTTCATACATGATGGAGTTCATTGTCAGGCTAAATTTAGGTAAGGGTAAGGGAACACAGTCTTCATTCCTTGTTTTATATTTTTTTAATTCAGTAGGTGTTGACCCATATTTTGTGTGGACAAGGCATACAGTCTCCAAAATAAATAAACAAGAGAGTGATAGGATTTGCTGGCTAATAAAAAGTGGTTTACAGTGACAGCCATACTCAACTTTACACAGGTATCGAATGGCTCTTTTTTGTAGTACAAAAACAGATCGAAATAACTGATCACTGCATAATCCCCAGAAGGCAATGCCATACCTCAAGTGTGACTCGACTAGGGAAAAGTAGACCATCCTAGCCGAGGCTAAATTTAATTCCCTCGAAACAATTTTCATCGCGAAGCAGCTAGAGGGTAACTTTTTGCTCAAGGTCGTTACATGCTCATCAAATTTCAGCTTGTTGTCTATAGTTAGGCCTAGAAACTTAGTTTGTGGCTTGTTTGTTATAATCCGGTTATCTAAGTACAAATTATCAAACTCAAACTTGAAGGTGACCAGGCTTGTTTTTTTTAAATTGAAGCAGAGTAGATTGGAGTCACACCATTGCTTAATTTTTTGTAGATCGAGAGAAATTGATTTCTTCAAGTGACTTATGTCTTTGCTGTGCCATAGAATGGTGGTATCATCTGCAAAAAAAGTGAATTTTCCTTGGATGCGAATGGTGGCTAGGTCATTTAAATACAATAAAAATAGAATAGGACCAAGAACCGACCCTTGTGGAACGCCCATTGCGACTTTACCACTGTTAGAGTAGGTGTCTTTTATTTTTACAACTTGACTCCTTTCTGACAAATACGTGCGGAACCAGTTTAATGTGAGATTTCGGAAACCGTAAAATTGTAGTTTATGCAGTAGTATCTCATGGCTAACACAATCAAATGCCTTAGAGAAGTCACAGAATACTGCCGCTACGGCTTCTCCATTATTCAAAGTGATATATGTATTTTCTAGAAGTGAGAATATAGCATCATTGGTGCTTTTTGAGTTTTGAAATCCAAATTGGACATGGCTTAATATGTCATTACTGGTGAGATGTACCATCATCCTTCTTTTGACTAGTTTTTCTATTATTTTCGATAATGTTGATAATAATGAAATTGGGCGAAAATTCGAGGGATCATCTATTTCCCCACCTTTATACAAGGGGATTACAACCGCTTGTTTCAAGCAGGAAGGGAACTCTCCCATTCTGAAAGAACTGTTAATTGCCTCGACTAGGGTGAGTAAGACATGGTCCGGTAGATTTTGAAAAATTTTTACAGATAAGCCATCCATACCTGATGAGCTCTTGTTTCTTATTTCATTTATAACATCTTTTAGCTCAATTATGTTTGTGTCTTCAAGGTGAAAGTTTTGTGCAATGCTAACATACTTTAGATAGTCTAGAGGGTCTACCTGTGGATTAAGATTAGATGTGAGCTTATGGCCTATTGAGCAATAGAAGTTATTCAGAATATCAGGGTCAATATCAATATTAACTGTTTGTGATTTATTTTTTCCTAGTAATTCATTTATTATTTTCCAATTCTCTCTTGTTTTATTTTTAGATTTTTTTAAACGATTTTTGTAATATGTTTTTTTTGCATTATTGATAACTTGCTTATATGTACGTTTGTAAGCATTGAAATAACTTATAAAAAAATCATTTGATACATGTTTACTTATGGTATGTAACGACCTCAAGTTTCGCGCAGATATTTTGATGCCTTTTGTTATCCATGGTTTTTTTTCTTTTATTTTGAGCTTTTGCAATGGAAAACAGTTCTCAAATAATGTTGTTAAATATGTATGAAACGTATTGATAGGTTCCTCAGAATATTTGAGAGTGATCCATGGTATTTGTTGACAGTGCTCCTGTAAATTTGTGAAATTTTTAGCACTAAAAATCCTACCATACCTGTACCTCTTTTTATGAGGTTTAATAGTGAAGTTATTAGACTTCATGATCCGAGATGCCTGCAGGAACAGTACAACAACTAATACTATGTCTATCTAAATTTGAACACATATAGTCAATTATGGTAGCAGATTGCTTGATGATACGTGTTGGTTGCTCAACATGCATCATTATGTTAGAGGAGGACAACAGGTTCCTCAAATTTTCTCTAGCTAATGAGAATTCAGCAAAGTTTACATTAAGATCGCCTGCTAATATGATGTGGTCATTTGGCGGCAAGCTGGATAAGAGAGTTTCGAGTTTTTCTAAAAAGGCATTTACATCAGAATTGGGTGCTCTGTAGAGGCAAATAATGAATATGTTATTTTTGCGCTCGTGTACCATAGAAAACTCAAACTCTTTTTCCTTTATTATGGAGTCATATCTATCTACAGCAGTAAGCCTGAGATTGTGAATTTTATTTTCATTCCCTAGAATCATAGTACCACCATTTTTAAATTGATTCCTGCAATTCTTAGCAACTAATACATAGTTTGGAATATAACAAGTTTCAGAATTCAATAGCCAATGTTCTGTTAGTAAGATGAAGGTTGGCATACCCTGCGCTTCTACAAATAGTGCAAGATCGTCAACTTTATTTCTGACACACTGAATGTTCAACAATATAATAGATAATGTGGTATCATCTAGTCTATTGTGGAGTCCCCCTGTGTTTTCGATAAAAAAGAGTTCTGTTCTGGTAAAACACAACCTATTGGTGGAAAATAGTTTTTCAATAACACTCATTGATGATGTGATAACAGGAATTATAACTGGACATCATCATAGCAAATAGTTATATTCAACCATCATAGGCATTTGTTTTGATGCTGTTGATTATGGCACAGTAAAGAGAATTAATTAAGACGGATGAGATTATGGCGACCCTGGTTGGTTGATCAGTCAAAACTAAAGTAATCCACAATTTAATTTTTCACGTGATATTTCTACAAAAATTCCAAACTTCATTATGAACCGTTAAGTCAGATGCTGTTGCATTTATAAAAACGTGATGAATGAAGACGTGTCAGTATTTCAACTCGTTTCTTCATGGCAGGTTTCAATTGACTTTGTCAAAAACAGATCTTATCTCCAAACGTGAAAAAATAGAGTTTTCAGCAAGTTTTGATAACGAAGGCAGATATAGTCTCCAAAACGTCAACGTCTTTTGGAAAATAGAAGTATTGTTCAGTTCATTTGAACTTTTATTTAATTAAGTAAATCATTTTGTTAGGACAACAGTCTTGTAAATCAGGGTTGGAAAAATTCATGATTTTTTGAAAAAATCGAATAAAGCGCGATTTTTTTTCATTTCATCATATAGTTTAACTATATCTTTGTATAAAACGTAGAAATGTAAAAGGTTTATTAACTGCGGCTATTTAATATATGTAGCCAACAAAAATAAATGAAGTAAAATCATGAAAAAATAACCTGTTTTCATCAAATGAGACAATCAAATCGCGGGCTACTTTTTGTTGTTAAGACCCTAGCCTTTGAAATATAATTATCTGATTTTATGTTAATTTCTGTGAAAGAATGCAAAATTAAACACATTTGATTAAATCATTACTTTTTATTGAAAAACTATTTGATTTAAATCAAATTGATTAAATCGTGTCAACCCTGTTGTAAATGCAGTAACTTATCAAAGCAAATATAATAACTTGCTCTCCTGCTCTTGTATAGATTTCTTAGACTTAACTTTTTTTTTCATTTCCAGACTGTGGAAGGTTGAAATTCCCAAAAAATCATGTCAAGAATGGACTACAGATGTTTGCCTTTTCACCCGTTTTTTGCTCGATGATGATTACGAATTTTTATAGAAGACAAATATAAGTTCTGCCTTTTCATTTCTGCAGAGGTGTTTTTTTACTATATCAATATGAACGCTTGGAGCAAATCTAGGCTCTAGGCTCTTTACCAATATAGACTATAGTAACATCTTGAAGACTACAGGCGTGTTTCTTGAAGTGTGATTCTTCAAAACACAATGAGTTTTCACTGAAGTATGATTCTTCAGAACAAACTGAATTTTACCAAAGATTTTTTCAGCAACCACTGAATTCGACCCTACCAGATGAATGTATTCAAACTCCAATAACACGAAAAAACAAAGCGCAATTCCACCCATCCATCAACTCCATGCACATTTTTCAACTTTTTTCTTTGCAACAACAAAACAACGGACAAATCAAAACGATCGAAACCGAGAAGAATAATTTTTCGACCAATGGTCAAAACTAAACTTAATCCGAATCAACGCGCATGCTTTGCAAAATATCTCCTCAATTATGTGCGCAAGTCTGCATGCATAGAGGAATATCTAACACCAACATTTACATTACAACACGAATTGCGAAAACATAGAGATTACTTATTAATGCAGGATTTAATAGGGATTCTCGCCCATATTCAGGAGATGGATATCATGAAGTTTTGTCTTATTTTTTGCGTGCTGTTGGACGCAAGGAACTAAATATGGAGTCGAGAGTCAATTGAATTGCATGTAAAGATTACTTATTAATTCAGGATTTTATGGAGAATTGTGCCCATTTTCAGGAGATGGGTAACATTAAGTTTTGTCCGAGGGGGAAACATCTTTAAATCTCGTAAATCTAGAAATTTTGAATCATTTAAGTCGATTTTCAGTCATTAAATCTTCGCTTCAGTCATCGATTTGAGTCTTTTAGTCATCGGCTTGAGTCTTTCAGACATCGGTTTGAGTCTTCAGTCTTTTAAACATTTCAAGTCTCGTACATTTTAGTGAGATGTTTCTTCCTCGGTTTTGTCTTATTTTTCTTAAAGAAGAACTATATATTGGCGAGAGTCAGTTGATTTGCATGTCTTATTGTACTGTTTTTAAGTAACGCTTGATCCGAGATTGCAAAACCAGTGCTTATTTTGGAATCAAACTCAATTATTCTGCAGACGAAGAAATCGATGACTTTTGGGAAAGGTGCTCCAAATGTCAAGATTTTCGAGAGGATGCATTATTTTTCGTAGTAAGAAGATAATTGTGAATAGATCTGATGTAGGAAATATGTATTTTTATCAAAATATATCTTATAAGTTGTGATTTGACGCTACTACACACCAAATCTGATCATTTCAAAATTCATTAGAATCACGATAATCTCAAGAATTTTACCAATAAGGAAATATAATTGTAGGCTATCTGAATGGTATGTCTTGACAGTGAACTTCAGCTCATAGCACAGTTCTTCTGTAAACACGTAATATTCGTCGGCTTTTAAAAGATCCTTGGAATGTTTGATTTTAGAAAAGATGAAAAAATGCATATAATGTTGGACTACCCTTCGAGAGATATTGTAAAACATATCTGCCTGCAGATAATGTGAATTTATGTCCAAGTAATAGGTATTGGATAAATCTATGATGGTAGTGATGGAGACATAAGGAAAGATTTCACCATGTAACCAAATCAGATCTTTTCAGAATTCAACAAAACCACAACTACGGCAGGTAGCATTTTTATCAATCAAACACCTCAACTCGCATCCTAACACCTCATCAAAGGTTAATAAACCGCTTCTCATCTGAGACAATTAGGACATTATAAAACACACCAACTTCTTATTAATAGAAACTGTCACTGAAGTTCGATAAGAAAAAAATCCGTGCATCGAAATATGTTTCAAACACGGGAGAAACGTCTGAGACGCACGAGGAGACCGTGGCAAGCACAACACATGCGAAACACGTGTAGTAAGTGGAGATAAACTGGGGCACGTGCAAAGATAGAAAATATTCCCAACATCAGTTATAAATTGTAAGTATTTGGTCACTTAGATTAGGGATTGTGTTTGGGAATTTGGGATTACAATTGACCGGTCACATAGATTAGGGATTGTGCTTGGGATTGTAATTGACTGGTCATTTAGATTAGGGATTGTGGGGTGATTGTAGATTCGGTCCCAGCAGGTAGCAGATTAAACTACAATTTTTGTTACCCATTTATCGGTAGGTACATTCCCTCCCAGTAAATGAATAATATAAATACCTGACATTTCCGAAAATGGTTGTGCACGCCCTCAAATGTCTACGTAAGGTTAGTTCATTCTGGTTACATCAGACTAAAAAATTACTCCTCACAAAATGTATGTATTTTATCGAACAACTGTTCTTTTTATTTTACAAAGGTGGTTTCAGTATCAAGTAGTGGTACGTTTGTACAATTGTACGTTCGTATGATTTTAAATAATTTTCCAATATTACAGTTTTTTTTTCAGTGGTCCCCCTTTAAATATTTTGCACGGGGACCGAATTTACCTATGCAGTTTCTGGTACAAACAAAATTTGAGACCGAATTCAACCGTTATTTTTAACCCCTTTCTCCTTGCTAAGCAAATTTTCCTGTTCCCGGATTGTGTTTGGGATTGCAAACTTAGATTAGGGATTGTTTGGGGTTGCAATTGACTGGCCATTTAGATTAGGTATTGCGTTTGAGGTTGCAATTGACTGGTCTCATAGATCAGGAATTAAGTTTGTGACTGCAATTGCCTGGTCACTTAGATAAGGAATTGTTTTTGGGATTGCAATTAACTGCTCACATAGAATAGGGATTGCAATTAACTGGTCACATAGATTAGGGATTGTGTTTGGGATTGCAATTCACTGGTCACTTAGATTAGGGATTGTGTTTGGCATTGCAATTGACTTGTCACTTAGAGTAGGAATTGTGTTTGGGAATGCAATTGACTGGTCGCTTAGGTTAGGGATTGTGCTTGGGATGGCAATTGACTGGTCACTTAGATTGGAAAGTGTGTTTGGGATTGCCATTGTTTGATCACTCATGCTGGATTTACGCAGCAGTTTCAAGTCATAAGTTTCAAGTCACAACGAAGAATATTCGTCACTGATTGGTTGAACAGTTCATTTCTACCAATCATTGACGAATATTCTAATGACTTACGACTTAAAACTACTGTATAAATTCACCGATAGATTAGGGATTGTGTTTGGGATTGCAATTGACTGGTCACTTGGATTGGGGATTGGATTTGGTATTGCATATTTGACTGGTCACACAGGTTAGGGATTGTGTTTGGGATTGCAATTGACTGGTCAGTTAGATTGGGGATTGTGTTTGGAATTGCAATTTACTGGTCACTTAGATTAGGGATTGTGTTTGGGTTGCAATTTACTGCTCACTTAGATTAGGGATTGTGTTTGCCATTGCAACTGACTGGTCACTCAGATTAGGGATTTTGTTTGTGATTGCAATTGACTGGTCACTTAGATTAGGGATTGTGTTTGGGATTGCAATTGACTGGTCTCTTAGATAAGGGATTGTGTATGGGATTGCAATTGACTGGTCACTTAGATGAAGGATTGTGCTGGGGATTGCAATTGACTGATCAGTTCGAGTAGGGATTCTGTTTGGGATTACAAATGACTGGTCACAAAGATTAAAGATTGTGTTTGAGTGGCCTGTGTGAGGCTTTGCTGTTGACCCATGCTTCGTAAAGATAATAATGATAAAAATACTCACCCTTTCCTCCTCGCGAATCATTTCGGCA
The DNA here is from genome assembly GCA_944452925.2 of Chrysolina oricalcia. NCBI lineage: Eukaryota > Metazoa > Arthropoda > Insecta > Coleoptera > Chrysomelidae > Chrysolina > Chrysolina oricalcia. Next base: position 15,741,836 of record OX101822.2, read on the forward strand.
ATGCCGGGCTTGATCTCCATATCGTCGGACGTGGCGTGCGACACTTGCGCTTGCGGAGCTAACGGCAGCGTCAACTGCAAGGGTTCGGCGGTCGCTGGCGTCGCCGAAGGCGTCGCGCAAGGCGCCGGAGACATCTCGACCGACGGCGGAGGCTCCGGAATCTCGGCGCTCGCACTTTCAGCGGGGCTGCTCAGGCTGCTCCTTTCTCCTGACGGCCTGCGTCTCTTCTTGGCCCTCGCGGCGTCCGTCTCCATGTCCTGCGGTCTGTTCTCCCATTCGGCCCTGTTGTTGGTCGGCGTCGACGCCGGCTTGATGGACCTGGTGGTGAGCTCGCCGGCCGGCGCCGCGACGTCTTGCTCGCCGTTGACGTCGGCCAGGCCGCGGATCTTGAGCGACTCGGCCACCTTCAGGAGAGGTCCGATCTGCTCCTGCGATACGTTGATTTCGCCCTTGTACATGAACTCCACCGCGGCCTTGAGCTCGGGCCACTTGATGTCGCGCATGATGACGATGGGGTGCTGGCAGGGGTTCTCAAAGAAGAGCGATTGGAAGTAGGGGCTGCAGGCGGACAACACCATCTTGTGCGCTTTGACGGAGTGCCCGTCGCAAGCCAGGGTGACGTCCACGAAGGACTCGCTCTGCAGAAGCTGGTCGAAGACGTTGGTCAGGTTGGACTGGTAGTTGTTCCAGCGCAGGCAGAACTGCTGCGGAGAGGCCGTCGAGTGCTGCATCGTCACCTGAAAAGTCAATACACGGTTCACAAAAGACACTGGCACATCGCAGTCCTGAGAGCACGGAGAGTTCGCTTTGTTTATCTACTGAAAGGCGAGCGAGGGAGCGAGCACGTGCGTACGAGCGGTTAAAACGAGCGGCTAGCGGTAGCGGTCCTCGCACTGCTACTGTAGCGGCGAAACTGAGTGTGCGGAGCGAGAGTCGTCGGGCTCGGCGGGAGGATCGGGGCCGCCTCTCGCGCACGCCTTACCCCCTCCGCCGGCCGAGACCGCCCTCACCCCACCCATCCACCCACGAGACCGCGTGGTCGCCGCGCGGCAATCACAGACGCGGCCGCCTAATTACGCCCGATACATCGACACCTGAACCCATGCCGCAACCCGGGCTCGTTACTTTTACTTAGATCCGAACAATATTTCGGCGGCTAGAGAGGCTGAGATGATTTGGATGGTGCGAGCGGTTAGGCGACGTTTTATTGGGTCGATGGAGCGAGCGATAAGCGGTTACTTGCAGTTTGACGCGCGACAAGAAACTCGTAAGATTGTTTTCTATGGAACGCGAGAGATAGTCCGAGGGCTGACGACAAATTTAGGAAATGTATTTTAGGGAAGTTGAAATAATCAACGGGTGCATCTGGAATTGTGAGTCGGGCAGAGGGTTTGTGGTTATTTCGCTAGTAAGCAGCCTATTACATTGGCATTAAATAAACCCAATGAATATATATTGAGCAATTTGATTTTTTTATCTCCCATTTTAGCATCTATATGATCCAGAAATAAAAATTCCATACTGTTTTTTAAGTTTTGAAGTTCGAGCTTAGCCCCCAGAAAGTATTTAATTAATACACCCAAACAGTTATTTTTGTATCTAGTGCGCGAAATGCTACTTTAGTGATAGAGAACTGATTTTTTTCAACGAGGCGCAAGCGAGTTAAAAAAATAGTCGAGATTACCAAAGTATTTCGCGCACGAGTTGCAAACAAAATTTTCTCTACTAAAGTCAAAAGATATTGTTCTAAAATAATTAATATGCTTAGCTTAAAATAAAAAATAGTGTTGAACTAGCTTAAAATAAAAAATAGTGTTGAACTGGCTTAAAATATTTTTCCGAATCGAGTAATTACTGTAACTATGAAAATAAAATGGCATTTATTGACAATTATTTCAAAGTAACAGTTGTTGAAAATTATTTTAGAATGACTTTTTGTTCTCGTCAGTTTTCTAGTGCCTGATATTTTTAACTGTAAAATAATGAAAATTTCGAGCTAACCTAAGCTAATTTGATAGATGCGGCTAATTCAGTAATTTCAATTATTTTACCGGAGAAATCGAGGCGCCAGTAAGAAAGTGCATATACATAAGCAATTTAAAGAGTGGTGTGAAACAAAACATGAAAAATATTCGAAAATGTACTGTTGATTTTGCAGAAAAGTTTAGGAAGGCGACTTCGCCACTTCTGGGCTATATATTCTATGTTGAAGCAACAAAATAATACTTGGATTTTAAGAAATTTATCAAGTTGGTTCCATATTTGAAAAAATTCACAGTTGGAAACCATCCTAAGAAATCTAAGGTATTAACTCGGGAGGAAGGTAGAGGCAGAAGATGAAATTCATTTGATGGTTTCATGTGTTTTTTAAATGACTGAATATCGTAATTGATTTCGTTTTAAGTCGTTTTAATACTGGGTATTCGGGTGATTGCGCCGTGAGGAATTTACTAAAATGACGGCCGATGACATTAGAAGATAATAATTACATATTGATTGTTAAATAAACCCGATACAAAAACGAATATATCACGAATTTTTACAGTTTAAAATTTAGATTATATTTACATTTACCGAAAGTATGGGGCTCTTTGTCCAAGTTATGCTACCAGTCGCCGATTGTTTTTGAAGTATAAAAATAAGAGATGTTTTAACAAGTTGTATGAATGAATTTTATTGGAAAAATGCATAACTTGATAGCAAAACACCTAAAATTACGAAATTCTGATGCCTATATTGGTCATTTTCGGAGATCTTCAGCTAAACTCCTTGCGAGGGCCTGTATGCAGTGACTGCCAAAAAGTCTGTACCATATGGGAAAAAGTTTTCTGTTAGAGTACTGAAAAAACATTACTGGTGAAAAGTTTGTGCATGTCCGATAACCTAAAAAGCGATTTTGACACATGTCACGTGACCACTAGTATGGCGGCAAATTGGAAAAAAACCATAAAGAGGCCAGACGTGGGGTATGATAACAAAATATCGAAGAAAGTCGTTTTAGAAAGTTGCTTGGAATTAAATTTTATACTCCCATACAGAGTTTCAAGTAATAAATCGAAAAAAATTTAAATTGCAATTTTTTTAAAAATATTTTCCGATCTCTTCACAAAAATAGCTCGACTGTAGTGGAACATTTGTATTTTGATGATAATGACTAAACTTTCTCATTTTCTCCGCCCCAGAACGCACTAAATAGGAAAATATGGTTTTTGCCAGAACCCTCGCTGTAACATTAGTTCGTATCTAGTTATATTAGAATTCCAAACTATCGTGGTGATATAGCAATCTAGAAACATTCTGGTTCCCTGATTATAAAAAAGTTTCGATGATACCTAATCGTGCATAGGCGATTCACTTTGCTCATAAACTTGAAAATAGTGCGTCAAACTAAACAGGCTCAAAGTTTATGTGCAAAGTGAAACGCTCATGCAGCATTATCATCAAAACTTGATCATTATCTGGCAAAAACCAATTTTTTCAATTTGGTGCCATCTATGTTCCACTATAGTCAAGCTATTGCGGTCTCGGCCAACTCTCGAATGTGCCATGAAAACACGAATTTTATACACGAAATACTAACAATATTTTTTGTACAACTGTGAATGTGAATTTACATCGTCTGAAATATATTAAAAATAAATACTTCCAATACATCTTGACGTGGTTTTTTGTCCAGATAAGTTATCGCTTTAAAACGACTGTTGCCTTGAAAATATTTCTCAGTTTTCAGTAAAATCGTATTTAAAAAGTTTTCCGGTCTCAAAAAAAGAAGTCTAAAATATCTAAATAATACTTCTCCTTTCCATACATGTTATATTTAATGTTATCAATACGTCCAATACAATTGCAGCATCCAGTGGTCTTTCTGTGTCGTTACTGTGGAAACGGTTTGTTGGCACGCCTCGTGTTTGACTGTTTGTGTTTGCTCGTAGTTGTTTCAATTTCAAGTAATTTTCAAGAATTGGATGTTGGTCACGATAGTGGTAGTGACCCCATCAGATATATCTGAGAAAGCAAATGCAATAGTATCCAATATGTTACCGGCCAAATCCAAGTTATAATATGAGAAAACATAATATGACCATTCACGAAATTGGTTATATTATGACCAATTTCGTGAATGGTGCGACAAGAAACATGTAAAAAGGGTTTCTGAAAATGTGCTTGTACGCTATTTTGAGGAAAAATCTCAAAAATTATAAAACCTCCTACGTTATGGAGTGTTTACTCAATGTTGAAAAATACATTGAATATTAAGGAAAATATTGATGCAAGGAAGTTTTCAAACTTGGTCCCGCTCATTAGAAACAAAAGCGTCGGATACCGAGGAAAGAAATATAAAGTTTTATCAATAAATTTATTCAATATGCTGATAACGAAACAAGTATGACTTTTCTGTATGAGCGTGAAGTTTGTTGAGTGAAGCGCAGCCGAGTTCAACAAACACGCGAGAACAAAAAAGCCCTTTACGAAAGTGTTTCATACAAAGTTTTTTCTTCGGCAGTTATTATATTGCCAAATTGTAACAATTAGATCATTAATTTGAATATTTAATGATATGAATTGTCGTCGCATTATCAAATAAAGACTTCCGAGTTATATTTGACGCAAAATACTATACTTTTCAAAAATGCATAAATGGATGAACAGTGTGTAAAAAATTACTTTATCTACAACTATTGAATAATATGTCTATTATATACGATTTTTGATAGGTAATGCCATTACTACCAATTGAATGAAAATGACAGTTCGATTGAGTAATAGCACCATTACTCAATCGTTATGTCAAATATGACAGATCAAGGTATGTCAGTGTGAAGTGTCATTTAGTTTGCATCAGTCAATATTTTTCTTGAGATGAATTAGCGGGTAGTTGCAGATAAAGCATAGTATTCAACACGCGTATAATGGCTATAACCCACTCAGATGTTACAACACTCGCCTCCGGCTCGTGTTGATACGCTTGTTGAATAATATACGAGGATGTATTGATATCCAGTTAGCCTAGACCAGTTCCCTGCATGAACAAAATATTGCGTTACCATAGCAACGAAAAATAACTTATTAGAAGTGTCAGTGTGAAGTTTGACGTCAAAAAAGTAAACCAGAGTTACGCAATATATTAAAAGAAAAAATGTGTCCACCGAAATTGTAAAAATCGAAATATTGGAGTATCGAGCCATCATCAAGTACCTGTATTTAAAAGGGTTGAGAGGTAAGCAGATTTAAAAAGATATGCTTAATACCCTTGGTTATCAATGTCCTTCGTATGCGACCGTGAAAAATTGGACTGCAAGCTTCAAAAGAGGTAAATTTTCCATTGAAGATGATGACCAATCGGGAAGGCCAGTTTCTGTGTCAGTCCCCGAAAATATCGATGCAGTTCATTACATGATTTTAACAGACCGTCGAATTGGGCTAAAACGGATATCTGAAGCACTGAATATTTCATACGAACGCGTTCATCAAATAGTTCACGTCAATTTGGATATGAAAAAAATTGCTGCAAAATGGATCCCCAAGTGTTTGAATGTTGACCAAAAGCGTGCAAGGGTAGTAGCATCGCGTTCGATCTGTGCTCGATTTGAAAACGATGTAGACTTCTTAAACCGAATTGTTACTATGGATGAGACTTGGGTACATTTCTACGATCCAGAAACAAAGCAACAATCGATAGAATGGCGACACTCCGGTTCTCCAAGACCTAACAAGTTTCGTGTTCAAAAGTCTGCTGGAAAAGTTCTTGCTTCAGTTTTTTGGGATTGCCATGGAGTAATCATGATTGATTTTTTGGATAAGGGTAGAACAATAACTGGAGATAACTATTCGACATTACTGACCACTCTACGGGAAAAAAATAAAGAGAAAAGACGCGGAAAGCCATCCAAAGGTGTTTTGTTTTTGCAGGACAACGCCCCTGCACACAAATCTCACCCCCTTTATTCACCAGATTTGGCTCCGTCCGACTATCATCTCTTTCCTCAACTGACAAAAAGTTTAAAAGGTCGTAAATTTTCTTCCAACGAGGAGGCAATAAAAGCTGTGGAGGTATGGTTTGCAGAGCAAGAAGAAACATTTTTTTGAAAGGTCTAGAGACGTTGCAGGTTTGCTGTAATGAATGTATCCAATTAAGAGGAGAATATGTTGAGTAATAAAATATTTTGACATTGAAATTTTGTTTGGTTCTATAGTAGGCTAAGAATTTTTCAATATATCCTCGTACTATTACGCACAGTTGATGATTTTACGCATAGGTGATTTTTTTACGCAATGTCAGCAGTGCGTAGCGCACTGTCGTAGAAAAATATGTTTTTCTCTAGAAAATGAGAATTTCTGCTGAAAAATTCTGTTATGTTTGATGCAAAGTTGACGTATCTGCAAGCATTTAGGATAGAAATTCATTTAAGTGAATTTTTTCAGTATTTAAATGATACCAAAGTCATAATTCAAGAACAACATAAAACTTCTTGGCGTATCTAACCAAAGTACTTTTCGCAGTATAAAGCTCAAATTTAATTCTTACTTATCCGGATATGAAACTTTCATCAATTTTGTGAAGAAGGCTATAGGGACAAGTGAAATTGGCAATCTATGTTAAAAATTGAATACAAACTTAAAAAAAAAATATATTGTCAACCTTTCTCAATTAAGAATTGTAGAGTGTAAAGTCAAACAAGAATGTCAGAAACTCATTTAAAAATAAAATACAAATTGTAGGTAAGAATTTTCTGAGCCAAACTCAACTTTGCAAGTCTATGTGTCTTCCTTCCTTCTCTTTCAGTACATAGCATGGTTTGTGTACATCTTGTACTGCATTTCGGATGAACTGTGGCTGTATATTCGCTACACATTAATATGCTGATTAATAACTTTTTCCCGCTGCCGACACTGTAAATAGTCCATACATGCTTAGCAACAAAACAGGTAAATGGCCTATATCATTCGTTTACTAATTCATCTTGACAACGGAACTTAATAGTGTCATTTACATGCCTAGGGTAATAATGACTTTGACTTTGACAAGTAATACCTTCAGCTTCATTCATATCAATTTTTAGGTTATGAGACCTTTTGAATATTATTGTTGTCTGCTTATTCGGTAACTTAGTTACACGCACAAGCAACTTAGAATGAAATAGCGAACGAATAATCAAGAAGGAAGGGTAAGAAAACAAACTTCAATTCAGGCAAATTTTGAGAAATGTCAACAAGCAGCGGGAAAAACGTAATAAGTAACACGGAATGTATCGACTGTTATCATCCTCGGCAAGCGACAAGCCTCGGCTTTGCCTCGGCTCGTACTCGCTCACCTCGAATGTTAACACGTCTTTACATTCCTTGTTACTTAAATAACTATTAGTTACGAATCATCAAGAAAAAGATGTTTTTAAAAAATGAGAAATACTGCTGAAAATTTCTGTTATGCTTGATGTTTGATCATTAAACATTTAGAGTAGGAATTCATTTAAATTGATTTTTTTCAGTGTTGAATGATACCAAATAAATCAAAATATCATAAAACTACTTCACGTACAACAAATTAATCTCAAATTTAATTTTTACTAGCTCTAGAACACCTTATAACATTCATCAACATTCAACAATAAGGCATTGGGTACAAATGAAATAGGTATTCAATGAATACAATTTGATATTAAACAATGTTTGACAGTTAAATAAGCGGATCAATACGTTTAAATTAGAAAATCGTAGCAATGTTATCTGTACAAGAAAAAATTAAGATTGTTTTAATGTGTGGAAAAAGTACACCCCATCGACATGTCGCTGAAGATTTTAATATATACAACACCCAGAAAAAAAATACAACAAATCGACCTTTAGTAGAATTTTGACTAAATTCAAAAGTACTGGTTCAGTTTTAACTGATTTCAAAAAACCACATAATCCTCCATAAAACGTTGAGGAACTGCAACTGAATGTGTGATTAGATGTTAGCTATACAGCACGGATAGTCCAATATTTTTTAAATTAGCAGAAGCGGGCGCAGTAAGTGTATTAGAAATTCTAGAAAAAAATGGAGTTTATTAATACCTTCAAGGAGAAAGAATTTGATGTCCGATATGGGTTTTCAGCGTGGTATCAGGGAGAATGTGAAGAAAATTACAGATTTTCTCAAAAAATATTGTAGACTGATGCAGCTACCTTCACTTCAAACAAAACTGTTAGCTCTCAAAACTGCAGATGGTGGTCTCAGGAAAACCCTAACTCTGTTATTGAATGTCGCGACCAGTACTCGTTTTGAACAAATGTTTTTTGTGGTACATTGAACAATCAAGTTATCGGACCATATTTGTTCAGAGAAAAATTAAACACTGCGTAATTCTTGAATTTTTTATCAGATGTGTTGGTCACAGGTAACTCCATGCATTTAATTTTTTTATCACCAAATGATGATGCGAGATCTAACATAATCTTTACTATCTTTCTAAGTTTGATTAAAACCCAATAATGTGCGGTATCAAATTAATCGTAATAAAATTCATCTTTATTCCTAACCCGACGAGCCACCATGTTACCGTATGAAAAAAATTAGTACTTTCAATTTAAAAATTAAAGGACCACGCACAAACCTTATGGGAAATGGCTTTCGGTGAACTTTGCAGTTTTCGAGAAAAAAAATCTCAAAGTAGGCAAAATGGGGAATTTGGTAGTAAAACGGGAGAACTAGTCCATGTTAGTTTGCAACTTCATGCCTCTTGGAAATTGTATCATAAGATTTAGTTTTTTTATGGATCTTGTGTCTTTACAGCATCGTTCGCCAATAATTTAAGTCTATACAGGGTGACGCATAAAGACATAATGCGAGGAATGAAAATATAATTTTAAGTGGGTTATGAAAACAATAGGTTGTGAGAAAATTAGTGTATGGATATGGTAGTAATTCAATTGATATATAGTAGCTGATAAAGGAAAAAATAATGGAATTGTATTAAAAATGGAAATTGATATGGGCATATTGATAAGGTTACAACTCTATAAACACGTACGAAAAAACGTGTCTCAAGATTTATTGAAGAATAACATTGGTGAGACTTTTCAACGTCCTGATCGAATGTCTTGATTGTCTCGACGGGAAAAACGACTCAAAGTCGGCAAAATAGCGTCTGAGGAAAAGAAAACTAGAACCCGTCACAATTCATATAATTGAACCAACCATTCCATAATCGAATTTCCATATTGTCATTTAGTTTTATCTACTTCATCCGCTACTGAACTAATATTTCAACCGGTATAATGTTCTTTGATCAAGTTACAAGTTGTCTATTGATTGTCATGATGACATATAATTAGTATATTTGTCGCAGTGGAGGGAGGGCCTGATACGGGCCCACTCACGTTCAAACCTAACCTAACCTAGTATATCTGTACTCATTTAATGTATACATGGTAAATAAGATTTTCTAAAGTTTAAATCTTTTGCATGTTTATCTGGTATTTCATACCTCTCTGATGGCTTTCATCCAAAATCAAAGACATTGTTTCATATGCAACAATATTTTCCATATACAACGAATTGCAAAATTAGATTGCGTGAACAATGAAAAAAAAACGGGAGATTGCTATGCAAAAAAGGAAAGAATCAGGACCACCAGATTTTTCCCATTGACAATTGTACAGTACTATGCCTAAATTGTAATAGGGCAGTAATGGAAGAGATAACCGCTTTGGAAGACGACTGGATTTTTCTCAAGCTGACTATTTCGAAACAAACTTCGAGCGAATCGTGAGTGCTATGTAACGCTAGACTCAATATGAATCGGTTAACTCTAAAGTTCCGAGTCAATGGTTTTCTTTTGAAAAACTTTAATATCAGAGATATTGTTGCTAGGTCTTGCATACATCACTTGGATGAAAATGGTTTTTTCCTGAGACAAATTCTTCCTGGGATGCAGTTAAATTTTCGATCATGTAGAACGAAAAATAAGGAATCTGGTGGCTTTCTTACAAGAACTCAGGAATGTGTAGAACATGCCACAATGGGATTACCAGATAAAGATACCGGCTGAAATATCAGTTCAGTAGCAGATGAAGTAGATAAAACTATGTGACAATACAGAAATGCGATTATGGAAGGGTCGGTTCAACTATATGATGAATGAAAATAATGTAGGATTATGTCAAATACAGTATTCCGTATAGGAATGATAAGTTGATTGAAAGAATGAGAATAATGAAACATTGCTTATTTGTGACAGGTTCTAGTTTTCATTTCCTCACACGCTATTTTTCCGACCTTGAGCCGTTTTTTTCTCGAAGGCTGTCCATTATTTTCTGTTGTGCCCATCGAGACATTCGATCAGGACGTTGAAAAGTACGTCTCACCAATGTTATTTTTCAATAAATCTTGCAACACGTTTTTTCGTACATATTCTGTAATACAATAAATTGACTTCCATTATTGTCCCCTCCCATGTAACAATTTTAGTTTTGTGATAGCCCTCAGAAGGTTCTGAAGACCATAACAATTACAACATCAATAAAACTGTTTTGCTGTTACGACATCCATAAAACCTCCTTGAAGGTTTTCAGGGCTATTTTGGAATGCAAGCATAAAACCTGCTTGCCTTATTCGCAGGATTCTTAATAACCTCCTGAGGATCATTATAAAACCAAATCATGGGGCTGTTATAAACCTGTTTGTCATTAAAAAAATCTATTTGGCCTCAAAATATCTTTTTTTGAATGAAATTGGTTTAGAAAATATTCCATAAATAACTACAGCCAAAACGGACTTAAATTAATCTAATTCTTCAGTTGCGAAAAATAGGGCGACTATTTTACAAGCAAAAATATAATGATGGCGTCCTGGCAGTGATATATGAAGAATATATAGGTATTCAACAACGTGAAATGTCGAATATCATCTGCAAATGAATTTTTTTTGACAAAATGACATCAGTTAGGTGGTAAATCTGCAATGCGAAACTACGAAAATAAACAAAATACCACATAAAATTAAAATATTATTTTGACTCATATCTTTCCCGGAATGATTTTTACTATATCTAAATACAAATGAATACCAATAATTGTGTATTTCCTTTCCGTCATACACACCAAATTGCAAGAAACATGAATTGAAATTATGCTCTCTTTAGTTGTTCCCTCTGGTTGTAATAAAATATGGCTACCCTACCTTTATACTATTTAGCTGCACATATTGCCGTCATAAAGTCGTTTCTCCTCAAAATAAACCATTTTAAAATCATTTTATCCTAAAAAAGTACGTTTGGTATTATTTAATCCAATTTCCAAAATATTTCATCTGTCAATTTTTAATCCCGCCTGACATTCGTCTTTTCGTGATCCACGAGGTCAGTATACTCAGTGTCTATACTCCCGTGATAAGTATTTGGTGTCTAAGTGTTGTGAAACGTTTAATTACTTTTTTTTCCAGTTATCTTTACCCAATGTGATTTATTTATTACCGGTTAGGGGGAGCTACTAGCATTTAAGTAGAAATAGTTTTGTGCTTTGATTTTAAAGCGGTTCTCGAGAGTACATCTCAAAACCTCAATAAAACCTCATCGTTAGTTTTATTACAGAACCATTGTATGGACTTGAGGAGTGCTATAAAACCATCACAAAACTAAGTTGCTATGTGGATTATTTAAATACCAAAAAGTTTTATCGAGTATGTGTATAAGCCATTGTAAAACCATCATAAAAAAAAATATACTTAAATGCTGAATGGTTTTATCTTATAGCCTTCAGGAGTGTTTTGAATCTGATTCATAAATCTGTTTGCTCTGGTAGCGTATTAGGAATAATATATGACCTGCATATATCAAATTGGGCATTACCTAACCTTCATAAAACTAGGATAAATCCAAATAACATTTAAATTGTTACTTGGGCTGTATCACACCCTATCTATCAATTGAATCATTTGCTATATGACCACATCCATATCCATTGACAAACTTTTTCACAATCTATTGTTTTCATAATGTTTTAAAAATAATGTTTACATTCCTCGCATTATGTCTTTATGAGTCATCCTGTATATACCGCAATAATTGGCAAACGGTGCTGTAAAGAGACAAGACCCATTAAGTAAAGAATTGCTAAAGCGCTTGCTACAATTTCCAAGAGGCATGAAGTTGCAAAATAACACAGTCTCTTTCTCCCGTTTTACTGTCAAATCCCCCAATTTGCCGACTTTCAGCAATTTTTTTCTCAAAAACTGTCCATTATTTTTCGTTGTGCCCGTCGAGACTTTTGATCGGGATATTGAAAGGTTCATCATACCAAAAAATCAGCAGGTTTCACCAATAGTCATTTCCCATAAGGTTTGTGCGTGGTTGCATTTTTCTCGAAATATTAAGAGCCACCATCACCGAAAAGTCGAATTTCTTCCTCATCCCTTCCAGCTCAGGTTTGTTGGCACACTTATCAAGAGTGGGGTGGAGATAATGAACTCGGTGAACATTGGCAACACAGCACCTGTCCGTTCTCGATTACAGCGCCAATCAGGTATAAATTTCCCGATCGTAGAATCCGTTTCTTGCAAAAACCATTGATTTCAAGAAAGAGATATTTTTTGTATGGGCTCAGTGGTCCCATAAGAATTCCGGAAACTCTAAATTTTTTCAATTCATCCTGTCATTTAATTTTTTTTTTTCTTAAAAATTATCATAACCAAAAATCACTGCGGTTCCGGAATTTACACAAAAACATTGAGTAATGCAAAAAAAATTAAAAAATTTTCAAACAAAAACTGTGGGCTTAAAACGAATTTCCGTTTTACCAAGGTAGTGTTTGCTCTTAAGGCTGATATTAGTGATTTAAACGTGTTCATAGCACTCTAGATTAAAAAATAAATTAAAAAATAAATCAAAAAAAAAAGTTGTTACAAAAAGTGAAAAATGATACACATGGTTGTATGAGAAATTTCATATGGCGACAAAAGAAGTGAAAATATACCGGGTGAAACCGGAAGTTACATGAAGTTGAGACACTTGTCAAAATATGCAGTTTGGTGTCGTACAGATCCTTCAAATTTCTTTTCATTATCTTAAAAAACAAACAAGTAATAGGCGCGAGCCACCTTCCGCGTACACCCGGTATACATAAGTCTCAAAATTTAGGTAATAATACACAACATTCAATCTAATAAAAACCATATTCTGCTCTTAATTATGTAGCACAGCAATTATTTTTCACATATACAACATTTTTTCATCTCCATAATTACTAAATAGCTAATGATGGATCTATGTAGGTCCGAAACATGTACTACTATGTGACTGTCAACTGATTGACAACCGTTTTACCATCCTACTGCACTGGATGATGATATTAAATTGTGGAGACGACTTTGCGTTTTACTGATTTGTATATTTAGGTAATCACCATTTTTTTTTTAGGTCTGGTCCCGAGGACTAATACTACCTATTTATAGCTTCAACCAATATCTTGAACAAGTAAGGGCCACATACGCATAAACAGTGTCCTTAAAAAGTAAGGCAGCTAGTGAAAGAGAAACCAACGAGGGGGCACGAAAAATGAATAAGCTGAACACAAAAGAATTATAAAAACAGGTTCCAGTCATTTAACAAACAGGGGCATGTGGCATACACTTCCTGGAAAGGGTTCATTTTGGTCAATGTGTTAATGAAATCGACAAAAGAAACTGTTTTCAGGACAGCTGTTTTTGAAACGATATTGAATTTGCTGCTCGTTTCATATGTGTCTCACTAAAGTAGCAAAAAATATTAGCAGAAGGCATACTAAAATGTTAGCTAATACGGATATACAGTGTCTTCCAAGAAGTAAGCACCAAATAGAAAACCTTTCACAAAAAAACTGAACTCCAGATAAAAGTAAAATGTGTCTATGATTTTGATCTTGTAAGTATTATGATGAAGTTAGTTGAAATGGCTCTGTCAGGATTTTCTTGCACACCTGTCAATAACATCAATTTCAGTTGGTAAATTTATAGCGTAGTAGGAGGAAAAATAGTGTACAGCACTTGTGAGAAAGTGATTTTTCATACTCATAGGATTGTCGCATTCGGCATGCGCCTGTTGCTACATTGCCACTAGTGTGAAAAATGTCACTTTCCGCACTCATAATCAATCAATTTATTTACCGTGTGCAAAAGTATAATATAAGATACAGCAGTCTATATTGAATGGTGGTAAATAAATACAGGGTGTCCAAAGAAGGTTTCTCTTGAGCATGGGTGTGGTTTACAATCTACATAGATGAGTTTGTTATAGAATTGTGGAGTATAAAGGGGTAATGGGTATAGAACGTACAGAAATGTCGACAAATGTGCGTTCATGTTCCACGAAAAAAGGTGAAAAATATATACAGTGTGTGGCAAAATTATGGATTAAATTAATTATTTCGGGAATAGGCGACTTTGGAGACAAATACCAAAACAGGTAAATTTTTATTTTCAAATTTTGATTTCGTGGCTAATATATCATATTAGCGATGTTATCCATCTGGGCGTGATGACTTAAACCATGTTTCTTTCTTAAATTAAGTATAAGGTTCGTGTGAGAGGGTATTCAATTTTCTATTCAGTTATATAAACATTGAAATAATCAATTAATGTAAGGTGGCCAAAATAATATTTAATTTTTAAATGAAATTAATTAACACAACACAAAGTATGTAATTTATTTAGTACAAAATATATTGTGCAGAAAACAGAAAACAGAAAAAAGTGTTCACTTGACAAATAAACATTGATTTCTATCAAATTAAATGTTCAAATTACCACCCACCTGCCCCTTGGCAGTAATTGAACCGACGACCACATTATTCTTGAACATGTATATTTCTCGAGGTATATTACGGATTTCCAATCTAATTCTATTTTTTGAATTTTGGAAATTTTGTGGTCTATCGGGGATCTGGTCATTGATTTTTTAAAATGTATTGAATGACATGAGTAGTAAAGTAGTCCCTAATTTGGTCTACTATCAAAACACCTGAAGAAGTTCATAAATAAATGTTTAGTACTGCTGATCTTTTCACTATTATGAATAAATATTTTCTTATATGATCCGCGAATGAGGTCAAGATCCAGAGTTATTCCAAAAAAAACGCGATTTTAGAAAATTGCTGTTTTTTGGGAACGCGGGAGCGGGAACGAGATTAATCTGAGACTAAAACCTATAGTGGGATATACCGGTGTGATTATTCGTATTGCGTAAAGCATACAAGCAACGAAATATACAGGGTGTCAATTTGAAAACTTCCCACCCTTAATATCTTCCTTCCAGTAAACAATATGAGTAATCGAAAAAACAGGTCAATTTTATTGTCAAGGGGGACACTTTCACGGACTATTTGTAGCCCTCGTGGTTCAACCCCCTAGGAGGGGTAGATGTTACCCTTAGAATTTTAAATGGGAAGGGGGGTCAAGTGGCACATCATTTTGATGGGCGTTCAATTCTTGTTCCAATGGTACCCTGACTTATTATTTTGTGATGAGCATTTTCCGAAAAATTGCGTTCTAAACTAACAGAAGTAATTATTAGAACGCCTATACTGAGATGCATTATTGTATTGACTCCCTTTAATAAAAATGGTTAGAAGAGTAGGTGGCACCGCTGCAACCCTTGAATGACAGGAATAAATTTATTACGCATGGGATTTTTTATTTGGTGGTTATTTTCCTTCTACACAATAAAATTTAATTTGCGAGAAAGACATTTCCAACATAAAATCTACTTACGCTTATCTTATTAGCTGTTCGAAATGTTGTCCATTTTGCTCTAAACAGTAATACAGTCTGTTTTCGAACTCCCCTCTAACATTACGGAAAACTTCACTAGGAATTGACTGGCATGCTGCTGTAATTCGTCTTTTAAGTTCGTCAATATCAGAAGGTTGTGTTTTATAAACGACGGATTTAAGATGCCCCCAAAGAAAGAAATCTAAGGGTGTTAAATCCGGTGATCTCGGAGGCCATTCAACTGCTCCCCTTCTGCCAATCCATCTACCCGGAAATCTCTCGTTTAACCACTGTCGGACGGGAAGAAAATAATGAGGTGGAGCACCGTCCTGCTGGTAATGTAACAGATACTCCTGCAAAAGTTCATTACCTTCTGCATCAATTTGAGTTTCTAGCTCGTGAGTTATAAGAGGATCGATAGTCTCTTCAAGCATATCAAGGT
The DNA here is from genome assembly GCA_944452925.2 of Chrysolina oricalcia. Lineage (NCBI taxonomy): Eukaryota > Metazoa > Arthropoda > Insecta > Coleoptera > Chrysomelidae > Chrysolina > Chrysolina oricalcia. Next base: position 15,757,999 of record OX101822.2, read on the forward strand.
ACAGATTGCCAGTCAAGTTTTCTTCCAGAAATAATGGACCAAGAATGGCATTACCAAGAATACCAGCCCAAACATTAACTTTTTGTGGGTATTGTGTATGCCCTTCCCGAAAAATATGTGGGTTTTCGTCACTCCAATAGCGACAATTTTGTCTATTAACATTGCCATTCAGAAAAAATGAACACTCATCGCTGAAACAGATGTTTAACAGAAGATTAGGGATGGTATTGACTCGATGAGACATGATTTCACAAAACTCTATTCTTCTATCATAATCATCCTCGTGGAGCTCTTGAAGAATCTGCATTTTATATGGATGAAATTTATGCATTTTCAATGCTTTTCTTATAGTCTCGCGTGACATTCCCGTCTGTTCTGATACTGATCGTAAGGAGCTCGTGGGCTCTGCAGCAAATGTTCCCAAAACTTCAATTTGAGCTGCTTCATTTAGTACTCTGGGGTTATTTATTTTTTTATTTGTCACTGAACCAGTTTCGTAAAACTTATTCACCAAATCAAGCACATACCGGTGACTTACATTACAATTTGGATGTCTTTCGTTAAAAAGACATGCCGCCCTTCGTGCGCACTTTCCAACTTCTCCATAAATTACAATCATTTCAATTCTGTCTTGAAGAATGTAAACCATTTTTACACTTTTATACACTTATTAAAGTAATTCCTAAACAGCCCAACAGGTACAACGGTATTCACAATACTACCACATAGTTCAAATTTGCTAACCAATTTTTTGCCGGAAAACAGAAACTTTTTACAGCAGAAGTAGCAAAAAAGGAAGGCTGTCTGTACAATTTCTGCGATGACACTTAAAAATTCAGCATTTAATAAACACAACTTTACTACCATCTACGTTTTACTATTAGACTACTTTTTTATGTAAAGTGTTTGGAGCTAATGGCTAATGTTACCCCTAATACAGGGTTGGAACGGTACCACCTAATATTCTAACCAGTTCTGGCCAAACCATGCATCTCAGTATAGGCGTTCTAATAATTACTTCTGTTAGTTTAGAACGCAATTTTTCGGAAAATGCTCATCAAAAAATAATAAGTCAGGGTACCATTGGAACAAGAATTGAACGCCCATCAAAATGATGTGCTACTTGACCCCCCTTCCCATTTAAAATTCGAAGGGTAACATCTACCCCTCCTAGGGGGTTGAACCACGAGGGCTACAAATAGTCCTTGAAAGTGTCCCCCTTGACAATAAAATTGACCTGTTTTTTCGATTACTCATATTGTTTACTGGAAGGAAGATATTAAGGGTGGGAAGTTTTCAAATTGACACCCTGTATATGGTTTACTACGTGTATTGTTTTTCTAGCAATTCGAACGGTTCCAAAGTTTCGTTCCCGCTCCCGCTTTCCCGCTTTGGTTTGACGGAACCATAACTCTGTATATTGACATTGTTCGCAGGTCAAACTTGGCAGAAGGTATGTACAGCACCATATCTACCGAAATGGGAAACCAGCAAACGGTCACAAACTGACTAGTTTTCAAACGTTTCTCCCCCCTTGACCTTGACCTGTAGAAATTTGACAACTACATCTAGGTGACTTAGGGCAACACCAAGAATAATAAATAATATTTCATGCCCAGCAGACGGTTTCCTTACTTGACAAGCCTAATGATTGGGTTCTCCGTAGACGTAAGTACATGATCTCTGACATTCTTGTGTATTAATTAGAAATAATTGTTGTTTTGGCTTTGAAGCGTGTTTCACGTTTGTACTGTATATGCTCGTGTTTGTGTCTGTTTTTATGAAGGTAAAGAACTAGTGATTGGTAGTATAGTTGCCGCACATCTAGAGCTTTTGCTTGTTTTTTTTTCGTCAACCGGTCAGATAATATTTTTAAAAAAATGACATTTCTGTAGATAACCTCCTTACAGACCTGAACCGGAGAGGAATGTGTGCCCAGTGCTATGCTGACGATATCGTCGTAATGGTTACTGGGAAGTTTATGGGGGTCTGTATGGATTTGATGCAATGCAATGCAAGTCACATCAAAGGCAATACCAATGTTGTCGAGAGGCAAATCTGGAACACGAATGGCTCTGAGACAAGCAATGGAGAAGGGACTGGAATATACGGGGAGAGACCAAGGCAAGACTAAGCCTCGGCACTCAAGTCTGAATATTCCAAGCCGAGATAATGGCTATTTCCGTTTGCACGAGATAGATTCTAAGGAGGGGCCCTAGAAACCCACCCATAGTAATTCTCTCCGACTCTCTCCGACTCACAAAAACCTCAACGACCAAGGAGCACAGAACAAGGTGAAACTTTTCTGGGTACCAGGTCACAGGGGCATCCAGGGAAATAAGAGCTCAGATACCCTAGCAAGAGCCTCAACTTTCATGGGACCGGAAACAGCATGCGGAATCTCGTTTGGTGAGCAGACTACGAAGAAAAGGATTGAGAACTATCACCAATCCTGCTGAGAGAACGCCTATGGCAATACTCACGTAAAGATGATGGTGATGATGATAGGGCCAACCGACCGGCTCTGAAGACATCTTCTCGATTGGAGCCGGTACGCTATCGAAAGGGTGGTAGGACTCTTATCAGGGCACTGCCATCTGAAAAAAAAACCTGTACATGCTGAGATACGGCAAAACTCCACACTATGCAGGTTCTGTGATGAAGAAGAAGGAACAGCCTCCCACATAATGTTCGAATGCGAAGCCCTGGCTAGCATGATGATGGATATCTTCGGACACTGCAGTGCAGAAAATATCATCCCACAGAGAAACCTAGTAAGGAATCTCCAGGAGTTTTTCAGACGATACGGAGTACTCACGAGATAGACCTAAATGCGAGGAGCAGAAAGGTTCTACTCAGAACAACCTGCCGATAGCCAGCCCCGCCGAGCAATAATAATAATAAAAAAGTAATGTTTCAGTTGTGTAGGTAGCCATTATCTCTGCGGTTTATGATTTTCAAGATCAATTTTTATGATGTCTCTAATGGTTTCAATTAGACGTCTTCGATGCCCCCCAGGTGTTTATAGCGTATGTTATGTGTGAATTATCGAGTTATATTCCAGAACTGAATATTTCCGAAGATGCTTCAGTTATCAAATTTGCCATGTTTATAATAATGTGCCCCATGAACTGAAACTAGGAACTTTTCAGCAATTCAAATCAAATTTGTATTCTTTTCTGCTCCACTCACATCAATAGCTCAATTAATTCAGCTTTCAGGCTTCTTATCAGTATGCATTAAAATACATAATCTTTTATTATATATAGATTTAAGTGTGGATGTATTTTTAGGGTTGAGCTATTCAGTGGATTGAACTGAACTGCGACCTTTACTTTTGGAATATAATGTACTATAGTATATAATAATGCTAGTCAAAGGTAATAAAGACGTTTATTATTATTATTACATAGAATTGTCATGTATTTCAAGTCAAATATTTCTCTGTGAACTTTAAACCTGTTGGCCATACTCTTCAATTTTTTCACACATAGTCTGAATGGTAGTTTCATTTGAGGTGACAGTCTATGATGATACCTACATATTTAATATGGGAAGTTGAATTCTAGTTGGCCTTATGTTGGGTGGGTATCGCTGTAGCAAGTAAATGGAAGAAAAAAGATTTTTTGGAAATTTACGGTGACTAGTCGGTTTCGAAAGGACTTACATTACATTTTGTGAAGTATTTTTCGACTTTATTTCTTAGTTTGCCAGGATGTGTATTCGTAGAAAATAGCAGCATCATCAGCAAAACTATTGATGCTGCCCTGTGTTCTTGATTTGTATAGTTCATTGAGATATACATTTAATAGGATAGGCCCCAACACAATACCTTGTGGTACGCCTTTTTCCAGAGTTTTTCTGAACTTATCGTTCTATGTAACATAGATAGATGGATAGACAGATGGTTCATTTGACTATATCATATACATATGTATATTCCTAGCAGGTCATTTGAGAAAATCAGAAAGAAAATTTAAAAGTAACACAAACCATCATTTCACAATTAGATGCATGATATTAAAGTCATGAAGGTAAAAAATATATATATACCAATTGTTTAAAAAACCAATTTACAATTTGAAATATAAAATATATCAAAAGCAAAAAGTCGCAACTGGAATTTCTTCAAGGTACTCATTGACAGAATAAAAACTTATTCAGCAAATACGATTTGATAGTTCGTTTGAACTTATTCACGATTAACATTTGAATTTGATGAGGTAGTGCATTAAAAGATTGAAATCTAGAGATTTTTTTTGTGAAATAGAAAGCCTATACTAGGAATTCTGTTATTGTCAGAGTTCCTATATCATAGTGTCATGATGGTGGATATGAGGTTAGACGATGTTTTTATGTATTTCAAGAAATGAATTGTGAATATATAAAGACGAGTCATATTTCTGAATTCAATGAATAAGGGTCTGCACGTATCCCTATACCTTGAATTTACCACTATTCTTATTCCTTTTTTTGTTGGATAAAAATAACACTTGCAGCTGAGGAATTACCCCATAGCAAAATGCACAGTGAAAAGTGGATGGAAAAATACATGCCAAAATGTAAAATATACATACTCCTCCTAGTATAATAACTTGATTGTGCAAGTAATTTGAAATATTAATATAAAGTAGGGTAAATGTACTCCATTTCTCACGTGTTTTACAGTGAGCATGTAATTCAATGCTTTATTACATGTAATTTCCTCTGGTTTACATGATTGTGAGCTTGTGAACAACATAAAATGCTGGGACTGTTCTTTGACAGGAAAATGACATGTCAATGAAATCATAAATAAATGTCTGAAGATCCTGAACATCTTTCAGTTGACACGTCTAGAAGAGTACTTCGACCACGCCACTGAAGATGACTGCCGCAGTTGCAGTGGAAACGTTTGGAGAATTAAACCAAAGAAGACCACGGCAAAACCCGGAAACCAACCAAAACATCTTTAAATACTTAGCAAAAGTAAGCTGGGGGGCAGATCCCAAGATAATGTTAAATATGCATAGCGCAGTGATTGCTTAAAGAATAGAGTATTGTCTGATTATTTATGGGAATACTAGTAAAACTAACAGTAAGAAAATTTCTAGTACTCAGTTCAAATCTCTGCGAATATGTCTTGGACTGATGAACTCTACTACCACAAACGCTATTTTAGTTGAGGCTAACCAACTGCCAATAGAACTTCAACAAAATAAGTGTACTCTCTCATTCATCATTAAACACAATCTACAATCAACCCTAGTGTGAATAAAATGCGGATGTTTGAAGAACTTATCACCAACTCTAACTCTAATAAGATGAGATCGTGTGTATTATACAAATCTATTCAAGAATCTCTGGATCCCCCCTACAACCAAATTATTGCTTTCCCTTATAATCCTATTTTTAAGTTCCCGTTGGAAACTCTGTATGGAGCATTCGATGCCTTTTCGACTATTGAACTTGATAAAAGAGATAAAGACTGCAGTAACATTAATGCGTCACTGCTAGACATAGTCTATTCTAAATGGCCAACTTACAAACTGATTTCCACGGATGGATCAAAATCGGCAGATCAAGTTTCGTTCGAAGTCTACATTCCCCATCTACAACTTTCAAAAAGTGGAATTATTCATCCGAAATCTACCATTTTAACAGCAGAACTATCTGCAATCTACATTGCACTTACTCTAATTTCTAATACAGGACGTTCCGGATAATTACTTAATTTTAACGGATTCTAAAAGTTCTGTTTTAGGTTTACAGAATAGTAAAATCAAAGCTTCCTCGAATATATTATTTAGTAAAATTAAGGATTTATGGATGGAATACCAATCTCACAATTTTAACATCAAAGTAGGTTGGATTCCTGGTCACTGCAATATTGAGGGAAACGATAAAGCGGACTTCTTGGCAAAAAACGCCACTATTCCATATAAAATGGGAAAAATTCATTATTATGATTTAATCTCCCATATAAAGGAAACATCGAAAACTAAATTTCAACATTTCTGGGATCAGTCCTCCACATCAAGAGGTTCTCGGTTCAAAGAAATTCAACCAAATATACAAATCATGCCGTGGTTTTCTTCCTGTCAATCTGTTTCTCGTAAGACTTTGACTTCTATTATTCGTTTAAGATTGGGACACTGTTGTATTCCGTCTCACTTGCATAGAATCGGGGTGGTCGAAGCAGCCTATGTGAGTGTGGGAAGACAGGAGATATAAATCATCTTCTATTTGAATGTGAAAATAACAAACCAAATATAGATACATTATACCTCAGCTTAATCAATATAGGACTATCTCCCCCTCTCTCTGATCACGTGTTACTTAGTGACATTAATTTTAAAACAATCGAAATTTTTATAAATTTTTTGAAAAAAGTAAAATTAAAATTTGAAACATTACATCATTTTGATCTATGAAACTTCCCCTAAGTACTAACCATGGGCTTTCTACTATGTAATTGTTTCAGTGTTAGTATTGATCAGTGGACCTTCATTACCCAATATCCTTAGATGTCGTAACAACTACTTCATCATTTTAACAAAATTAACAAACCTCCCTCATATTCAATCCTTACATCAAGCTCGTCAACACCTGATCTGGTGAAATTGACTTCACGAGGAGTCAGAAACCAATAAAACAAACGAAGAAGATTGTGAGCTCTAAACCATGTCTCGACTTTTTCTTCAATTTCTTTAGATCGATATAATAATATATGGTAATCTGGACACGAACATATAAATGACGTGTCATCGGCAAAAAGGGCACATTTGAAGGGGGTCACGAAGTTGCTTAGCTCGTTAACATAAATAATGAATAAAAGTGGCCCCAAGACAGAGCCTTGAGGTACACCATGATTCATTCTTTAATATATCATACTCGTAGGATTGTCGCACTCGGCTTTAGCCGAGTGCTACAATATTTCGCAGCCGTGTGAAAAATGTCACTTTTCGCGCTGGTAATGTATTATACTTCCTCAGAATAATGCCTGTTTCAGATCTTCACGGACCTCTTGGATAATTCTGGATAAAATCGTGCCTTTCGTCTCGGTTAAGAAACTATTCAAACATAAAAACGTCAAACGTTAATTCGAAGCCTCAATTCCTTGAGGGTTGGCATTAATAAACTATCCGGTAATAAATTTAACAAACGTAAACTAAAAACGCATCTGCTAACCGAGTTAGAAGCAAAGTATAGAGATAACTCGGAATTACCCGGAGCCAAGTGCTAGGTAAATGTATATTTTATCGACCAAAGCAATCTAGCAAATTCAATTAGTTCAAGATTAGTTGTAGATAGAGCAAGCAGCATTTCATATTAGTTTCAAGATTTGCAGGATTTCACTAATTCCACGTTTGCCAGATGGATTACATAGTTATTCGTTATGAAAATTCGAATTGTGACTAGAGCGAATACCTATGGATACGTGCGAGCCAGTGGCGGCACGTGCATAGAAGCGAGAAAGCTGAGATTGTCTCAAATTTCCACAAATGATAAGGCATGGTTTTTATAAGATGGTTTCTAGGTATTCATAGAATCTTGTTGAAAGTGAATTTGTTGATTGTAAAAAGTTTTTTCGAAATGGAAAAGAATAATCGATATTTGTCCGATTCGAAAATAACCATTATTCTTTTCCATTTCGAAAAAACTTTTTACAATCAACAATTTCACTTTCAACATGACTTATAACCCATTGTTTTCTATGATTCCATGGCTACCTTTCAGAATAGCAGTAGGGGTATCTATGGAAATTATTTGAGAGGAGGTGACTGGAAGTCAGAGGGGTTGATGGAGATGGATTATTTCATAAGTAATTTGAGTATACCTTTCATATAATAGAAACATCAGTTATGGACCATTCGTGATAGTTATATAATTTTGTTCATGAGTTGTAAGCATTTAAATTGTCACCTTGTATATGGAAAACTATGAATCCTCATATTTTTGATAAAGATCCATTGGTTTAAAAAAAAATTGGAAAATTCTGACCGTTGTTTTCTAGTTTTAACGGAATTAGTGAATTTTTGTTTGTTAGATGGCTCTCTACTTTTCACGGACCTGTATATCGTTGAATAGGTAATTGAAATCTCTATCGAATGGCGAGATGGCCCTCGGTAGGTATCATTGAAGAAAAAAAAGATTTTTTCGTTAAAAATGCATTCAGAAAATTTCAATTCCTGTTGTAGGATGTCTTATTGATCTTATCGATAAAATTACTTTTACCATGATTTACGTATGTCAATTAGAATAGATGTTAACCTGAACGAGACCCCCGTGCTAAAGAAATGAAAATTTGATTTTTTCATCGTAATATAAAAATTTGACAACATTATAATTTAAACCGTAGAATCCAAACAACATAGATCATACAGGGTGTTCGATTGGAAAAATTGAAGTTGGTGGATATTCTGGCTGAACCGGAAGTCAGCCATTTTGTTTTCACAAGTGTATCAATCCGAAACTTTTTCTCATATCTATGTACCAAATTTCATCCAAATCGTTCGATAAGTAAAGGAGATATTGATATGGCCCTACTTTCATTGTCACCCGGTATACCACGAAATGAGTTCGCTTCTACGAAAGATTTATTTCGCACTAGAGCACAAAAATTAAATCGACATGATACGGTAAATGATTTGAGTGAAATCGACAAAGTCAAAGTAATCTTTCTCTCCAAATATTTCTACCAAGTGAAATTTTGTGAAATTTGTGAAATTTGTTTTTACGAAACTCCCAGGTTCTTGGAAAAAAACCCTCAAAAGCAGAGCTTGTGCGAGCAAGGGAGACCCGGGACATACAGTTAAAATAAAAGTGGAATCCGAACCACTTCAGCTCATTAAAATTATTTAATTGAAACTCTCCGGCAAAATTTTCGATCTTTGTTCGAATCCTCATCATTACCTAAACAAAAAAATAAATTTTGACACCATGTAGCTCGAAAACTGGTAATTCGATCGACCTGTATATTTAACAATACAGTGTCTTTCAAAAGTCTGCGAACGGTCTCATATTTCAGAAACTGCTCGGAAACAATTCATGAAAATTTCTACAGGATGGTTTTTTATGATACCAGATTCAATGATGATATTGGCAATGTTGCCAAGATAACAATTTTTCAGAAATTGAGGGTAACTCAATATTTTCGAATCACTTATGTACCCAAATATAAGATTTTTGAATTTATCTGGTTTCTGAAATATGACAACATGGCATTTCTGTTGAAAACTATAGGAACGTTCCCATATTTTCTATACGGCTCGTGAAAAATCCATGAAATTTTGTACAAGATGGTTTTTGACTCGGTTTTTGATGATGTCCGATTCAATGGTGATTTGGCAATGTTGTCGAATTAAATGCGTAGGCCGGAACCTTGAGAAGCCATATTATTCGACCTTTTTTCATAAACTGCAACTTGACTGGTCCAAAATATTGACATCTCCTGCAACATCAGATTCTACCTAGATTGCGAGAATTAAATATCAATATACAAGAAATATGATTTCAACAAGATGGAGCAACACCTCATTGTTCAAGAATGGTGCGTACTTTTGTGGACCATGCATTTCCAAACAGATGGATTGGACGAAGAGGAAGCATAGAATAGCCAGCCCGCTCTCCCGATTTGACTCTTTCGACTTATTTATTTAGGAACATTTGGAAAATCGGGTTATTGTCAAACAACCAGTAAATTTAGAAATTTCACAAAATAAAATATGTCAGTAAGATTTTTCAATCACGCCTCAAATGCTAACTAATACCTTAAGAGCCAGTTTTTCATGTTCGAATTGAGCTCCAGATAACCTAATAGTTTCGATGGTTAATGACATTCATTAAAAGACATTGTCATTTAATGAATGTCATTAACCATCTAAACTATTAGTTATCTGTAGCTTAACTCGAACATAAAAAACTGGCCCTGAGGGAATTTTTTAGCAAATGATGGCAAACATTTTGAGCACTCAATCAGATAGTTTTCAGCGAGGGGGAAGTAACTCTTTCATTAGGTGTACATCATAACATTTTCATTACTTTATTAATCATTTCATATTCAACTTAAAATCGAAATCTATGTTTCTGGGGATCCGTGATATGATTTTTTTTGGTTCCAAGTTGGCAAATTTATGCCGTTTGACAATCGGTAAGTGATCGCCTCGGTGATCGCTGAGCAGACGCGGATTTTAATCAGTGATTTTCCGATGAATAGTATAACATCATTAATGGTAATTATTTTTCATTAGAGTTAATTACTGCATTATTTTCATTAGGTGTACAAAAAATGGCTAGTTACTTCCCCCTCGGTTTTCAGTTTTCCATTTGATTCAATACTTTATTGAATAAGAATTTAATTAATTAAAAGTTTATTCATCAAAAACCATCTTTTTTAAAATTTTATATCTTCTCGAGCCCTTTTGAAAATATTAGACCGTTCGCAGACATTTCAGGGAAAATGCCATGTTCTTTTTAATTTCCAAAACCACAATAATTTCAAATTTGATATTTGGAGACAATAGTACTGACGGATGAATTGATTGCAATGAAAATAAATAGGATATTCCATTGAAAAAAATTAAATTACCCCCTAAAAAAACTGTGTATTTTGCAATATTGCCAATGTCACCATTGAATCGGGCATCATCAAAAAACATGAATTTTTCTTGAGCCATAATGAAAATATTTTTTACCGAAAATGCCATGTCGTTATATCCCAAAAATCACAATAATTAAACATCTAATATTTGTAGACATAGGTAATGAGGGGGCTCTGAATTGATCGCAACGAAAATAAGTAGAGTGTTCTGGAAAAACTGTTGATTTGGCAACAATGCCAATATTACCATAGGATCGTGCATCATCAAAAAACATTCTGTAAAAAAATTTCATAAATTTTTCTCAGTTCGTATTGAAAATATTGGAACATTCCCAGACTTTTCAACGAAAATGCCATGTTGTCATATTTTAAAAAATACATTACTTGAAAATCTGATATTTGGAGATATAAGTAATGAAGGGACGCTGAATTGCAATGAAAATAAATAGGGTGTTCAGTTTAAAAAAATTGAGTTACCACTAATATCTGAAAAACTGTTGATTTGGCAATATTGCCAATGCCATTATTGAATGGGGCATCAACAAAAACCAACCTGTAGAAATTTTCATGAATTTTCTGAAATATGAGACTTTTGAAAGACACTGTATATGATAAGGAGGCTAGGATCTGCTACAATACAAAATTTCAGGAAAATTTGCCGAATGCCATTTTACATCGAAAATATGCCTTCGAGCTAATATGTTAAAATCGGAAAGAAGTAATGGTGATCCATATACTGCACTTAGAGTCGATTCAATTTGGAGAGAAAAAAAAAACTGTAATTTCTATAATTCTTTTGACAAAATCTCGGTTAATACTGGACAAATGTTGGTAGTTTCAAAACAATTTGGAGTGCCGCAGGAGAAACAGGATCCGTCAGTTTTTGCAGATTTTTTCTTATAAATCGGTTGATACTGGACGAACCAAGATGATTTCGACTCTGAAATAATCCCGGTAATCCATAGAATGAACCTACAGAGTGAAATCAATTTGGAGCGCCTACCAGAAGAGACGAAGGAAAAAAACTGATATTTCTGACTTTCTTTTGCAATTCTCTCTATTAATACTGAACGAACCAAAACCGATAGGCGTTCCAAATTGATTTGACTCTGTAAGTCTGTAGGTGCGTTCTATGGATTACCAAGACTTCAAAATTTTTTGATTCGTCCAGTATTAACTGAGTTATGAGCAAAATTCCATCAAAAATGACAGATCCTGTCTCCACCACTGCGCTACATATGGTTTTGAAAATACGAATGCATTTTTTACGTTGTTCCAAACTTTTCTACGAAAAAAAATTTTTGGTTCGTCAAATATTAACTGAGAAAACTCCAGAAATGAAACCGTGGATGGCACTTCGCGCAGCTTCAAATTGATCTGCGGCACTCCAAATTGTTTTGAAACTATCAACATTTGTTTGGTTCATCCAGTATTAACCGAGATTTTGTCAAAATAATGTGGGAAATAACAGTTTTTTTCTCTCCAAAGTGAATCAACTCTTTAAGTGCATTCTATGGATTACCAGGATTAACTCAGTAAGTAAAATAATGGATACCCAATTCTTACCAGTATTCCAGTGCAGCCCTCATATATCACCCATGAGCAACAAAAATCAAATTTAATTTCTATGAGATTAAATGTATGAATGAGGGCAGAAAAATAGTCAACAATAATTCATATCTACTAAAAATATTTACGGCTCAAATATTCGGAAAACTTGGCAACGCCGCACGCGGAATCTGCCGAGTCGTAAAAAGCGTGGCTAGAAAACCGTGGATAACTTCACATCAATCTATTTGAAACAATTATTTAAAAACAAATTTACTTTTGACATGTAGCCAAAAATGTATTAATATAGGCTAGTTTCATCTCAAATCGGTCCAACCCGCAAGGATTTCGTTCGGTTCAATTTAAATAATACTATGGCGCAATCTTATATTTGGGAGTGGGGGTATGGAAGTTTTTTGTCAAAAATGTATTACTGTCATGGAGTTTCATCTCAGATCAGTCGAACCTGCAAGGATTTCAGCCGACCTGCAAGGTTTCCATCAATTTAAATTATTCTATGGCAAAATCTCATATTTGGGAGTGGGGGTATGGAAGTTTTTTGTCGAAAATGTATTAATATAATCTAGTTTCATCTCTAATCGGTCCATCCTGCAAGGATATCGGCCGACCTGCAAGGTTTTTCCTCAATTTTAATGGCAATATGGGGTGGGGGTATGAATTTTTTTCTCAAAAATATATTGATATGATCTAGTTTCATCAAAAACACACCTCGGATCAGCCACACAAACTTTAATAACAATCAATTATTTATTACCAATTAGGTAAAAATCACCCCGTAAACGACGTTAACCTAGTGCAAACAGTACTACCTACTCAGCGAAAGCCCAAATTATTCCAACCATTCCACACGAAAACAAACCAACATAACAGAACAATGACACACAAGTAAAAACACTCTCGCAAATTTTAGCAAACACCACCTGTTGCGCCAACCCCCCGGTCCGTCCCTGACGCGTACTCAGCATTGCCGGCATTCGGCGTTTGCGCACGCAGCGACGCCAGGAGCCAGGACGCCACCCGAACTCACGACACGCCAGATAAATGGCAAACTCTTCCAAACACAACCTCCAAAACTAACTAAAAACCCAACGAAAACTACTTACTTCTCGTGTCCGGGTTCACTCACTGTCACTTTGCCGGAATGCACGGCTTTCACGATTTATTTCACTCTGGTTTACGGAATTTTCGACGGATTCATAACTAACTGTTCGACGACGAGACGTACCTACCAACACGGTGCAGGGACGGATTTGGGAATGTCGTAGCGTCTCGAGTGCAGAGATCGTTCGTTGGCCGATGGTCGCGTCAACAAGTGGGTTTTCGTGCATAGGCGTCTTTGTTATCAGACGGACAGCGTTCGGAGCTGCGCTGGAGTCGAGCCGGGCCGTGCTAGGGCCGGAGCAGGTAGTATTGGGATGGATTATCAGGGACATTTTAAGTGACAAACAAGTAGGCAATTGAGCGTGTGCGGTAATTTTGATTTTGCTTGCAAAATAGCTCGTGCCGTTTGACTTGTGATTTAACAAATGTCTGTAACAGCCGTATGCACCGAAGTAGTTTAAACGAGATTAAGAATTGAGCTCGATTAACTCTAATTTTTTGTATGCACCGTATCGAAATACGCCTTAATCGCGATTAACTTTAATCCAATGATTTTCGAAGTTTAAGCTTAGCAAACGAACGTGTGACTGTTGGGTTGTTTGTTAATGTATCTTTGTATTTCTCGATAAAAAAGGAAAAATGGAAGGTGATATTTTTAGAGGATGACGGAGATATTACTGATGTTATAAATTTTGGTTTCCTAGAAGATAATTTAATCGGGCGGATCACTTCCATATGACTTAAACAATAAACTTTCATTCTATGACATAGACAATATGTTTTTTATGGAAGCTCAAACTTCGAAAGGAGACAAATCTTCTGGTTCTTCAGCAAATTCAGAAGGAACTGCAGTGTTACATAACATCGCCTCAGATATGAATGGAAGGATTTTTGCCACCCCTGAAAATCTAGGAGAGCACGAATCGGAGCACATGGTCGAATAATTGGGGAATATACCCAATATGTATAATATGAGCAATCGTATGGAAGACCAAAGAATTCTTTAAAATCGTAGAGAGAATTCAATCAATAATTATTTTACTAGTTTGTAAATATTCCATGGTTTGGCTAAATTCTGCTGTACACTTTTTATGAATACCTACTCGTGAAAGATTTTGTACTCGTGAAAGGTTTTGTAGTTACTCAAAATCTCTCACTTGTGACAAAAATGTGAAAAATTGTTCTTCTTCATACTATCTACGAATCTGAAAGTCACAAATTTTAACTTTTTAGGAAATGAAATAGTGTTTAATGAATACACCTTGAAGAAATAACTGTATTCCACTCTACAATCATAACATCAAATCATCTACATTTTCTTAATGTAATGAAGAAAAACAAAGAAAAACTTGCTGATATAATGTTGCCAGATTTTTCAGTTGTATCTGATTTGGATAGCTAAAAGTTTCTTCAAAACATGCTTTTTTGGTTTGTTCAAATTGTCTTCAATCTCACCTTCCCTAATATTTGGCATCGTTTCTCATCCAGTCAAAAGTCTCTGCTACCTTTCATGGTAAAGGTAAGTTTACTCGAAACGAAAAGAAACGTGAGGATATCCATTTCGGACTTCCCTCATCTTATGATTTGTATAAATCTCAACGTTTCAACTAGTGCTTCTATCCGCAGTCGTCTTCCGGTGAGGAAGAAAAGTGTTGTTTCTTACGTTGTTTTATCCCCTGATCACAAAACCGATAGAATTTCGTGAGGGTCTTTAATAGTTTACGAGTTATGACTTTTTGAATATTGAAAATCAACCATATTCCAACACGATTTTTTCTGTAAAAAATAACACAAAATGCCATCTTTCTTTTGTCGACACTTTACCAAACGTTTTACAAATAAAATTAACCTTCTAATATTACTATCCTCAACCTTACTTCTCATGGAGGTTCATTCTTGAAATGAGTTGGTAGGGTTATGTATGGGTACGTCACAGGAAGGTTGATTTTTTTTGTGAAAGTTTGGATTTTGGTGCTTGTAATTGTGAAATACGTGTTGATTAGGATCTCAAAAAAATGTTGACCAAAAGAAGGAGGAATTTTGTGAGATTTTTTACTGAAAAAATCGTGTTTGAAAAAGGTCGATTTTCAAGATTCAAAAGGTCATAACTCGAAAAGTATTGAAGACCCCCAAGAAATTTTCTCGGATTAAAATTTAAAACTTAGTGAGTAACATTCCTTTTTTTATTTCGGGAAAAAGCCTGTTATGTCAGGGCGTGGCGCAGTGGTTAGAGCGTCCGAGTTTGGGTCGGAAGGTCCGGAGTTCGAGCCCCAGTTGCGGCTGGGATTTTTTAATTTAATTTGACCCATTAAATTATTCAAATCTCGTGGCTGGACTGGGGTGAGTCCTGCACGATTCACTGTTGCGTTCCAATTAACAGTGCTGCTCCTAAGGTGGCGCATTGAGTTAGTAACAATGCCTATCCAGAACACGTGGCTAATGACCATAGCAGCCGATGCCAAGACACCAAAGCAAAAAAAAAACACCATCTGCAATATTTTTTCTCAACTCTTTTTCCTTATTTTCGAATATTTTGAGCGACTCTGCAGTACGATAGCATAGACCAGGACCACTTGCATTGTATTCGTTTTCTATATTTTTCCATGCAGTTTTCTCATCATCCAGCGATATTCGATTCGTTTTCTCATCTTTTGAAACCGTCGCATATTCCCCAATTTCTAAACTAACCAAATACTGTTTTCCCAATATTGATAAATTTCGAACTCTTTCTATACCTTCATATCGTTCGCTCAATTTTGTTATCAGATTCTTATATTTCGAAATTATTTTGAGTTTGCGCGATTCTCTTGAAATGTCAAAGTTTGATAAGATGATATTAAAAACGTCAAGTTGTACAGGTTTTTGCAATGATGCCAAACTTGTTTGGATTAAGTAATCCGCACTTTTCATATATCGGAGAATATAACTCAATCCAAGACCACTTATGCCCGTATTCGCCGTTTCCTCTGTAAAGCGAAGCTTGCGTAAACCTGCTTAAAATTCAAGCCAAGCTTAAATATTTGCGGTATGCACCGTTGAACAATAAACGTAGCTTAGCCAAGTAACAAAATAACTTGGCAACGTTGTATATTTTTGGGGATAATTACGGTTTACGCGTCAATTGTCAAATTACGACAACCGTTAATCGAATGTTAGTTGAATGAATATGCGATTAATAAAAATTGTGGTTTTGATGATGCGAAATGAATGAAAAAAGAGTGCCAAACTTTACCTCAACGGAGAAGCTCCACTTGTTACGAATTATAGCGCACAAATATGCATTCATACTATAGGATAAGAAAACCCATAGGGCTTCTGCAGAGAAAAAGGAAAAGACCTGGCAGCAGATCACAGATGACTTTAATGCTAGTTCTTCGACTGGTATATTACGTGGTAAGGCTTCTTTGAAGAAATGCTATAAAAATAGAAAAAAGAGCTTCGGAAAACCTTGGCTGATGAAAAGAAGGAAGTAACTCTTACTGGCGGAGGCCCACCACCAAAAATACAAAAAAGAGATGAGACAGATGAACTACTTATCTCAATTATCAATAAAAATACATTAGTGGGTTTTCACAACAAATTCGATGATGATGCAGATGAAAGCTCTATTGTGTGTAGAGATCCTGATGAAAGTAATGAAGTGGAATTGCAGAGAGTAGACGAGGACAGCACCGAAAACACACACACAGGAAGGGAGACATGCCTGGTAGGTTGACTTGTAATTTTTTGCTTTTGGGTCGTTTTTCTCACTAAAACTTACTAAGAACAATTATTTTATACTATATATTTGTCAGTTACATATTTATTACTTAAATGTAACTACCTACTTTACAATTATCTCTCAATCTTTGATTCTAGCCAATAGTTATTGTAAAGAAAGATGATGTTAATTGGAGAAAGTATAATGCGACACAACTACAAGATCCTATCAGCCCAGCTTTAGTTACAAATGTCGCAATCTTGAAACAAGATAAAACAAAACGTAAGAATATTGAAATCAATGATGCCACTATTTGTGAAATTAACAATAAATGACATACAAGTAAATCAAATTTCAGTCATTGTGAAAGTTTGTGAGTTCTAGTACATAACTCTGATGTTTTTACAGGTGCCCAACCATTTAAAATCTGCACCAAAAAGCCGTAGAAGACCATCAACTGTGGTAAAAAGCTTAACATCTTCTGAGATAGCCAAAAAGTATGACCTACTCTTAGATAAGAGATTGATGTTACTCGAAATGCAGTTGACTCATATGGAACAAGAAAATGCCCTGAGAACAAGACAACGCAAATTAGAGATAGAAATATTGGAAACAGACTTACGTTTAAAAAAGAAAAATTTAGAATAGTATTAATATCAGTTAATATATTAGAGTAATTTATCATGTTAATTTATTATGTATCAGTTGAGTACAAATAAATATTAGTGGTTTGTATTGTGCCTTCATGATGCATTCACAAACAATAATGGACTGGGAGAACTGACCTAGTTCCAACAGGTAATTCCTTATTTTTTATAGCTCTGTGAACCTTCTTTAAAGTATGTCCTCCATTTTTGACTGGGAAATGCATCATTTTCTTTTATACACTTTCAGCATGATTATAAAGACCAATGTTTAATTCCACAAAATTTATTACAGATTTGCAAAGTAATTGTCTATAATATCATTTCTAAAATCATACAATACATTTTCCTGTGGACGAATGGGAGGTATGTCTCCTTGTTGGACTAAATATTCGAATTCCTCCATATTAATGCCACTGGAGGTGGGGGATCACCGTCGTGCATTATTCGAGCAATGTTATAAAGTATTGCTACCACTACCACTAAACCAGTTTCAAATTTGCATCGTAAGCCATAGGATAAACAGAGGAACCTTCGTTTCCACACACCTATGGTTCTTTCTACTGCATTTCTGATGCGAATGTGAGATTGTAAAATCTTCTGTAAAAGGCCATATCATCCATCTCCTCGAAATAGTTGGGCCTCCTAAATATTCTTCTTGGAAATCCAAAATCAATTATGTCTACAATGTCATTATCGTCTTCCAGCAGGATTTCATCTTCTAGTTCCATCATTCTGCAACAACTGATTTTAATTTCACAAGTCAACATTTCACCACAACGAGACTTACATACTTTCCAAAACTAGAGAATAAAAAGTCAAAAAAGTGAGGTTCTGATATCTACATAAGCTTGGCTTTACATATTGTGCCGCCGAATTTGGCCGCTTAGATTTAAGCGAACTTAAAGGCGTTTGTGTATACGGTGCATACAAAACTGAAGCGTTAAGCGAGCTTAACCCTTAAGCTTCGCTTACTGGTATACGGCGAATACGGGCATTTAGTTGATCTGGATTAAACGCGAAAACGGTGCATATGGGCGTAAGCCAGCAGAGCAAGGTTAGCAGAATTTATTTTTCATTATCGGATAGTAGTTATAGTAGTTATAGGAGCTATTTAAGTGCTCTATTCCGAAATTTTGTGAACCTTTTTTTAAAATTTGTTATGTTCCGCTAGGTTAACAAAAAGTCAGCAGAGCAAAATAACGTACCTATCTATGTTTTTTCTAGTCGAGGAATTATCAGTTGATTAGGAGCTATTTAAGTGCTTTATTCCGAAATTTCTCTTTTTTTTAAATCATGTTCTGCTATTTTATAACAATAATGAGGTGAATTTTTGAATTCAGTTTTCACCACATCCAATTTCCGAATAATCTAATATTTACCAAACAAATCAACGACCCACAAAAATACTAGAATTTAATGTGAATCTTTAATAATATATTATGCAATGAGCAAAACATTTTGCACGAGTATGAAATTTGCAGCACGAGCCGAAGGCTAGTGCTGCAATTCATACGAGTGCAAAATGGCCTTTCTGTTGCGAGTTGCAAACTATACTTTTTCTATGACAACATATCGTTCACGTTTAATACATGCAAACATTGCAAAAACTTTGAAAGAAATAAACTGATGATATTTCATTACTCCGACTGCGCCGGTAATGGGCTTTCTATCAGAGTTAAACTATAAATTGAAGAAATATGTAAATATTTTCTTTATTGCTATTTCTGATAGGTACACAAAAACAGAAGCCTATAAATGTATGTATGTATCTATGTATCTAATATGTATCTAATTGAAGTTGAATGTGCAATTGTTGAATATCATATTTGGAGAACTTGATTGCTGAATACTTAATTCTTTTCGAAATTGATAATTTGTCGACGTTGGTATGTTCTGTATTGCATTTGCAACTTTATTTGCTATGTCAAGCTTACTTTTCTTCGATTCAGCAATATATCTCTCAGCGACTGTAGTAGATTTCCAGCCACCGTGGCGTTTTAACGTGGTTATGTCACCTCCAGCATCAACAAGAATTTTTTTTGTAAAATTTGTTTTTACGAAACTCACAGGTTTTCGGAGGTTGCGGAGGATCGGCGAAAGCGGTGCCCAGTATTTAATTCGTAATTTGGCAATTTTAAATACTTGGCAATGTCTTTTCCCATAGCTCCAAACTTATTCAGACCTATTCTCTGAATGATACACTTTCCTTGATAAACCATAGACCATTAGCATTTTGAGGGCGAAGATTTGCGTATTTTTTATAAATTTCGTAGAATTTGCCAGTTACAGTAAAATTTCGTACTATTTTGGTTTTATTGTCTGGCATTGTTACTAAAACAGTTGAAGCAAGATCATTGAAATTAGTAATTTTCATTTGATGTAATTCATGTCTTTTACATGCACCCATTACTTCTATAACTAATGCAACCTACAATGTAAATCAGTTTACTTAAACATATTTTTCATCAAATGGAAATATAAAACTTACTTTTGTTGCCAAATATATTTCATCTGGAGCCTGTTCAATGAAATTATCGATGTCATTCGCTGTAAAGATCTTTGACTTTTTGGGTTTGTAGCCGTTAGACTGCCGCTTGAGGAATGTTTTCACTTTCAAATATTTGTCAATATCTATATCATTATAGATAATTATGGCCGATGTCACCAACTGATTCCTAAAGTTAGGAAATACCTAAATCGGATTTACGAATACCCAAGTGCCATTTGCGTTTCACCACACGTTAAGTAATGCTTAAGAGTGACAGGAAATACCAAATACCTACGTTAGGTATTTCCTATCACTTTTAAGCATTACTTAACGCTTGGTGGAACGCAAATTGCACTTGAGTATTCCTAAATTCAATTTAGGTATTTCCTAACGTAAGGAATCAGTTGGTGAAATCGGCCATAAGAGTCGTTCTCAGCATTGAGAAGTGTGACCACAAAGTGGAACTTTTAAATTTTTTGGCCAAGTCGCCAAAATAAGCCATTAAAACGTTCTTAGAAAACGATTTTGTCTTTTGATCTACCTTCCATTCCAAAAAAAGGTTAAAAGCGCGTTGATATATACTCTTCGACGTTTCCGGTAATAAATTCAGTGTTGTTACCTTCGCTGCTTCTATTTTGTTCGGAGGTGTCAAATCTAAGTCGATATCACTTATCAGTTGCCATTTCAATAAATAGTTTTTATAGAAAACAACTATGAAATTACTCGTTACCCAAGGAGACTAAACATTATTTAACTGGAGAGTCTAATCCCCATAAGACAATGGGGACACTAATAGAAAGAGATGAAGGAACATCTGTGACGAAATGTGACGTAGTTGGACATGTCTTGTCCGCCGTTTTCTATAGACAGTGACGGACTAGCTCTTGGTATATGAGAGTTACTACTGACAGTTTTGTTGCTTGGTTCGAGTTCGACTCTGTACTCATGTCCAAGTACGTAACTATGACGCGTTGATGCTACATGATTCTGATTGGGTAGAGCTTATTAAACCCTCCTGTTAGTTTAGTCTCTTTGCTCGTAACCTACTAAAACTTTGACAAGCCGTAGTCGTCGTGATTTCAGAGTGAACCTGGACCTAACACGAAATATTCCATATCTCATTTGTTACTTAGCAACTTGCCTAGCAAACGATGCAAAAATGAAATTCTGTGAAATGCTTGTTTATGATTGAAGTTACGGTTATCGAGGTTGTCGTAGAAAAATTTAATTTCATCCTACTTTCAGTATAATCAATCTAAAATCTCACACATATATCAAGGAACATTTAAATTGAAAATAAGTTGTAGTTTTGGAAAATCTGAAGAAACACGCTTATTTAGTAATATGGACTGAAAGGCAAAAGCAGCCCGATTAATCTAAAATTTTTCACACATGTCAATGACCATTGAAATTAAAAAATAAATTATAGTATTGAAAAAATTAAAGAAACACGATTTTGTAGCAATATGGATCAAAAAGTAAAAAGGACCCTGCACATTTCTTATAGGAAATGGCTTTCCGTGAATTTGGCTGAATCTTTTGTATTTTGTAGTTCTTGATGAGCTGATCAAAATTGTCTATAGCCACAAAGCTCAAAAATGGACAGTTTTCGAGATATGGAGCTTTCAAAATGGATTTTTTTGTTTTTTGTAGTATTTGCCCATCAATCGGGAAGCTTTCATTTGTTGTTGGGATGGAATTTAAATGTTCGGCGCTCAGAACCCGACTGAGGAATGGTATTTCTCAGTTACATTCGGCACCGCCATCAATAATTTTTCATACACTGCTCCACACTGGACATGAAATGAGGTACTAATTCCAAGATCATCTATCCAACTTTTCATGCTACAAGATAACGCCAGAATGATTCATATTTTCAAAAAAACAACATGTGTTGGGTATTCTCTGGAATAACTGATTCTAGATATATCTGATGTCCAGTAATATCAAATATGCTTTCCAAAATATTCATAACGAGCCTCAGAGAGCTTTAATGGGGGAAAATGGAAAAATCATAATCATGTATCGTCAGAGATAATAATTCTGATCATTATTGATGTCATTTACATATAATATGTCATTTATTCCGCACAAATCTCGATAATCAAACAATGATGTGCCAAGACATTTTTATCAGGGTGGCTCTAAATGGATGATAGCATCTCACATCCAAACGAATCCGTGAAAATGTCTGCATCTTTGATACCCTGTAGTACTTTCCAGGTAGAATAAGGAAGTTTAGATGATGGAAGCAAACTATGAATGGAACTTCCGATATTTGCCCCCGAACTATTGAAACTACTATAATTTTTTATAAATGTTGCATCAAAGTTTACACAAATAAATGATATCTGTTCATATGATTTTTGGTAAAATGAATGAGTAGATCATTCAAAATCATTATAATAGTAAAAGTAGCATTCATAATAATACTAATAATAATAATGATATTATATAAAAAAATAAATAAACTATCTTAGCAATTTACTGGTAACATATAACTATAATTATAATCAACGAACCTGACACAGTCATAAATCATTTCAAGAATATAAAGGAAAAATAAATCCGCTTCGCTCATAATATTTCAAATGATTTTTTGAGATTGCCAAGACTGATTATCATTGTATTTTATTTAATATCATTATTATTATGATTTTTACTCCTACTATTACATTTTTTTCGATTGATCTACCCATTCATTTTGCAAACGATCATATGAGTAGATACTCAATTATAAGTGTAAACTCTAATGCAACATTTATAAAGAAAATAGTATTTTCAAGAATTCGGTGGTAAATATCGAAAGTTCCATTCATAGTTTGCTTCCAAAACCTGAACTTTCCTATTCTACCTGGAAAGTACTACAAAGTATCAAAGATGCAGACATTTTCACGGATTTGTTTGGCTGTGAGATGCCATCATCCATTACAAGCCACCCTGAGGAAAATGTCTTGGCACACCACTGTCAGATTATCGAGATTTGCGTGAAATAAATCACGTAATCTCATGTAAATGACATCGATAGTGATCACATTTGTTGTCTCTGTGAACACAGTATAATGATTTGTCCATTTTTTTCATCGAAGCTAGCTGAGCCTCGTTATGAACATTTTGGAAAACATGCTCGATATTATTGAACATTAGATATATTCAGTATCAGTTATTATGGTCTCTCTTCAAAAACTACCCAACATATGTCGTTTTTTGACCATTAAAATTATACTGGCGCTATTTTGTAGCATAAAAAGATGTATGGAAGATCTTGGAAATAGTACCTGATTTCATAACCAGTGTGGAGCAGTGTATGAAAATTGTTTGATGGCGGTGCCTAACATAACTGAGAAAGACCATTTCTCAGTCGGATTGGGGGCGCCGAACATTCAAATGCCATCCAATCAAGAAATAAGAGCTATCGGATTGATGACTAAATACTACAAAGAATGGAAAAAATCCATTTTCAAATCTCCGTATCTCGAAAACTGTCCATTTTTGAGCTTTGTGTCTATGGACACTTTTGATCAGCTCATCAAGAACTACAAAATACAAAAAATCCAGCCAAATTCACGGAAAGCCATTTCCCATAAGAAATGTGCGGGGTCCTTTACTTATACCTATGTTGAAAAAGCGTGGGGTGCTTTTCACTTACATTTTCATAATAGCCGGAGAGCTGAGGTACCAAACATGCGACAGTTTTATGAAGGCTGAAATTTTAATATCATGTCATAAATAGGTTGAATATCAATAGCCTGCCGTCAGTCAGCCAGTTTTTGGGACAACTGGTTCGGGGGTGGTTCCGAACTTGTAAAAAAACACGTATGTCGCAACTTTTTTACAAAATCTTAAAATTTTTCTGTGAATAGTTAGACAACTAACAAACTATGCGGACATAGTCTGCAGAATATTGGAACAGAACGCGTCAGCAGCCCGCTAAACCCGTCAAAAAATTGGTCGCTGAAAGTGTTTTATAGAATCAAAAAAAAATTGTGCAAGTAATTCATAGTTGAATGAATGAATTGAATTGAATCTTTATTGTTTATAGAAACATTCAGTTTCATAACAAGAAGTACATGATATAGGTAATTAAAGTGAACAAAACCAAAAAAAACTATAAAATAATGGGAAATACAGTTACCACCGGTAGTAGCGGTGAAAAAATATATAGAAATAACCTAAAGTACCAAAAAAGAAATATACTAATAAATAAAAAACACCATAAGTAGAGTCATACATGCACACACATACATATCTATACACACATAATAATATACATTTGTATCCTAGCTGTTTTCACAGAAGTTTCATTCGTTTAACTTAAAGGATCTCAATTTCAAAATATTCCAAATGTGAGTGCACAGTTTCTTGGCTGAAGAGGGCGTAATATCCTTGAAGAAGCTCACCAACCCATTCAAATCGGAGAGATTTGGAAGATTTGGAGGCTTCATCGTGACATAGATTGGGCAATCGAATAAGATGTGGTTAATTGTTATACTGATTTTGGTTGCAGATAGTAAATATTTCAACAGGGTTTATTCGATAAGAAGCCTTGTTAAGTATATGTGAACTTGATGGCGTATTTGCTAGCGAGCCTGAGTTGAGCCAGGGTGCGCGTGACTGAAATAGGGATTCTCATGTGGAGGTACTGTTGGGGGCCGGTATTCATATCAAAATAACTATAAAATGTTAGGGAACTTGATGATCCTTGCAATAGAGTTAAGTCATTTTTCCGTAATTTATCGAAGTAGTTAGTTAATAGAATTTTTTTGTTACGTTTTAGCATACTACTATTCAAATCATTTAGGGCGCAGTGGAAATCTACGTTCTCGAGTTGGCGTTTGAAATGTAGAGCCCAATTATATTTAGGACAGCACTCAATGGCGTTGCTTAGATCGGTTTGACGAAGAAAGCATATTTTCGGCAAGCGATGATCTTCCATCTCAAGTATCTTGATAACCCAGTTCAAAGTATGTTTGAAGACAATATAGCTCAATTTAACACGGCCGGTCTCTATCCTGACTGCATAATCAGGTGTTGTTGAAGACAATTGCAGTAGCCTCTTGAAAAGTTGTACTCTCTCTAAGACTTCAGGGTATCTTAGGCCACACACTGGTACACAGTTTATCAGTACACTTTGTATCATTGATTCGAATAGGTGAACCCGAGAATTCCAGCAGTCCATTCTGGCGGAAGCCATAATTGGAAGTACGGCTCCTGTTGCCTGTTTCGCCTTTTCTGTGGTGACACTGGCCATCTGTCGGAAAAATGACCAAGGTAGGTGTATTGATTAGTAATTCATAGTAACTTAAACAAGACTAACAAAGTCATTCCGAAGTTTCATGGAACAAACGCCGTCAGCAGTCAATAAAATGACGCACAGCCGCGCTTAATTCATAAAGCGTATTTCTTAACTTGGTTCCTAACTGTAAGGTCATTTTAAGAAGAAAATATCCTATGAATATATGTTCGGAGTTGGTTCGTTTCTGAGATACAGGGCGTTTAAATTTAAAAAAAAAACCGTAATTATAAAATATCATGAATATCCTATAACCGATTTGGTTGAAATTTGGTATATTCATTTGGACCCTGGTCTCCTGTATTTTCTTCATATCTAGCTACATTTTCGATAAAAAACAAAAACCTAAATAGAAACAAGAATTAAAATATTAACAATTGCGATATTACAGTAAATGCTGTAAATGTCCACCTTCTTGATAAAATACACGACCGCATTCGATTTGCCATTGATTGACACGTTCAAATATTCCTGGAGTAGTCCTTATTACATTGCAAATGTCAATTATTCGATTCCTTAAGTAATTCACATCTAATACAGGAGTTTTATAAACAAGAGCCTTCAGATGACCTCATAGATAGAAATCTTGAGGATTCATATCAGAGCTGCGAGCTGGCCAAAGTTAAGGTCCTGCACATCCACTACAGCGATTAGGGTCGGTGATGTCGAGATGCTGACGAGCAAGAACACTAAAATGAGCTGGAGCCCCGATGTGCATAAACCACATGTTCCTACAAATATGGAAACTTCTTATAGCAAAATGGGTAAATGATCTCGCAAAAAGTACGTGCAGGTTTCACCTGTTAATCTTTCCGTTAAAAAAATGGTCCAATTAGGTAGACACCAATAATTCCCACCCAAAAGTTCAGCGAAAATTGATGCTGACAACGATTTTCTTTAATATCGTGGGGATTTTCGTCGGCCCAAAAATGGTTATTGTGAAAGTTCATAATAGCATTTCGTGAAAAATTTGCCTCGTCCGTAAATAAAATGTTTGATAAAAAATTATTTGTGTGCCATCATACGAATCAACCACATGCAAAACATTAATCTTCAATGAAAATCCCGAGGCAGTAGAGCTGGACGCGCCGTATGTGAAATGGGTAGAGGTTTCTTTTTAGAACTTACCAAGCGGTTTTTGGGCTGACAAGGTGCAGTCCAATCTTCCTGGTACTATTTGAAGGATCTTCTTCTATCGCATCAAGTATTATAGCTTCTTCTAGTTCAGGCGTTGTTACCGTTTCTGGTCTTCCACCACCTGCATTTTTATTGAAACTCCCAGTTTCACATAATCTTGCATGTAGCGTTCTAATGTTTTAGCACAAGGAATTACTCTGTTATGATATCTATCCTGGTAAATTCTCCGTGCTTCTCCCGAATTTCCCGATCTATAAATAAAGTGCATGTCAGCCATTTCAGTGTAAGTAAAATTATTCATTATGGAATCGCTGCTAAGTGACAACTATGAATTTTACTTCTAAGACAATAATGTCACGAAGAACTGAAGCGTAAAGCTGAATTGTAGAACTGAAGTGTAGGAATGGAGCGTAGAACTGTAGAACTTGAGCTGCTAACTGAATAGTAAGACTGAATCATAGATAGGTAGATATCTGGATGATGTCTGAAATATGTTTTGCTAACTCTTATAGTAGCCTAATGACAAAGAGACTTTGCCGGCTTTTAATGGTCATTATACTTCATCGTATGCAGGTACTCCTATCATGGTTTAGGCTATTAAATTATTTCCGATGGTGAAATGAAATACGTTTAGGAAATATGTTCTAGGGCTAAATGACTGCCTTATAAGTTCAAATAAATGTACCAAATTTCAAACGAATAGGTTTTAGGATATTCATGAAATTTTATAATTACCGTTTTTTTAACGCCCTGTCTCTCAGAAACGAAGCAACTCCGGACATATATTCATATGAACTTTTCTTCTTAATCATCCCCTGCAGTTAGGAAATACGCTGTATGAATTAAGCGCTCTGTGCCATCGGAACCATCCACGCGCCAGTTGTTCCAAAAACTGGCTGACTGATGGCAGGCTATTGATATTGAACGTATTTATGACCTAATATTAAAATATCAGCGGTTATAAAATTGTTGCATGTTTGGTCCCAAAGGTATAACGAAAATTCGAACAAGTTCGAAGGTTTTGCCAGAGATTACACTCAAATGATATTAATAAAATCGACAAAGTCGATGTACTTTTCCTCTCCCAATATTTCCACCAAGTGGAAAATATTTTTATAAAAATCTGACAGAAAACAACTATACTTCCCTGGCTCATACCACGACGGATATTAAACTACATCTGACAGATATTTGTGCAACGTTTTTCCAAGAAGACTCAAGGCAAGTGCTTATAGTAAATAAACAAAAATTATCCTTCAATCGGCTGGGGATGACCAACTGTAGACATGTTTCGAAGTTCTTGCCTCTCATCGGGGCAAGGGTAAGTCCAATCAATTATAATCGATTGTATATCTATTAATACAGCATTTATTATAATTCATTCGGCAGGAACAAGACAACCTTTAAAGTTGTCGAATGTACCCTTGCACTAATGAGAGGCAAGAACATCGATTGGTCACCACCAGCCGATTGAAAAGTAATCTTTTGTTTGAAAGCAGAGTTCTTTTGGGAGATCGTTTAGTAACGAACAGTTGTTGCCGACCGATGATGAACCCGGAGATTCGGAGTGTTCTCCCTCTGCTCGTTAGATGAAGCGGCCTAGAAACCATCGCGTGAACCAGAGGTGACCAGGCAACGGAGTGTCAACAAATGCGTGCACTCGGATAGTTGGAATCAGGGTGTTTCGCCTCTTCCGGCTGGCTCATACCACCTATCCGAAGTACAGCATAGTCGCTAAAACTCAGCAACTCCAGAGCTCTTCATCTATTTGGAATAACCAGCAGGAACGTGTCTGACATACGAATTCTTTCTTAATGTTGATGGTGTTGCCAACCAACGAGGTTCCATTAATTCGCATGCCAGGCCGAAGATTCCTAAAAACCAGAAATACTATGTACACTTTACACTACTTTACACTACTGAGCCATCCAGAAGTGAGGGCTTCTATCCTGGGAATTGTCCGAGCCCTCGGGCGGCTCCTGGATGACTGAAGATTTCAGCCAACAGAGCTTAAATTTATAAACTGGCCGAACATTTGAGTCTGCCAAAGGTATAACAATTCGCTGGTAGGCGGAGCCTATTTGAACTCTCGCCTCCAGATACACCCCACTGAGTATTTTTCCAAAATCAAAAATAGTAGTATTTCTAGCAGATTATGACAGGAGTGTGTAATGATTTGGACGGGGAACAGATGGTTTCAGTGCTGTCTGTGTTGACCTACCCTTGCACTGATGAGAGGCAACAACCTCGAAACTAGTCTGCAGGTGGTCACCCTATCCAAATCAAAACATAATTCTGCTGGTTGGTTACAGAGGGCACTTGCAATTGCGTTGTCTGATGCTTTGAGGAACGTTGCACAAGTATCTGTTAAATTTAATTCAATACCCGTCGTGGTCTTAGCTAGGGGAGTAGTTGTTTTTCTGACAGATATTTGCCATAATAAACTTACGCAGTAGGTGTATATGGGAGTAAAGTCATTATCGGTCGGCAACGACTGTTCGTTACTAAACGATCTCCCGAAAGAACTCTGTTTTCACATAAATCTCTCAACCCGGAGATTAGGAGTGTTCTCCCTCTGCTCGCTAGGTGGATCGGCCTAGAAACCGCTTCATCGCGTGATCCAGAGGTGACCAGGCAACGGAGTTGTTGTCTTCCGGCAATAAAAGTGATTAATGCAACAGAAAACAGCCAAATAACGTCGATTCCGTTTTCTCTATGAAACCATTTTTGAATAAAATGATCCTATTTGGACGGGGAACAGATGGCTGTCTGTGTTGACCTACCCTTGCACTGATGAGAGGCAACAATCTCGAAACTGGTCTGCAGGTGGTCACCCTGTCCAAATCAAAACATAATTCTGATAGTTGGTCATAGAGGGCAATTGCAACTGCGTCCTCTGATGCTTTGAGGAGCGTTGCACAAGTATGTGTTAGATTTAATTCAATACCCGTCGTGGTCTTAGCATGGGGAGTAGTTGTTTTTCTGACAGGTACTTGCCATAATAAGCATACGTAGTAGATGTATATGGGAGTAAAGGGTTCATCATCGGTCGGCAGCGACTGTTCGTTAATCTTTTAATTGTTTACGATAACCACTTGCAATTGAGTCTTCTTGGGAAACCGTTGTACAAATAACTGTGGAAATATTTGGAGAGTAAATAAAAGGGTCGGCATAAATTGAGTCCGGCATGTATAAATTTCAATAATAATAACTAATTCACAAAAAATATAAGGCTACGGACTGTGAACAAAATAATACCACGGAAGCAGTTAGTGTTGTATGTGTGTGGATATGGTTGGTTGGTTGACGAGCGAGATACCGGTTTCACCCTTAGGGTTTCCCTTAACACTGAGACCTGCGTTGAGGTCTATTGTATAGTTCATCTGTGGGGAAATATTAGATAAACAATTGATTACAATTCATTGGGCAGGAACAAGACGACTCTGGAGTTGTCGAACCTACCTTTCCACTGATGAGAGGCAAAAACCTCGCAAACAAGTCTGCAGGTGGTCATCCCCAGCCGAGTGAAGGATAATGTTTTGTTTGTTTACAATAAGCAAATGCATTTGTGTCTTTTTGGAAGAACGTTGCACAAATATCTGTGAGATGTAATTCAATATCCGTCGTGGTTTTAGCCAGGGAAGTAGTTGTTTTGTCTCAGATTTTTGCCTCATATTTTCCACATGGTGGAAATTTTTGGAGAGAAAGGGTACTTTTAATATATCATTCACAATCATAATATTTACACCCATTTCATTTCATTGATCTTAGGCGGAACAATTGCATCAGCACTCATCGTTCACTATTTTTATTCTCATTATTTTTTCATTTCTAGTTATGTCATGTGTTTTTTGAATAATTTTATATCATTAAACAATTCTGCATGACATACTCACCTCTGCGTTTTTTCAGGTCGATCCTTCTTCGTCACATCTTATGCCGTTGCAGTAAGTTATGTGGTCAAACACCAACTGTCTTCCTAAAAATTTACAACTCATGGAAAAAACACCAGGAGCAGCTAGCCAAATAGTTTCAGGAGTTGAACATTCTTCATCCTGTGTAACGACCGATATATTAGTTTTGCGTAGAAAAAACGATCGCGGTTGAGATAAGACTGGATAATAGAGACAACTGTTATTATTCTCCTTTTATCCGAAGTACTATGTTTCAACAAATGGACCGTGTCCGTACGTGGTTATCTCTTCTCGTGGAAGAAGTGAAGAATGACAGAATAGTGATTGGCTGAAATCTCACGTCCTTTGTTTCAAGATACTGAATGCCACCCCAAACAACTACCCTGCAGATTTCATTTGACTTTGATTGATTTGATTTTATAATCTCCAAACATATAAAAAATTAAGTTTTTAGCATATTTTAATAACGGAGGTTATAAATTCCGAATCGGCATGTATTTTTGAAAAAGATAAGTACTTTTTTGGGTATATCAACAAATTTTTTTATATAGTAAATTTCAGAATACGGTACGTTACTGACAAAATAAAAAAAATTAAACAGTGTGGCTTATCGCCAAATTGATACGTTTCTGTTCTACACTTATATAGACTTCCATAAATTTACATTTTTTTCATTTCCAGACTGTGTTCCTTGACAAAATCAACCTTCCAGTCAATACGTGTCTCTGCGTTTTTCCAGGTCGATCCCACTTCGTCCAATCTTATGTCGTTACGGTTAAGTAGGCTAACACCATTCCAACAGTCTTCTTAAAAATGGAGAAAAATTGGAGAAAACACCACAAGCAGCTACCCAAATGGTTTCGGGATTTGAACATTCTTCCTATGAAGGTCGTGTAGCAAGCCCCATCCTGTGTAACGAATGATATGTTAGTTTTGAATGAAAAATACTAGACCGCTGGCCCATGACACTAGGGATGTCGATTATATGCGAAGGTTTGCCCTTCAAGGGATATGAAGATTAAGTTGGATTATCGGGAAAAAAGTGGTGTGCTGGATCGGCACCTGATGGTCGCCCCGCTCTCTGATCAATCAACTTCCGGTTGAAAGCAATGTTGAAAATGTTATTATAGAAGCAGCTGTACAAATGTATTGGAATAACCTAAATAACCGAGCTCTAGCCGATTTGCATAGATCTAGTTTGGTCTTTAAGGGCGGCATTCGGACCGGAAGTTACCATTTACCGACATTTCTCTCAGAGTATTAACCCTTTCAGCACGAGAAAAAAAAAGTTTACCAATTTTATGGAAACTCGCACTATTTAGCCATTGGGACATAGGTAGATGAGAAAAATTGGCCAAAAAAATTATACTACTTACAGGGGGTTGGGGAAAAAAAACCTACACAATTGTGTATGCTCACTGAAACAAATAATGCTGGTACAACGTGAAAATAACAGCCAAAAGTTGTAGATCTTACCGCATAGACGCTGCAAAAATATTTTACCATCGGTTTGGATGCAAAGTTACAATGCACTATTTGCTAATACAAAATATTATATGGTTTTTCCAAAAGATAACTGTGAATTAACATTTTTTTGTGATTGCCAAGAGTTTCATCAAATATACCAAGTGATATTCATTTTTGCTTGTATGAATACAATAATGATGATGAATTCCAGTGTTAATTTTAATTTCACTTCAACAGCGAGGAATATCTCAGGATAAATTGTGATTCGAGTACAGTGTTTTCATTGTATTTTTAGTTTGTTTTCTCAAAAACACAGTCTAAGAGGAATCATTCCCGTATTTCTGAATTATCACAATGACCTTGGGATATCACATGAAATTATTATTAGTACACCGAGAAAGTAATATAGAACTTGTTGATTCACAAATCATATTTGTTTTCACACTGAGATTTCACAGGGTTACTGTAATTGTGGCGGTAATTTCACAAGTAACTTGTAGAAAAAGAATTTCAGCCAATGACTCTTCGGCTGCTTATCACGTGGATGGTGAAAGTGTACCGCGAGTACATGTTGAATTTTGATCAGTTCACTACTTTTGTCGGCTGATACAAGTAAGAGCTAGTTTATGCAATTCGTTTTATTCCTTCAGTTCATTTGCAGTTTGTGTGTTTTGAGTGAAGTTGATTTTTACTGGTAAGTACAATGTTTCGTTGTGGAATTTGCGGTGTACTACTGAAATCTTTGAGAAAATATGAACTCCATCATTATTATCATAAAAATGCCCCCTCAGTGAATTTCGAATGTGTCCGAAACACATGCAATATTGTTCTGAATAGCTACGTTAAATATAAAAACGTTTTACTTCGGAGATGACAGAAAATTTCAAAAAATTCAAATGCTTGGTTGAAAATTGCTTTGTGCAAGAAAATGATAAAAAAAATGTTTTCCTAGCACTTGTACGATCATATTAAAAATGGAACTCAATTTAAATGCCCCTTCAATAATTGTACTTCAAACGTTATTTTCGAAAAGGTTGCCAACCTCATCAGCAATCATATCTTCAGGTCTCACTCGCAGAGTCAGCCCAGTTATGTTCAACATATAGAAGAAAGTATAGAGTCTGAGGAACAAAATTATGATGATCTTGAATTTTCATCACAAGAAAATATTCAAAATTTTGAAGAAGAGAGTTTAAAATTATTGAGTTCGCTATACCTCAGTTTGGAAGCCCAGTTCTTCGTAACAAACAGGGCTTTGCAATATTTCATTGATGGCTTCTTGGATGTGAATATTCTCAACAAAAATTATTTTTATAAGGAATTTAAATATTTGATAATGACTTATTACGCCACCAACTATAAAAATAATTTTAGTCATGTCAGTCCAGTTAAAATTTCATTGGGTCATTGTTTCTATCATTACATCCCAATATTTGATACACTGATTTCACTATTTAAAAATGAACAGTTCTCGAAACAATACCTACAAATTTCTGTTGTATTTGATGTATCAATTGTATCTCAATTTATGCCAAACTTATTAATACAAAAATTTAAATAATGTAACAGCGCAGATGTGTAAAATTGAAATAGAAACAACTTTTCTCTCTACAAATTTTTGAAACTTGAAGAAATTAGCCTATTTGAAGCGATTATATTTTGAAAAATTTACTTTTGACACATATTGACAGTCAAGTGGTCCCAGTAGGCCATTTTTCACATTTTTTGAAGCACGACTTGACGCCCAAGTTGAGTTTTTAGATAATTTATTATCAAAAGTTTTTCCAATTTGATGCCAACTCTTTGAAGTACTCCTTATATACAGAGTGACCCATTTAAGACCGGAGCACCCTTATAAAATCTACATTTTCCATCCGATTGAAATGTTTTTTTTTTATTAGGTAGACTTCAAAGAGTCTACTGTCCTAGTAGACCAAATTCCATGAATAAATCTCCATTTCCAGGGCCAACCAATCTGATTTTTCAAGGACAAAAATCTAACTACACCACTGGATTTGCAACATTTTCAAATGGTTCATATGTGAATTACGTTGAAATGTGTAAATCAATAAAAAAGTTATAAGGGGATGAAATTTGAAAAAAATGCTTTTTAATCAACCCACCAATTCAATTTCAAAACTTTTATCAGAATTTTGGGTAAACCACTGGATTCAGGTAGTCTCGAAATATCACTAACAGTTATTTCATCGAAATCTGTTAAATAAAAAAATAGAATAAAAAATATAAAATAAAATGTCGTTTTCCTGAAATTCCATTGATATACTTTTCAAATTTTGTTATCCTATGAGTTTCTTATTTCTGAACAGATTTCGATGAAATTTTGGCCAGTTATATCGAGACCTGCTGAATACAGTGGGGTTTCCGAATTGTTCAGTTGATTAAGCCGCATATTTTTCAAATTTCATTCCCTGCTAACTTTTTTATTGATTGATACATGTCAACATAATTTACATATGGACCATTTGAAAATGTCGCGAATCTAAGAAAATCGCTAGTATTTTTTTTTTTAGATTTTTGACATTGAAAAATCAGATTAGTTGGTCCTGGAAATGGAGATTTATTCACGAAATTTGGTGTCCTAGAAGACTTTTTGAATGTCTCTCTAATGAAAAAAAAAATCATATAAATCGGTTGGAAAATGTAGATTTTATAAGGGTGCTCCGGTTTTAAGTGGGTCACACTGTATCACCTTTTTTTGAAAATTAAATTTATTAGGGTGCGTATTTTCTATTTTTAATGTGAAAATGATTACATTCTCTTAGTGTTTTGAACTTTCCTGGATCTTTTCTCATTCCGGCGACAGATGGGATGTAATAATTGAAACAGAGATCATCACATCATGCGCATCATTTGCAGAGGCGCTGAAATACACCTTCGCATTATATTTCAATTTGAATTTGGAATATCCGAGACAAGTTGGCGCAACTTTGGAGATGATTCAAAGATTCCACCTGAAAATTCATCCAGCCACTGGAAACAAATTGTCAAGTACGAAGAAAAAAGTATTAAACCGGACGAATAGACTCAAAAATATATAATGAAATATGTTTCGATTTGTTCAATGTGCTTTTATTTGTTCAAAGAGAGGTTTTCTTTTCGATATTTTTATCAACGTTTATGTAAAAGTAATATTTTTTGGTACCATTTATTTACTGTGCATTATATTTTATAACGAAACCTGAGAATTTCATTTCACTTTCTCTATTTTTATCATAATAACCTGTCCGGATCGTTTTTGATAAGCTTTCATATATCATTCATACATCAGAATAGATTTTTTGCACTTCCTGGACCAAAGTGACGACTTTAGTCCCGTATAATAGGGACTAAATTGTACTTTTCAGTCCCTAGGGAGATAAAGTTGCATTTCAAATCCCTAGGGACATAAAGTAAAAAATTGGTGCTCAGGTTCTACGAGCCCTCAGGTAATAAACATCACGTGCAGGATTGAAACATTTACTTTAGTCCCTTTGCTATATAATATACTATTTTCTGTGTTCAATGTGTGATTTCGGGTACATTCCATATTTTACCCACCCTACTTGTATTATCATTACTATTATAACTCATAAATGTACATAATATTCGAACTTAGTAAGGAGACATTAAAAAATAGCTTTAAGTTAAAAACATTTGTTTTAAGATTAGGTAATATACCTACCTATACATTCATTACCTAAATTAAATTCAAATGACATAGAAAATTGATAATTTGAGATATAACGACATTGTGTCTTCACAGTATAATAATACAAGATTGGTGGAGTGAATATACTGAAATCATCCCTACAATCACACGATGAAATGCCAATTTGGCTTTAAAAATACGTAGTAAATATACTATAGTATTGTGAAAATATTGGGTGAATACACAATGATGTTTGTAAAAATCAATATATGTATTGTGCATTGACATATAGTTTTCACAATAATATATCTTTTTAATATTGGTGATATTACAATGGAATTGTAGAAAGATATGTGAAATCCATTACGTCTTGAACAATCACATTTGATATTCACAGTAATTATATTTCAGTAGGTTTGTGAATTCACAAATTAACGTTCAATGTTCACTGTAAAAAAACATAATGAACTGTGATGTTACAGCAAGCAAAGAAAATATACAAGTACCAATGGTGAAACTGATTTACAATACTAGCTGTGTTTATACCGCTCAAGCAGTAATTCAACTATTATGATGGTGATAATTCAGTCAATATCGTTGGCTACATATAACCAACGATTTTGATTGTGAATTCACTATTTTATGTTTTCAGTGCTGGGCTTTATTTTATACAAATCACTTTTTGAAAGATAGTAAAAAAATATTTTATATGAAACTTTAAAAAACAGTTTTGATCTTTTGTTAGACATAAATAAACATTGTATTTGAGGCACCTTGTACTTGTTCTACTTTTGCAACCAGCATGCCGGCAAAATCTCGCAGTTTTTAGTGAATCTACGGTGGGAAAATGATGGTATCCATCAGGTCCTTTGTCTTCACCAGGTAGAGGAGCCCTATAGTTTTGCGGTTTAGGTGGTAAATCGGCTTCATCATCTTCGCCTTCGAATTGATCATCATTTGGCCTCTTCCTTTTCGGTGTGGCTAGTAAACCTTCCCCTATTTCCATTCGAAAATTCAAAAGATCTTTAATTTTTGCTTTGGGAACACCTGTTGCTCTACAATCTTCACGATATTGCATCCAACAGTTAACCACACCTAGATCCAAAAAATGAAGAGTAACTTTTAAAGTCCATTTTTTTGTTTTTATAAAAGTTCTATAATACTCGAGCTGCTGGTCGCAAATATCAACGCCTCCCATGTTATCATTGTAGCTTTTAACTATTTCAGGACATCTAACATCCAAGTGCCGTTTTTCCTTTTTACACCACCTTTTCACCGAATGTTCAGGTTCAACTCCAGATGCGTTTGAAAGCAAAGTAACCGTTTTTGTATCCTTCCATTTTACTGCTACCATATTTACCTCCTTACAAGAAAGTTGCTCACTATCTCCTCTGGAAAGTTGGTTGTCTGGCTTAAAAGTTGCGTTAGTGATTCTGTTATTCATAACGGTCCCTATTCCGTAAATCTTTAATTCATTGAGCCTCTTCATTAGCAATAGTGTAGTAAAGTATCTATCACAATGTACAATGGAATCTATCACAATGTAGAATGGAAGAGCAAGTTCTGGTTGCGTTATCTCACACATGACGTGATCTGAACTTGAATTCTGCCTTTTGATAGGTTTCGTTCTTATTTGTTTAGGTATTTTGTATTTATTGTGATGTATTTTGTTTGTACAAACCTGTCAATAAAATCCAGTATTATTATTATTATTACAAAACTACCCTCTGGTAGTGATGTACAAAGCCTCAAAACAACTGCAGGACCTAACCCATATTCAATATCTGGAAGTGGAGTACGCTGCCCCTGGTAAATCTCAAAGTCAAGAGATATACCTGTTGAGGATGCAAGTACAAAATTCTTTGATCATGTCGGTCTACGTTTTCCTTTCACAAATTGTCTTAAGTCACAATGACCCGAAAATTGAATCATTTGCTCGTCAATACTGTAATTGTTTACTGATCTGTCGATTTTCGAACATGCGTTCCTTACAGAATCAATGATTGGCTAAACATTCCACAGGGCGTTTGTAGTGTGATTGTCTGGTGGCTTGTCTGTATCAACGAAATGGAGACATTCTAAGTAAATTAACGCGATCCCTAGTAAAAATGTCGGTAACATTTCCAGTGTTATTCTTGATTTCCAATACCAGTGTAAACGCGGGTATGGGATGCAACCAAAAACGAGATGAGCACCATAAAGTTTCTTAATTTCTGTTGAAGTTGTATTAAGTATTTTACCTTTCTTAGATAAACAATACATGTTTGTATACGTAGCTGCTTGTTCAAAATGGCTGTCTGGAAAATATGTCCGAAAGTATTCCAATGGAGTTTTAACAACAACGCCCGTCCTATTAGCTAAAAAGTCTTTTATATTTGGCTTGTCTTCAGCACTTTTAAATATAGTTTTACCACATGTGAATTTAGGTTTGCTCTTTTTTGCTACTCTACTTTTTTTAGTTTTTTGCTCCACGACAACAGATGGACCCGGCGTAGCTTCACTCACGGTATTTTGGGGTTGTTCTACTTCGCATTCATCTGATAAATCTGAGTCACTCTCTCCAAGGTTTCTTGGTGGAAGTACACTGTCATCCATCCAAGTTGGATCAGCATCTGAGTCAAATCCTTCTATCTCAGAATCATTATTCAATAATTCTACTAACTCATCCACATGTTGCTGTTTGTCTAGGTCGTAATCTAAAAAAAAGAAAAACTGACATACAAACAACTAGCCCGCACAAATGTGTCAGAACAGATTAGGTACCAGCAACGGAACTAAACAAATGTGTATGTACATGTTAAATGTTCAATTTTGACAAGAAATTGAAATTGTTATTCAAATATTACTAATATAGTTAATTACTACCATAATTGTAAATTCTAAACATGCGGTATTACGTTCGAATTATTGTTTGTTGCCTAAAAATAATACTTACATTTCCTGCGAAAGTTTCTACCTTCCATCTTGTAACACACAAATACCAGAATGAGTAACCCAAACAAACGCACGTGACTGATGCCGGTCCCAATGCACAAGGGATAACTACACAAACGATGTCGCCCGTCCAGAACGTTATATTTCGCTAATTTATAGTTATTATAGAATTTTGAACCTAACCCACACAATCGTGTAAGCAGGTGCGGAAAGGGATAACGAAGGAATGCCTCTGGTTAAACCCGTCCATTTTGACGCATCATTCAATGTTATAACATTTGCACAAAATTTGGGTGGGCAAATTTAGCCGTATTCGAAGGACAAGTGACGTCATTGACGTCAGGGATGGGGGCGACTAGGTTCCAATCCAACAAACCACTTTTTTCCCGATAATTCAACTCAATCTTCATGTCCCTTGAAAGACATACCTTACGTAGATAATCGACCCCCTAGTGTCAAGGGCCAACGGTCTATACGATCTCGGTTGAAAGAGAATTGCACAATAGAGAAAACTGTTGTTAAAATCTAAAATTGGATGCATTAGGCAAAATATTTTGTAACACGTTCAAAAAGGTCTCGGTCCTGATAATATACCCAGTACGTTCATTAAAAATTGCAAGGTTAATCTTACATCACCCCTTCTTCACATTTTCAATTTGTCACTTCACACAGGGATATTCCCGTCTAAATGGAAATCTTCCACTAACATGCCTCTCCTTAAAGGGGACAACAGGAGCAATATAAAGAATTATAGACCCATTAGCAAACTCTGTATCTTTGGAAAAATGTTCGAAAAAATTGTTCATGAAAGAATTCTAAATATCACGAAGAACAAGATTATTCCTCAACAACATGGCTTTTTCCCCGGGAGATTCATAGACACAAATTTAATAGAATTCACAGATCACATCATAGAACAAATGGATGATCAAACGCAAGTGGACGTAGTATACACCGATTTCAGTAAAGCCTTCGATAAAATCAACCATGTATTGCTCATTAAAAGACTCTCTGAAGTCGGTATAGGTTCGTATCTTCGCAAGTGGATATGGTCTTATATTACTCAAAGATCTCAAATCACAGAGATTAACGGTTACAAATCTGACCCCTTTGTGGTAACTTCAGGGGTGACTCAGGGAAGTCATTTGGGACCATTACTATTTATAATTTATATTAACCATATTGGTGACAGTTTCAAAAATTCAAATTTTTTATTATATGCCGACGATCTGAAAGTATATCGTACTATAAAACATTTCGATGATTGTAACAAACTACAAGAGGATCTGGATTCATTTGTTGAGATATGCAAAAATTCTAGTTTGTTTTTGAATTATGATAAATGCCTCACAATAACCTTCACAAGAAATAGGAATATAATTGACCATCAGTACAGAATAGATGGTCATATAATGAAAACAGTGAACGAAATTCGTGATCTTGGAGTCATTATGGACTCTAAAATGATTTTTAAGACTCATATCGAAAAAATGGTTAATAATTGTAATCGCTTATTGGGATTCATAATAAGGAACACTAGACACTTCACGAATGCCAAAACTCTCTTGAACCTTTATTACGCATTCATATATAGTAAATTGAATTTTGCTTCAATTGTTTGGAGTCCCCAATATGTCACTTATCAGCAGAGAATCGAAAACATCCAGAGCAAATTTGTGAAAGAACTAGCTCGTAAATCAGATATTCCAATAGTAAACAGTAATTACAGTCCAATTCTCAGAAAGTATTCCATGTTGTCTCTCACCAATAGAAGAAGCATGTCAGACCTTCTAATGATATATAAAATATTCAACAACCGCATCGATTGTCCAGGACTATCGTCCAAAATATCCTTAAGTACACCTAGCAGAGATTTAAGAAGCCATGAAACCTTTACCACACCTTTTAGAAAAACAAATTCAGGATTAAACTCTCCTATTTGCAGAATGGTCAGAACTTTTAATAGCTACTGTAATGAAATCGCAATCTTCAGACTTTCATTTTTATATTTTAAGAAACACGTGAAATCCTTGTTCTGCTTTCGTTGACCAGATAAATATTCACTCGTACTTTCAGTCTATATATAACGTTTTAATAGTATCGTTCATATATTGTTCATATTGTTTATATTGTTCATATATTGTATTTTAATAATGTATCAGTTATAATGTTTACTATGTAAGTTATATTAGCTCACTATTTGATTACCTAATAAGAGGATACTCGTTGGATTTTGTCTGTTTGTATCCCTACTTTGTAATAAATAAATAAATAAATAAATAAATAAACACATGGAAGAGAAGATACGATGAATACCATCTCAAGGTTCCGTAACGATTGTATCAGTAGTATTG
Organism: Chrysolina oricalcia; assembly: GCA_944452925.2. Lineage (NCBI taxonomy): Eukaryota > Metazoa > Arthropoda > Insecta > Coleoptera > Chrysomelidae > Chrysolina > Chrysolina oricalcia. The sequence continues at coordinate 15,798,834 of OX101822.2, forward strand.
CTTTCATCAAGATTGTTTATGTATCAGAAACGTTATTTTCGGTTGTCAATGGACGCCATTAATGAATGAGTGTGTAAGGTCAGAGATAACTTTTTATTGTGACAAATTGATTTCTCCTAGTAGGAATTAAAAAAAGTAAATTGTGTTTACAATACAATAAGAATTTCTCATTAAAATGTTGAATCGTCAGTACTTAAGCCCACACGCCTCATAGAGCAAAATCCCAGGGCCGCCAGACGTTACTTATTTTCTCAGAATCCATATGTATGGGATTAAGTAGTGTATGTACTTTGTGTGTATGGGTATTGGGTACTTGCTAGCTTGGGCCGAAGGCCAATTAGCAGATACCTGGTACTGAAGGTGAGTCAAAATAGTATTCACATTTCTTAAAGTTCTCATATTTACGTATATTTTAGAGAACATAGTTGATAGTTATTTATTGTATGTGTTTTAGATATCATTTTATTTGCGCAAGAATGTTCAAACGCGAGAGCGAAGCTCGAGCGTTTAAATTTCTTAAGCAAATAAAATGTATCTAATACACGCATGCAATACAACGTTTTATTCACAATCACATTCATTTAGAATCAGAATCGCGGAAATTTTTCATCACAAAATTATTTGACGTTTTGCTCTGATAGCGGCTGTCACCTCCTCAAAAATCATTGAAATAACATACAAAAATATCGGGAGGTGTTGAATAGTTGCTATGTATTTTCGATTGTTTATCGACTCCATTTGTAAAAATTTGTGAAGTTGGTGAAAATAAGTAAAATGTGATTGATATTCAAGATTGTATTTTTCATTATTCCACTAGTGGTACTTTATACGGTTCATAAGTGTGGATAAAACTTCAGTTATAAGGTGATTGTGGATAAAAATTAATTATCAGCACTCCCAGGCACCTTCCGTCGGCGGTAACTTTTACAAGACGCTTTGAAGCTCCCGGAAAAGTAATGTAACTTTATTTATAACCTCAGTCTTGATTCTTATACATGATATTCATGGAACTATTTCAATAGTTTTTGTAAGCAGTAAGACCAATCGGATGGACGAAACATCCCCCCAGACATACATAAAGTGTCACTATGAGTATGAGCGCTGTCACTATGAGTATGAGCGCGATGTCATACTCATAGCGACACTTCATATGTGGGAGGATGATTGGTCTGGCTGCGAACAAAAAGTATTGAAATAGTTCCCTGATTATCATGTATAAGAATAAAGACTGAGATTATAAGTAAAGTTTCTTTATTTTTTCGGAAACTTTAAAGCGTCTTGAGCTTCAACTAGATTCTTAGAAAGCTGACGTTTTTAGTGAAGTTCACCTTTTTTTCTGTGTTTCAGTTATGTCAAAGAGAATTCGCTTTTCAGTATACAGGGTCGTTAAAAATTAGTGATTTTACCGATATACAGTGACCGCCAAAAAGTATGTACCATATGGGAAAAATTTTTATTATTGGAGTATTGGAAAAAATATTCTGGGGAAAAGTTTGTGCATGTCCGATAACCTAAAAATCGATTTTGACACATGTCACGTGATCGCTAGAATGGCGGCAAAATGAAAAAAATTGCAATGCAAAGGCAAAAAAGGGGTAAGATGGCAAGATATCAAAAAAAGTTATTTGAAAAAGTCACTTAGAATTCAATTTTATACACAAGGTGTCAAGAGATAATTAAAAAAAATAGCAATTTTTTAAAAATATTTTCCCATCTATTTAAAAATGTTATTTTTTTTCTTATGAATAGCTTGACTATACTGAAACATTTGCATTATAATGATAATGACAAAACTTTCTCATTTTCTCCACACCAGAGGGCACTAAATTAAAAAAATTGGTTTTTGCCAGAACCCTCGCTGTTACATTGGTTCTTATCTAACAGTTATATCAGAATTCCAAGACTATTGTGTTGATATGGCAATCTAGAAACACCATGTTTCCTGATTTTTATCAAGTTTCAATAATAATGCTGTGTGAGCGTTTTACTTTGCACATAAACTTTAAGAATCTTTAATTTGACGCACTATTTTCAAGTTTATGTGCGAAGTGAAACGCTCATGCACGATTATCATCGGAACTTGATTATAATCTGGAAATTACCATGTTTTTGAAGTGTCATGTCATCACAATGGTCGTGGAATTCGGATATAACTGTTAGATACGAACCGATGTAACAGCAATGGTTCTGACAAATTCACATTTTTTCAATTTAGTGCCCTCTGGTGTGGAGAAAATGAGAAAGTTTTGTCATTATCATTAAAATGCACATGTTTCAGTATAGTCAAGCTATTCATAAGAAAAAAAATAATATTATTAAATAGATGGGAAAATATTTTTATAAAATTGATATTTTCATTTTTTTGAATTATCTCTTGAAACTTCGTTTATGTGTATACAATAGTATTCTAAGTGACTTTTTCAAATAACTTTTTTTGATATCTTGCCATCTTACCCCTTTTTTTGCCTTTGGATTACAATTTTTTTTCATTTTGCCGCCATTCTAGCGATCACGTGACATGTGTCAAAATCGATTTTTAGGTTATCGGACATGCACAAACTTCTCCCCAGAATATTTTTTCCAATACTCCAATAATAAATTTTTTTCCCATATGGTACATACTTTTTGGCGGTCACTGTATATAAAAAAATTATAAAAAAGTGCGTTTTTCAAATAGAACACCCTGGTAATTATCGAATATACTGAAAGACAATTAGAGTTATTATCATCATTATTTCTTCTTAACGTGTCAAATCTGTTGAGACGTACGATGAAGATCCTTATATATAGCTTGACAAATCTAGCTCTGAATGTGAAATTGACACGCCTATCGATGCACGGTAGCAGAAGAGCTAAGTACAGTCCGAAACATGTATGAGTTACTGTACTGGTCATTTCTATTGTATATATCGCATCGCAAATTGCACTGTGAAGTTTTATTACTGAATGTACAGGGTGTCCCAAATTCGAGCCTCATCAATGGGATCTCGGAAACCAGAAGAGATACGAGGCCGGTTAAATGGAGACAAAGTTGCGCAATTTGGTGCTCATTGAAACTCCGCTTTCATATTTGAATAATTCCGAATACTTCCGAAGATTTTTGGAAAAAACCGATTATTCGCGATTTCATTTTTATTTTTTTGTGACTCTATTTGAATAGATATAATAAAACAAATTTCACATTTTCATTGCTACTTTTTATGTTCTACAAGACGGTGTTATCAGATTTTCAAACATACGTTTCGTATTTGAGCTGCCATCATCAACTTTGTTTTTTTTAAATACGGCTCTGGATTTTTTAATTATGCATTTTAAAATCTTCTAATGTCCCAAAACAAATGATGTATCGCACTTATTCGAAAAGTCTATATTAATAGCATTTTCCATAAGAACTCATGTGTTAGAGAGAGACAGAGAATAGATTTTAGCAGGACATCTAATTTTTTCGAAAAAGAACGATACATCATTGTTTTAAGGACCTCAGAAGCTCCTAAAAATTGATATAAAACAATGGTGATGTTCAACAATAGGCATGATGTTTTAATTGTTCCAAAAAAAATCAAACAAAAACTATAAAATTGAATACCCAATGAAAAATAAAGCAAATATTCAAATTGTAATCCACCTGCTTGAATGCATTTTCGTGGCAGTCTGTAAAGTTTATGAATGGCACGCTGAATGGTCCTTGCAGGGATAGCCCTGATCTCCCTTATTAGGTCTTGTCGTAATACTTCAAGATTTTGTGGCGTGTTTCGATAAAGACGGTTTTTGAGAAATCCCCAAAGAAAGTAGTCTAGAGGGTTTAGGTCGGGGCTTCTAGCTGGCCAACGTACGGGACCTTGGTTTCCAATCCATTTATTAGGGAATAATTCATTTAATAAATTTTAACACATCTACCATTATGAGGTGGTACACCGTCTTATTGCCACCATAGTTGACGTAATACGCCCAAAGGTTCTTCCATTAAGGAATCTAATATATTGGTCCTTATTAATTCTGCATATTTATCGAAATTTAATTTTCCTTGAATAAAAAACGAGCTGATAATTTTATTGTGCCACATACCGACCCATACGTTAAATGATTGTCGTCCCTGAGGTCTTACTTCTTGATTCTGCCTTGGGTTTTCTATTGACCAATAGTGTTCGTTATGTCTGTTAAATAGTCCATCTGTTGAAAAACTGCATTCATCTGTCCATGTAGTTTTATTTAGGAAGTCATCATTTTCATTAATTTTATTTTGCAACCAGTTATAAAATTCTAATCGTCTCTCAGCATCGCCAGGTCTTAGTGTTTGACTAATATGAATTTTGTAAGGTTTATATCCACGCTTATTTAAAGTTCTCCAAACTCTCATTCGCGGTAATCCTACTTTTTCTGAGAAAACTCTAACTGAAGCTCGAGGATTATTATTGGCCTTAAAAAATAATTTAAAATTATTCATTTTACTTTCTACTTTGTAACAGTTTTCAAACATACAGTGTTCAAGATAATTTGTTCCTCTTCTGGATCGATTCGTGTTCCATATTCAACCATTGGCTTAAAAAAACCTCCGTACTGAGCTAAATTATTATCAATATTAGCAAAATAACTATAATGCGGCTGCCGTCTTTCTGGATATTCCAACAAATAGCGCTCACAAAGCCGTTTTTGAATTTCGATTCGAAATATAATAAATCCTTATCATGTCTCGTTTTTCTTCGTTAGAAAAAGTCATTTTCGTTTAATAAGCGTTAACGATTAGTGAACGAACTGTGAACTGTCAAAATATTGGATAATTTAAACATTAACAAATGAACTAAGATAGCCAGAATGCACGATGCACAGCCACCTTGATAAAATGCAATTATTTTTGTAAATCCTAGAGCCTAGAGTTTGAAGGATGACACTTCAATTATATTATTTAATAACCACCCACTTTTATGTTAGTTTTTGAGTTTTATGCAGTGCGTTATTGAAAAAAAGGTTTGTTTTACCTCTATTAAAAATCTAATTTTTGTCTCTCTCTAAGTTCTTATGAAAAATGCTATTAATATAAACTTTTAGAATAAGTGCGATACATCATTTGTTTTGGGACATTAGAAACTTTTAAAATCTATAATAAAAAATCCAGGGCCGTATTTAAAAAAACAAAGTTGATGATGGCAGCTCAAATACGAAACGTCTGTTTGAAAATCTGAAAACACCATCTTGTAGAACAGAAAAAGTAGCAATGAGAATGTGAAATTTGTTTTGATATATCTATTCAAATAGAGTCACAAAAAAATAAAAATGAAATCGCGAATAATCGGTTTTTTCCAAAAATCTTCGGAAGTATTCGGAATTTTTCAAATATGAAAGCGGCGTTACAATGAGTACCAAATTGCGTAACTTTGCATCCATTTAACCTACCTCGTATCTCTTCTGGTTTCCGAGATCCCAATGATGAGGCTCGAATTTGGGACACCCTGTGCAATTATACTACCCTCTTTATCGTCCAAATACTTTCCCATTCTAAATTCACGCATCTCATACGTTTCTCAATATTCGTAGATAGATTTGCCAAGCTGTACCTAGTAAGTTTATGCAGAAAAACTAAAATTCAAGATGAAATTATTGTGTCATCTTTCTCGAAAACAGTATTAAATAAACTTTGATTTCCATCAAACGAGCTCTTATACCACCGTTTGGTGTATGACCTAGATCTTGACGATTGTAAGAATATTTTGTTATCCACGTTCATCAATGAAAATATGTTCCATTGTTACTTGTACATAACCGTGTTGGTCTTGTTGATTGTTTGTATTGAAAGTCATCGCGATATCCGTGAATAATAAATAGGTTTTTATTATTTTATGACTGATTTGATATTCATAGATAACAAAATATTCCGAATGTTTTTTGTTTACTTGATATGCCGTGGCATAAAAATTAGTTGAGAAAGTCTGAAAGGATATTTAATTTATTTTTCACTTCGAAGGATTGGAGTATTTAAACTGGGACAGATGAACAACTTAATATATGTAAAAGTTTTTTCCGCCTACCTCGTATAATGATGTCTGTTTAATGTTCTTCAATGCAAATGAAAAGTGGGGAATACTCCCGAGAAAACACGTAAATTCGTTATTATTTCATCAATAACATGCAAGATCTTGAAAATTTCGATATATTGTAAAGGGACAAACTTGTAGAACGTAAAAATCTCCATAAAAGAGGTATCCACACATTTTTTCAAAAATTTCTTTTTATGAGAGATAATGAGCAATAATTGATATTTTCAAATTTTCGCGCGAACAACTCGGGATTTCATAAGACCACCATGCACCCCCTAACGTTGAGGCCCGGAAGGATGAACTCCCCAGCACTCGTTCGTACTCGAAAGCTCACCCCCCCTATCCACCACCCCCGCTCGTTAAAGCGGTTCCTCATACTGATGACTGGCGATCAGCAGAATAAAATCTCACCGTTTGATATGGAGTGCCCAGCCAATTCTCGGCTTGAAGCTCCCTTATATCTGACATGACTTGACTTTTAAAACAATGACTTTACTTTACTGTGCATGGTGCCCCCCTGAAACTGGCTGAAGGCCTGAAAAAACTCTCGGCTGAGGGCCGAGTTAATTGAAATTGAAATTACTACTTGGTCGGTTCTTCTTGGTATCTGAAACATAAAGGCATGATTAATCGTGATTTGGTGCCTGTTGAAGTAGACGTTGGCGTCGCCGAAGGTCTCGCCTCCGCCGTACTTACTTCTTCAGGGGTGTCGTTGTCTGCTTGGTTTACTGGACGTCTGTATTTGTCTCTGTCTCTGTCGTCTTGCTCACGTCTGTTCTCGTGTAGCTCCGTGAGCAGCAGGTTCGTGTGGGTCTCTACTCTGTCTAGAGTAGTTCCCACATGTTGTCTGATCAGTCTGTCGATATAGTCCGGGTGGATGTCTAAGTCTCGATATATGAACCTGTTGGGCATATATTGTTGTGCGTCTGTTGCCGTCCTCAGGCAGACGTTGAAGAAGGCCTGTATCTTCTGCCTATAACTGTTCGCGCACTGCCCCCAAGTAGTGGATGCGTACAATATGATAGGCAGAAGAATTGTCTTCATGAGGCGTAGTTTCAACTCGAGTGCCATGTTGCTCCTACGTCCGATGAGTGGGTACAGCTTATGCCTTGCGGCTTTTGCTATAGCTAATCTGTGGGAGATGTGTCTCTGTAACGTGAGTTTCTTGTCCAAGGTTACTCCTAGGTAAACGGCTTCGTCTACCCATGGAATTCTCTCGTCGTTCATAGTAACATGGCCCTCGGGTGTCCTACGTCGCCTCGTGAACAGTATGGCTTTGCTTTTGTCTGCATTGATTCCGATCTTCCAACGATTGAACCACGGTTCCAGCTTGTTTATCTGAAGTTGCAGCTTCGATGTTACTCCTTTCTCATGTGATGACTCAGCAAAGATTGCCGTGTCATCTGCATAGAGAGCGAGTTTGGTCATGGGGTTGTCCGACATAGGCATGTCTGCATTGTAGATCAAAAACAGGTGTGGCGAAAGTACTGCTCCCTGCTTCTAGCCTCCTTCGTGGAGAGAGAGCATTTCCGACTTTGCATCGGTAATGTCTACCCCTTAGGAAGAAGTTTATCAGCTTGACCATTGGTATGGAGTATCCGGCATCAACCAGTTTTGCGATCAGCCCATCGTGCCAAACTCTATCGCAGGCCTTGGAGACGTCAAGGAAGACTGCTCCTGTAAGATGTCCTCTTCTCGTGCGGTTCCAGCTCTGGATGGTGGCGTCCACTAATTTCATAAGATTGACCTCGACGCTCCACTAAAATCTCTTTATCTTTATTAAAATTCATAAACTGAGCGGTGTTTTGAAGGGAAATCCTTCAACAATTATCATATATAGCTGGCGGGTGTCGGAAGAAGTGTTTGTATTTGATATTTGAATGTGATATAATGATCTTTGATAAATAAGTAATTTTACTATTTTTTCACGTTTTTCCATCGAATAAGCTCGGCAGTCTGAGTTTGTTCAAAGATTCAGTAGGTCAAAATTGAACAAATCAGATATAACATTAATTTCCAATTCATCTTGGGCCTAGGTTAATCAAGTTTTTCTGTATCCATTGTTTTTAAGTTCGCTCATTTTTCATGTCTGATATCTTTACAATCGACGTAACTATATCGAAGTGAACATTTTTGGAAAAGCGTACTTTTTATTGCCAAAACTCAAAGTACTCTTCAAAAATTGCCCGTGTACCAAAAATCATTTCTACTGGTTTCAGTGACAGCTTTTAGTAACAGTTTGGCTACAGGGGCTATAACAAAGACCATAACAAAGTGAAGGAATACGAAATTGAGCATATACGAGAAGTCGAATTTTTGCGATGATCGATTTTGGGTCTCAAAATTGTGCGCCTCGACCAAATCGTCTTCCGCTGTGTCAGATGATTACTAGTCACTTTCTCAACAAAATCATTATAACGGAAGACATTATATATAAATCGTCGAAAAAATCGATAGACATGTTGTCTTCGTAATGGAGTCGGCCTTGCTCGATTTCAAAAATATTAGGAGCTTGGGGTTTTCGAGGGGTGGACTTAGACCCGCGGCTCTCTAAGTATATGTCGGATGTCTCTTTAAAACTGTTTTATAAATATCTGGCTTGTCTTGGAGAGGATGAATCTAGATTTTTATTGAAAGCTTAATTGTTGGTTAATGATCTGAGAAAATAAAATCCGTGCCTTCTAACATGTAACGGAAGTATTTTATTGATTCATAAATCTGACATAAAAACAACAACTAATCTGATCACAAAAAGTCACTATAAATATTAATATGGAGTGAAGTAATAGTTGCCACAAACTCAAAACGTACACAACCGATAAAAAAATTATTTATCCAATAGCTAATAACATTTCTTCTTGCATAAATATTAGTATTTATTACCAATAACGTTAGTACACAATAACCACCTAATTTAAGTTTGCAGAAACGAGGTAAAATAAGATGTCAACCTCCTTAATGATTTTGTTTTATTAGTTGTGTTGGTCATAGGTTACTCGAAGCATTCAAATCTTATTTTGTTACCAAAAGATACTTTCTTTTAAGATTCCATGAACGCGATTATATTTGTGGCACTTTTCAGAGTAAAAAAGTGTACTCATTGATAACTCAAAAACTGTTCGTCGTATCGATTTCAAACAAGGACAGGATTCTAAGGTACGTTCGATTCTAGGTACATGCAGTGATGGAAATTGAAATTTCGATCCTATTTTTCACAAAAAAAATCTGAAAAATGTCAAAAAAATGCAGGTAATTCAAAGCCATTTTTGGGTAGATGAACAAATAATTTAAAGAAAATATTACAGCACGTACATAAATCAACGTTTTACCTTTCCTTTGGTACCAAATTCATTTCGATTGGATAAAGATTGCTTCAAATTTCAATGGAAGAGAAATACCATTGCAGCTACCTCGATTCTCTGTGAAAGACATCGTGAGGTGCTGCCGCAGACAGTTTTATGTCATTTACAGATCCTCCAAATTACATTTAATTTTTTTCAAACCCAAAAAAGTTGTAGGGTGGAGCCACTTTCCGCGGACACCCAGTAAGAAAAAAGTTTTCACACCAATTTTAAGTGGAAAAAGTTATTTGTATGCTAAGGCCGCGAAATACCTTTTTAACGTACCGAAAGAACAGTTATCGCCGAGGCCGCTTGCGGCCGAGGCAAGATAATCTTGAGGTCGTTAAAAAGTTTCGTGGCCATAGCATACACACTATTTTTGTGCAATCGTTAAAATTATTAAAATAGATAGTTGTAAATAAATATATTATTGCTCTAAAATCAACAGCAGTTCATTTTATTTAACAATATCACCGTGTGCTATGGAAATGATATGTTTCAATATTTTGACAGTTCTTGTCAAAACGCAAAATGTCTGATACTGATAGCGATATTTCAGTACCTTCCACTCCTCCTGAACTCAAAAGCGTTGTAAATTCGGCGCTTTCCGTTTTAATACCCGAAAAATCTAAACGGCAGTACGAAAAATGTTACGGCGAGTTTAAAGATTGGTGTGACAAACAGAATGTTAAGACGATGTCTGAAAACATTTTTGAAAGTGACGTTTGGTTTCGCGGCCGTTGCTATGGGTAACGGCCGCGAAATTAAATTTCGCGGACTGTGCTGAGAACGCGAAATACCGACTTCGCGTGCGATTGCACGAAAATAATATTTTAATTAATGTAAATAGTACGAAGGCGTAGAACGGGTATGAGGTATTTGTTTTTATTAATTACAAGCTGTAATTCGAAATTGGTAACATAAATCTTCACTGGACACAGCCCTCTAAGACATCACCTCAAAAAAAAACGGGCAAATCATAGAGCGAAAATTTCGGTCATTGTCATGGACCTATAAAGTATTGTACTGGACCAAGCTGTTTACATCCTGGTTTGAAGTCGTGTATGGCCACAATCTGTAGTCGTGATATTGAGTTGGGCGTTGTCACATCGCGTAGGTAATAAGTCTTTATCATAGACAAAATTGTGTCACTATACATATTCCATTCGATTACAATCGAAGAATGAAGAATGGTGATGTGATATTATCACGTATTACTTACAGGTTTAAAAATCCAAACTATCGAAAAAATCATTACTTGCGTATTCAAATGGTTGTGAAGAAATTATTGTATGTGGACGCTTGTTAACGCTGTCGAATAACAATGTTTATGTTTTCCACGAAGTAAACTTCTGACAGTTCTGTCATGTTCTGTCATTGATTTTTTGTAGGATTATTGCTGAAATAGTGGTTTTTGAACTCATTCGTGATATATAGTGGCAGTACAATAGTAAGAGAATCACAATGGTACAATCTTGTTGGGTTTGCAAACAATCCATGAGTTCGAACCCGACTATCAGATTCCATTCGTAAGTACCATAGGCGTTACAGTGGGTATCAATCTGTTTTCGCCGAATAAAATGAAATTAATACGTGAATTCGAACCTTTACATGTGAAGATAATTAAATAGATACCTCACGAAACATTTAACTTCATTAGTTTTTTTGATGATTCATTAAAACAAAAAGTTCGGGATGAAATCCAACTGAATGTGTTCCAAAGTCTGTTAAGATTTGTTCCATTTATTTCAAAGACACAGCATTCGAGATTAGCCCAAGTGGAAGAATATTTTTGAAGAAAAGGGTTCTTCCTTTATTATATGATGAATGGTATATCCCAAGAAATTCAGCTGCTTCAACTTCAGGGTAATTATCATCAGCCGTCAGAATTGTTATTTTCTATGAGTTATTTCAAATAATAACAGAGATTTGTATAAAAAAAACAGTATATTACATATTTTCAGATTGAACGATTTCAGCAAGAAAAAATCGTCAACTGGTTCCATTGAAAAAGCCCCAGATACAGATTCTGAAGAAATTGTTGATAACTCAAGTCCCCCACTGAAGAGGTGAGGAAAAATTTGAAAATAGTAAAAATTGTTAACTCAAATTCAGTTTTCATCCACTTCAGGTTGTTTGGCTTTGACAGATAATATTATTTAGGTCAATTTCATATTTTCTGGTATGAAAAACAGGACAGAATCCCGTGATTTTTCGAGAGGAAAAGTGAGTAGTATTAGTTGGTAGCAGTATCGAATCTATCTAATCTATCTAATATCTTTAAAAGCAATTCTTGTATATTGATATATTTATTTTGGCTATCTCGGAAACAGCTTTAAAGATTTGGATCAAAATTTTTATTCAGATGAGGTTTTAGTTTTTAAGTTCCTCCATACAGGCGATTTTCCTGAAAAAACTCGATTCCACTAATAATAATAATAATAATGTGAATTTTTAAATTCTATTTTCCCCACTTCCAATTATCATAATCTTAAATTTGGCCATATATCAAGGACAGACGATAATACAAGAATTTCCTACTATTAATGTAATAAAAATAATGATAATAATAATAATTGGAATTTCAAATTCAACTTTCACCCTTTATTAATCCTCCGAATTATCTAAAATTTTTCAAAAATTTACAGAACCAACGACAATACAAGAATTTTATGATAATAACGCACCTAATAATAAGAATGATGAGAATTTTCGAATTTGATTTCAATCGTCCGTATGATCTGAAATTGGGCACACATAAACCGATTGCAATACAAGGACTTAATTATAAAAGTTTAATGATAATGATAATACTGATAATGACGTGAATTTTTTATTCAATATCCACCCACTTCTAATCATCCGAAAATTTTAAAATTTGGCGTACTTACCAAGGACCGACGATAATATAAGAATTTTATTATATTAATGTTTTATTCACATCAAGAACTGTCATTCACATCAATAACTGACGACAATACAAGAATTCCATAATATTAATGTGATAATAATAATAATGATGAGAATTTTCAAATGCTGCTTTACATCAGTACACGTACTTTGTCACTGCAAGGGCTCGAAACGATTTCGAAGGGCACACACAATATGTCTGAAATGGTCGCAGTGTAAAGGCTTTTAGCGCGGAAGCCAAAAATGAATCTAAGCTAATCTAATCAAGTAAAGATATCTGCAAGCAAAGTTTAAGGGAACACAACTTGATGCCATGCAGGGCAGTAACAAGGCCCTCATTGACTTCGGAACATTGCAGATCACGGCTTGATTTTGCCCGTCAGTATTTCCGGGCTATCTTGTCCGCGAGAAGTCCTGATACGAACCCCATCGAACATATATATGATATTCTTGGGAGATAAATTAGAGCCCTGCAGCAGCCTAAAGTTAATTTGAATGAGCTGATGGACAGTTTAGTGAATTTGGGAGACATAATTGAATTAGGACTCTGATATTGAGTATAAGAGGCGGTTATCATTGCTCGAGGAGGGAACTCAAGAAATTAGCAAATCATTTCAGAATAGAAAACAAATTCTTCATTTTTATTTTATTGTTGTTTTTGTGAAACTCTGTACGTACTTGATTTTTGAAATCTTCTAGAAAAAAATGTTAGTTTGATTATTTGTATTGTGAATTTTGTTTGCAAATTGTCGTAAATACATTAAAATTTCGTATTTCTGAATTTGAATAATATGCGCTTAAAATTTCTTTGGAATATTTATTCTTCACAATATTCATTTATTTTAATATGTATAAGATCATGTATTTATTGAATATATAAATTACCATTTTTTGGTAAATACATTTTTATTCTTTTTTTTTTCAGTCGACTGTCTCCAGCTTTCCATTAATTGAAAACGAAAGTTTTTTATGACATCAGGAATGTCAAATGAGTTTTTCTATCTCACGAAGTCCCATCGGATGTATATTCTAACACTTTCCTTGATATTTTAATCATTATTTCAAATTCAGCATTTTTTTCTTGTTTTCGAACCCTATTTTCAGCAAATGCGTGCGCTCCTGTCAGTTGTGAGAAGGTCACAGTCTATCGCTACCTTCTTTCTTCCCCGCAGCCCGCGCGCCTGAAAACAGAGCGACTTCAAATTACTCCTTGTCGTAGGTATGGCAATGCTGAGTCCATCTGTAATTATACGATATTGTTATTGATTGTTATTGATATTGTTCATTCTAGTGAGCCTTTTCAGTTGGTTGGAGTTTGATGATATGCTAGAGTGATGAGATGCTTGTGACTGACTGATAATGAATGAATGTGATAGTAAACAATTACGTAAATCGAATATATTTTTGGTACATACAACTTGACAGATAAAAAAAAAATATTGACAATTCAATCTATTTTTTGTTGATTCTCGTCGTCTGTCTGTTTTTTTTTTATCTAACCAATATAGAGGTTCACCACGACGTGTTTCACGCTATTGCCAGCTCCTAAATAATACGGTGGGAAACAGTATACTCGTGTTCCTTTAAAGGTCCTTCTTAACGCCCTCTTAATAACCTTGCCTCAGGAATAAGCGACGCCCTGGGACACCAGGAGGTAGTAGTCGCTGCATTCCTGGAAATAGAAGGAGCATTTAACAATGCACTACCTCACTCCCTAGAGGGATTGAACCGATACTATGTGACTGGAAAGAACTATGCTTCACAACAGAACCTATAACGACCTCTCTAAAGGGGGAAAGTGTCAGCTTCAAGACAGTCAGAGGCTTGCTTTGGGAGGTTGGTCTGCAAGCATATGCTGACGATCTGCTCCTAGTAATAACCGATAAATCCGATGAGACGATCTCCTACGTCCTTCAGGGTATATTGGATACCATATACAAATGGTGTGAGAGGAACGAAATGTTCATTAACCCCCACAAAATGGTTATAGTACCGCTCACCAGGAAAAGGAAGCTGGAACATTTAAAACCTCCTTCCATCAATGGTGTAACAATTCCTTTCGCGAGTGAAGCAAAACATCTGGGAATAACCCTAGATAAAAAGCTAAACTGGAACTCGCACTTCTCGCTAGCCTATCATTATGGACATGCCGCAGAATATGTGGCAAAACATGGGGCATGTCACCAAAACACGTATATTGGCTGTACGTGACCGTCATACGACCAATGATCACGTATGGCTCTGTAGTCTGGTGGAGAAAGGGTCTTGCTAAACTTAACTGAATATAGAGACAAGCGTGCCTGGCGATTACTGGAAGCATTCGCTCCACTCCAATGGCAGTAATGGAAGCTCTCCTTGGATTACTTTCTCGCCACATAGTTCTGGAGAGAGAGGCAAGATGGGCAACATACAGACTCTACCAAGCAGCCATTAGTCTACCGCAGGCATGTGTCATGAGAAGCAGCAGCATGCTGGAGGGCATAATAGCTCACAACATTCTGGGAATGCTCTCAGATATCATGCCTGAAACTATCAACCTTCACACGTCCGACACTGCGGTCTTTCTCGAAAGAGAAGACTGGTTCTGGAATGAAACCGACCTATGTAGGGCAAATGAACGTTGGTTCGCCGATGGTTCCAAAACTTTAGAAGACGTCGGAGCAGCAATATTTGGGATGATGAACCCAGTAGTGAAACGCTCAATCAGAGTGGGTGAACTAGCTACGATTTCTCAGGCAGAGGTATAATAATATGCCATTGAAATGTTTGCAAGAAAGCTGGAAAATTGACACCACACACAAAAAACAATGAAAATATTTTTAGATACTAAAAGCACTAAAAGCGATTGAATTCAGCTGCTTCAAATCTAGAGCAGTATGTAACCATAAAGCACTTTCAAGGATGTCATAACAGTTTGGCCAGAAAATAAAAGACTCGAGTACTGGCGGAGTCTACCGGGCCTAGCCCATTCCAAAGCATTTATTGCTTGTATAAGGAAAAAACAGTACTCTGACAAACTGCTAGAACTCAGCAGAGTGCATCTCAGAGTTATAGTTGGTTTGCTCACTGGTCACTGCAAACTCAAACATCACGTGTATAAAATGGCTAAACACATTCTGTGTACATACCTTGCAGCGGCCAGAACCAGATTTTCAATATTTGCCAATACGACAGTAAGGCCAGAAAACCTTGTAAATAGTTCTCCCAATACATACCTCAACTTCGTTAAGAGATTGGATATACTGGGAGAAATATAAATATAGGGTGAGCCACAATAGGCCACTGGCCGCAGTGGAGGGCCTGATACGGGCCCACTCACGTTCAAACCTAACCTAACCTAACCTAACCTAACCTAACCTACCTAAATTAAATTTGTATGGCTGTTTTTTATATGTATTTTGTAGAATATTACTATCTACTGCGAATCTGGAGAGCCATCACTATATATCAGACGTCAGTATTGGAGCCTCTGCTTTGCTTCAAAAATTGCCGCCAATACACACCATCCATCGCACAAGTACACATTCTCCAAGAGACTTCAAAACTTATTCGCGAATAGAAGAAGAATTGATCTTCCATTCTACGAAAGACTAAATCGGAACCCCATTACGAATAGGATCCAATTCAACGATGTCGCAGAAACCAGTCCTTCAGATATTCCTCCCTGGCTGATCCCAAAACTTTTAGTCAATATCTCTCTCACCCGTTTTAATAAGACAGAAACCCCATCCAATATGATACTTCAGAACTTTCTTTCACTCATATCCCACTTTCCAGATCATAAAAAAATCTACACTGATGGATCAAAATTGGGTGATAAAGTAACGGCAGCGTTGGTAATAGATAACACCTCACAAGCATTTCTACTGCCATCAAGTTTCAGTATCTATAGCGCGGAATTATTCGGCATTCTCCAAGCCGTAGGATGCATAACAAGGCTCGGAATCCAAAAGTCCCTAATAATCACCGACTCGTTGGGGGCAGTACAGTGTTTGCAGCAATCGTATCCCAGCCATCCAACCACTATTCGTATAAGAGAGCAGATATTCCGCTACACAGCTCACTCGAATAGCGAAATAAGAATTATTTGGGTTCCATCACACGTCGGCATTCCAGGAAATGAAGCTGCAGATAGGACCGCTCGTGAAGCAATAGATACACTGTCAGATATCAGCGAACAAAGAGTATGATATAGGGATATTAAAAGTCAATTGAAATGCTTCATCCAAGAATACTGGCAAATGCAGTGGCAGCAAAACCGCTCCAAATTGATCGAAGTGAAACATTCGGTAAAATCTTGGAACATCTACCCCCCGAATAGACGGCACCAGGTGATTCTATCCAGACTACGGTTAGGCCATACACGCTACACCCATGAACATATTATCAAAAGAGAACCAGAGAAAATATGTGAATTGTGCACGGTGCCTGTGAGTGTAAAACATTTATTAATTGAGTGCCCCAAATATGAAAATCTCAGACACAAACATAATTTGGACCCGGATCTTAAATCCATTTTGAGAGAGAGTTGTGATATAACAAATTTGATATCATCCTTAAACGAACTTAATCTGACCGACAAAATATAGTCACTATTTGAAAACTCGTTAACTTACTAAATATTGGTGCCTTATATAATTGTAAATGTTAACTGAATTGCTGCTGCTAATAACCCTTTGCGGTTGATGCAACTTTATTTCTTAACCAGAACCAGATTTTCAATATTTGCCAATACGACAGTAAGGCCAGAAAACCTTGTAAATTGTTCTCCCAATACATACCTCAACTTCGTTAAGAGATTGGATATACTGGGAGAAATATAAATATAGGGTGAGCCACAATAGGCCACTGGCCGCAGTGGAGTGCCTGATACGGTCCCACTCACGTTCAAACCTAACCTAACGCCCTCTGAAGTCAGGAAAGTATCTCCAAGGAAACTGATGAACTTTTATATGAATTCTCGGAATCCCGGGACTCGAATAGACGAAAGGTCATGCACAAAAGATCTAATAGGACGAATTGCTTGTGAGGCCGCTTATCCAGTACAACCCCCATACAATCTAGGTAGTACGACACTGGTGGCTAGAACACATAAAACAAATCCAAAAAACAGAACGCGTGTTTTCCGAGAACCATCATAATTACTTACAGAAAATGAAAAAAAATATGTTTTCGGTTTGAGTAATGTAATATTTGTACTAGGTGCAATCTAAACAACGCAACGGACGTGCTTCTATGCATATACTCGAAGAAATTAAACCATTATAATATTTTGATACGTTCTCCAAAGTAATCGAACGGTGCATTTAATGTTTTCATTTCTAGCGGTCGCAATAAATTTTCAATAATTGCGGCACACGTGCTTTAACTAGACGTTTCAACCAGAGTTATCATTGGGTTATAGTTGGTTTATTTCTGAATAATTTTTAGAGCATTATCAACTTCCTGCTCAGGTCGTAAATGGGTTTATAGATTTCTCATGGACTCACGGAAGATAAATTTAGGCAAAAAATTGTTTCAAAGACAAGCTTCTATAAAAATACACAAAAAAGTAAAAATTAGTTTCTTTAGATGTGTGACGAAGTTTTCAGTTTGAATAAAAAGCGACAAACTTTTGAATCTATCACTCACCGAATAACCTACGTCACACAGCTAAAGAAATAATTTTTAACTATTCAGTGCATTTGAATGAAAACTTGTATTTAAAAAAGTTATCTAATATCGTTTTAAAATTTTTAGTTCTCAAGCAAAATGTAGAGGAGCCATCTTGAATGTTGACATTGTAATCATAAATCCGACTTCAACTTTCCCAACGAAAGATCTGATTGTCTCGAAATAATTTTTGATAACGGAGACAGATATATTTTCCGAAACATCAACATTTTTAAAAAATGGATTTAACATTTAGTTATTTTCAACTTTATTTTTAGATATGCAAATTCAGAATACGATTAGTTACTGATCATATTAAATCTTTTTTTCTCTGGAAATAAATAAATAAACGTTTATTGCGCAACAGATATACGAGGATATATTGAAAAATTCTTAGCCTACTATAGAACCAAACAAAATTTCAATGTCAAAATATTTTATAACTCAACATATTCTCCTCTTAATTGGATACATTTATTACAGCGAACCTGCAACGTCTCTAGACCTTTCAAAAAAATGTTTCTTCACAGCTTTTATTACCTCCTCGTTGAAAGAAAATTTACGACCTTTTAAACTTTTTTCAGTTGAGGAAAGAGATGATAGTCGGACGGAGCCAAATCTGGTGAATAAGGGGGGTGTTCTAGTAATTCAAACCCTAAATCACGAATTTTTTGCATGGCAACATGAGATTTGTGTGCAGGGGCGTTGTCCTGCAAAAACAAAACACCTTTGGATAGCTTTCCGCGTCTTTTCTCTTTAATATTTTCCCGTAGAGTGATCACTAATGACGAATAGTAATCTCCAGTTATTGTTCTACCCTTATTCAAAAAATCAATTATGATTACTCCATGGCAATCCCAAAAAACTGAAGCAAGAACTTTTCCAGCAGATTTTTGGACACGAAACTTCTTAGGTCTTGGAGAACCGGAGTGTCGCCATTCCATCGATTGTTGCTTTGTTTCTGGATCGTACCCAAGTCTCATCCATAGTAACAATTCGGTGTTAGAAGTCTACATCGTTTTCAAATCGAATACAGATCGAACGCAAATAACGGGATGCTACTACCCTTGCACGCTTTTGGTCAACATTCAAACATTTGGGGATCAATTTTGCAGCAATTTTTCTCATGTCCAAATTGACGTGAACTATATGATGAACGCGTTTGTATGAAATATTCAGTGCTTCAGATATACGTTTTAGCCCAATTCGACGGTCTGTTAAAATCATGTCATGAACTGCATCAATATTTTCGGGGACTGACACAGAAACTGGTCTTCCCGATCGGTCATCATCTTCAATGGAAAATTTACCTCTTTTGAAGCTTGCTGTCCAATTTTTCACGTTCGCATACGAAGGACTCGCGATGAAGGTTCGCATATTAAGCATATCTTCGTAAATCTGCGTACCTCTTAACCCTTTTAAATACAGGTACTTGATGATGGCTCGATACTCCAATTTTTCGATTTTCACAATTTCAGTGGACATATTTTTTCTTTTAAGTTATTGCTTAACTCTGGTTTCCTTTTTTGACGTCAAACTTTACACTAACACTTCTAATAAGTTAGTGTTAGTTGCTATGGTAACACAATATTTTGTTTATGCAGGGAACTGGTCTAGGCTAACTAGATAATAATAATAATAATAATAATAATAATAATAATTTATTGCAAAAAAACACATATAAACAATGTTACATTGAGTTGTATATGGGTATTAAAATATTACAATATAATAGATTGTTAGTGTTTGATGGAACAGATATCAATACATCCTCGTAAATTCAATTCTAGGACAACAATTTAAATGCTTACGAAGAAATCTAATATAAAGATTAAAAGAAGAAGAAAAAGAACAGGAACGGGAAAAAGAGAAAGAAAAAGAAGAAGAAAGAGAAAAAGAGAAAGAAAGAGAAAAAGAGAAAGAAAGAGAAAAAGAATAAGGAAAAGAAAAAAATAACTAAATTTAGTGTAGTGTCTAATAGATTCCGAATGTGTTTCATGAATTCTGAGAATGAAACCTTCAAAATGTCACAGTTTGATCCAAGTTAGAGCACATAATGTAAATGGGACACTTGGTAAGGAGATTAGTTCTTGGGGTGTTTTGGTGGAATGTTGTCTTATATCTAGTATTCATTCTCGGTATAGTGAAATGAAGGCGCTGCAGTAGTTCGATTGAGTACACTAAATTATGTGGAAGTTTATAATTTAAGGGTGGAAAGAAAGGATTCATTTTCCTACTTCTATTTGCTGAGCAAAAAATTGGTAGATCAATTTCATTCTATGAGAAATAATAGATGATTTTTTGGAAAATATATTGTTTATTGGAATGAAATAATAATTCATATTCACGTAAAGGGTAAGTTCTAGACTCTAAATTAGATGAGTTGTATTCATACTGGGTATACCTTCATTCATATTTTTTCCCAGTATATTTCAATTCGTTTATTCATTAATTCAGTGAGATATTCTCGTCCCAATTCAAAAATAAATAATTTTAGTAAATTTTTGAATTTATATGGATTGTTTGTGTCTTTGAAATTGTGTGGAATGGTGTTGTAACATTTTGGAGTTAGGAATGAGTAAGCGCGTTGATCGAAGGATGGAATTCTGGTAGTATTCCAACAGGTAGGTATTCAGTGAGTTTTTTCAATGTTGAGGGTTAGTTCTGGCCACATGTCAGTAGTATAGAGGACTACCGTATCATCAGCAAATCCCAGAATGGTACCATTTGATGCCACAGAATACAAATTATTAACATATAAATTGAATAGTATTGGACCAAGAACACTACCTTGAGGGTCATCATATTGACTAGGGAGTTCGACGCTCTTTGAGGTTTCTTTACTTACAGTTTGATTTCTGTTTTGTAGCAAAACTCGAAGAGGTTGTGCCTTAGTCCTCGAATTCCAATATCTCAATAAATACTCACAGGCTGGGTTCTCCCAAGTACATTGCATTATATATTTTTTCCGTCAAGAGTTAGATTGTATCCTCAGTTAAAGAGTGTGTTTCGAATCCGATTAGCTGAAATTGTTTTATATTTTTGAAGGTAAGAATTTAAGCGATTTGCTATAATTCGTTCAAGGATTTTGGACAGGGTTCTAATTGAAGGTTGGCACAACACTTTCTTTGAAGACATTAAGCCATGTACCATTCACTATAAATTTGTTGAATATATAAACCAAAGGTATTGGTATGTATTGGGCAACATGTTTTAAGGTTTCTGTTCCTATTTCGTCATATATAGGGGATTTTTTCAACTTAAGGGTTTGATGCAGCGGAATTGAAAGAAGTTATTTCTTCTATAAAAAATAAGAACGCGGCTGGTTTAGATGATATCTTTATAAGGATATTTGAAAACCTTCCTAATGGTGCGCTCGGCGCTCTTGCACAAGTCATAAATGACACATTTGAAACTGGAATTTTTCCGAAATTCCTGAAAACCTCTGTTGTAATTCCTCTTCATGAAGGAGGTGACAGAGAAGATCTCTCCAGACTTCAGATCGATATCTTTAATTCCCACTTGCCAAAATTATCGAAAAACTAGTGAAGAAAAGAATTATGGAATTTTTGACGATTGCAGAGCAGTTTGGTTTTCAGAATTCAAAAAGCACATATGATGCCATCCACAGACTGATGTCGATGATACAGATGGTACAACCATATTATGGCACCATAAAGATAAAGAAAGACTCCATGAAATAATGTGTGATGACATGGTACTAATCAAAGACTGGTGTGATTCTAATTTACTTTCACTAAATACCAAAAAAACAAGTGCCATTTCTTTCAAAACTGTCATACCGGATGTGAATATAGGTAGTCAAATATTAGTGAATAAGGACACAGCAAAAATTTTGGGAATTTATTTGGACACGAATCTGAAATTTGAAAAGCACATAAGAAACTTGAATAAAAAATTGGCATCTGGTTGTTATGTTTTGAGGGTGGTTTCTAATGAGTTGGAATTTGCTTCTGCAAAATCAGTTTATTACCCACTTGTGGAATCCCATTTGCGTTATGGTATATCATTTTGGGGAGTTTGTTACAACCAATTGTTTCAGTCAGTTTTTGTACCTCAGAAACGAGCAAGTAGATACCTGTGTAAAATAAAATTTAGCGACTCATGTAAACCACTCTTTATTGAACATGGGATCCTGACCCAATTTTTATATTGGAGACAGTTTTATTAATCCACAAAAATAGATTAGATTACTAAGTAACTGATGTCCCCTATTTTACTTGTCAAAACGAAAATAGTTTAAAGCTCCCTATTCCCATGACAAATCTAATAAAATACTCTCTGATATATTATGGGGTGAAGATGTATAACAAATTACTTCGTGAAATTAAGGAAAAAAGGTACAATATTTTCAGAAACCTGACAAAAAAACTACTTAGTTATAAGGCATATTATAGTTTAGCAGAGTTTTATGACGATTCATTTTAATATTTTCTTTGGAAATTTAAAATAATGAACTTTATACTTAACACATTTCTTATTTTAACCGTAACATATCTTTATCATGCCTACATTGTTATTATTTGGATATATTTTAAATTTTAAGAGTATGTATATTACATGTTATTTATAATTTTACCTATGTTTGTCAACAAGAATTTATTCTTATGTATAATAAACATATATATCATAATAATGTCGACTATTTCTTCAGCATCAGTGGGATCTAGAAAAAAACCATTTGGAATTGACTTGAATTGGAATGTAATTAGGATTTTGCGATATATCAGCCAGTTTGAAGCCGATTTCAGTAAAGGTTTTGTTAAAATAGGCTGCAATTTGTTTTTTATCCTCAATAAGATTACTAGGATCATCATGTGTATTAGCTATAGTGGTATTTTTTGTTTAGAGTTACTCATTTCATTTACTATGTTCCATAGTTGTCTTGTGTTGTATTGATTATGTGTAATTTATTTTTGGTAGTAGTTGAACTTTTGTTCTTTTGTCAAATTGACTAGCTTATTTTTATATTTTTTATATTGTGTCTTCAAGTTCTGCTTCCTTGGATAATTTTTACAGATTTGAAAACCTTGTCTTTTGTGTCTATTGATTTAATATCATTGGTTAACCATCAATGTGAAATTTTTTTATTTTTTCGATTTCTTCTGAAAGTGCTTGTTGACTGTTCGATATTTAATGAGATTTTGTTCAAGAATATTTTAGTAGCACCATCAACAGATTCAGCTGAATAAACTGCATCTAAACGTTTCTTTTTCGAAAATAAGACGGGCGAAGTTCAGATATATTTATGTTTTTTGTATGTGAAGTTATTCGAATTTCATTGAATACAATTTGTAAAGTTGTGCTGTAGTAATTGGTTATTTCTGTTTCAGTTATAATAGGTAGGATATAAACAGGTATTGAAGATATTTTTGATTTAATAAAATTGTCATTTAAGCAACTTTTAGTATTTACCAGGGCCCTTGTAGCACTGCTTATTGTGGATCTAAAGTCAAACTCATCCAGTACGCTCACGTAAATGGTTCTAGAAAAAATTATACAGTGCGGCTTTAGTCCCCCTCCCCCCATGTTAACGTGCGAACTGTTTGACGAACGAGCATGGAACAAAAACCATTTTGCTTGATAGAAGGGGAGGGGGGCAAATCAATTTGAAAATTTCAAATGGCATGGAGGGTTAAGATACATGGTTGAAAAAAATATTCAACTCTTTTTTCAACCATCTGAATTGTTTTGGATTCTGTTGAAACAAATTTTATTAAATGCGGATCTGAATGATAACCTTATCTCGATAAATTCGAACGTATTGATTGGGAGCAATGAGACTTTTTGAGAGAAGAGACAATTACTCAACAGATGGCGCTGGGAGAACATCAACTGGAAAATTTCGAAAGGCAAAGATATGTTATACGGTTGAAAAGTGAATTGTATTCTCTTTTCAACGATGTATAATTTGACCCCCCACACAATATAAAATTTTTAAAATGATGTGCCCTCTATCGGGCAATCGCAATGTGTTTCATGACAAAAAGTACGATCAGTGATACCATTCAAAATAGTTCAAAAGTTGAGAGGGAGGACTAGAAAAAGCCGCACTGTATACATCCAAATAGAGTGCATTTTTCCTCCCTTGGATTTCAATGCCCTCTGGCAGAAGGAAAAGTAGCACTTTCCTCCATTGGCATGTAAATAACTATAAAGATGTAGACTGGGAATGGTAAAGGATGAAATATAATTCGTTTATAGTGTTGCACTACATGCTTCCATTACAAAACGCACTTTTTATGAATAACATTAATTGGATGACAAATCATATGGCTGCTTTTTGAATGGTTAAAAGTTACAGAAAATTTACAGAAAGGTACATTTTTGAGTTCCTGTTTCAGTGTATGAGAGGTAGTAGATTGACTACAATTTTCGTAACTCCAATGCTATTCGCGAACTCCGTAGCCGTCCATGTTGCGTCGAATTGAAAAAAGTTTCAAGTTTTTTATTATAATGAAAGTTCGCGAAGTAAATTAGATAGCGAAATGTCGTTAGTAATTCAGACACTTCCACTTCTTGGCGCTCAAAACCCTGACGACCGTGCTTTTGCTTTTATGAATATTACAATAATTAAATATACAGTGTTACTTGTTAGAACTGCATGGGGCCCCTCCGTGGCTGCAGATGGGGTGTAGAAGTGCGGTTTCTGCTTTCGTTCACATCCATGTACTTTGGGGTCGTGAATTATTGGAATTTTTAATGTAGGGTGTGGAAGCACCCTGGAAATTGGGAAGTAATTGACCTCCGGAGTGGGCTGTTCTCTGAAGTGTGAATTAGTTTGATCTGCAGCAGTAATGAAGAGCAGTCTGTTAAATATCATTAATTTTTTTATTCAATTTATTGCATGATTCACTTCCTTGCATTGAATCGTCAGAGAATCATTTCATTTAACTTAACCTAATTTATAATTTAATCTTTACGAAATTTTTAAACTGTGATATTTCAAATTCATTACGATAGTTCCAAATATGAATTGCCATTTTTTATGAAGAAACCCAACATATCCACATAAATGTAAGTTCATCAAGGAACCTAGTAAAATTTTATTGAATAGTTTTAGGAATGGGACTGATTTTTATTTCTGAAAACACTCTGTTATATGCTGTTTCAATGTTACTCTCGACGACTCTTTGTATGCAGAAAATAGATTATTGTTGATTGTCAAAAACCAATACAAAAAATCTGTCAAATATATATTTTATTAACACATTTTGGCGACCGTGACAGAACCCCACAATGGAAATCATAAGGAGAGAAAGGGGTTTTATCAGAAGACAGGTAAACATCATCTGCAAGAAAGTTGATTCATTGAAGACAGAAATCAAGACAGGAATGACTGTATAGAAATACCAGTTGGAGTCTATCCTAAAGAACCTGGAGGATACAACTACAAGATTGAATGCCTTGATGATAATCTGAAAGAAACTTTATTTTCCGAAGCGCTTGGAGACGAAATAGATGCAGAATATCAAGAAACCCAATCGTATAGGGATAAATATTTCGAATTTCAATCCAAATGTAGAGTAGATTTAATGAAGATATTCGAACTAATGGAAGCTGTACGAAATTCGTTTTACCAAAAATTCAAATAAGAAAATTTGATAGAAAGATCAAGAAATTGATGTATTTTTGGGGTCAATATAGAAAAATTCATGAAGACGAAGACATAAAAGTTGAGGACTTCAATCTATGGATGATGGTTCACCAGCTCTTGAATTAATAGAAAGTTTCTCGCCTTCTGAAGCAAACTATATTGTCGCCATTGAGGTATATGTTAGAGAGCTTCTAAATTTAATTTTGAAACAGGTTACACAGTACTAACAGGTACGTCATTATCTAGTCTTTTCGATAAATTAGAAATAAAGCTTAGAGCTTTAGAAACTATAGTGGTAACCAAGGAAAAATTCGCGTCAATGCTACTGCCATTGGTTGAATCTGCATTACCAACCGATTTTACTGACGCCTGGGAAAAACACAAAAATGTCAATGAAGTCAAACAAAAAATACTATACAGCGTGATCCAAATGTTACTAACACGAATTACGATTATTTATCAATGTCAATGGATTTTTTGAGGAGTGAAGTGGAATCTGAAGAAAAAAACAACTATAGTGGTTGCTGATGGCTGAGTGGTTCGATGCATGGACGTATATTCCATGTGTCGGCCGTTGAAGCTTCCGCTAGCATCTGACCCGGTTCAAATCCAGTGTATGAGAGAATTTGTCTGAAGTGCATCTGTATCGATAGGTGACCGAATTCCTTGTTATGAAGCAAGAGCGATGTGAGTTGCCTAGATACCAATCCCGACGTTGGGTGTTTACTTGAAGTGTGCACCGACCACCCGGGGTGGTGCTGTAGGTTTCCGGGTTTTCCTGCAGCTGAAAAGTGAATACATCATCAAAAATCGCCCCAGAACGCCACGGCAAATAATAATAATATCCGACCTCTACCCGCACAAGCTATACCGTACACTCTTGGAGTATTATTATTATTGATCAAACATTGCCTTCACATCTGACAACTAAAGACCCAATGTCAATACTATGGGACATGAACGATAGTATCAAAACCAGAATTCAAACTTATGTAGTACATCCCCTCTTATAAATGGAGTTCGTCTGGTTTCTTTACAGAGCAATCTGATCTTGAATTGGTGGGCTGATTTGGAACTGTTAAAGACTTAGCAGCACTCTCCATAAATTCTGGAGACTTTCTGGCAATGGAGTAGAAGTTTGGTGTGGAATAGAAGGATCAGAAAACCGGTTCAATACGGGGTTCGCTGACATCAATCTCATTTGTTTTCTGAACATAAGAGTTTGAAGTCTTTCTGAGTTCTACTCGATTTCGTGTCACGTTGCCTGTAGTTTTTGACGAGATACGATCTATGTGATTTATGTTGGACACAACCTGTCCAGGTCCTCATTTGTATCTCAGATGGTTAAAAATTGTCAAGATGCAGTGAGGGTCTAACGGGTTTACATCTTTAATGCCTTTGCTATAGTAAAACTTATAAATGGTTTGCCTATATAACAACTAATCATATACCTTTTCACATAACACATAACAATAACAACAATATGAACATAGTTTAAGTTGCAACAAATTGAAATTTACAGTTACTTTAGTTTTGCAAACTTGACTCATTAGCAGGTGAATAGCCCTTATACTTGAGTGGAGAGTTTCGATATTGAAGCAAAGCAGTGTGCACATCACCATTTTCTTTCAAAACATTTCAAATCATCTTTTATCCTATATCTACCCCTTTTTCAGCTAAGCTATTGGAAGGGGAGAAGTATGGACTACGTAAACTGATTTCAAAATTCCAATCTCTCGCAAATTTCTTGAAATCTACGCTGTTGAAATGTACATTATTAGCTGTTAATCTATCAGGTGTTTCATTTACTGAAAATATAGGCTTCAGTGCTAAAATGACAGACTTTTCGGACGTATCAAAAACACTGAAAAACAATTTTGTCAGCATGAGAAAAAATGTCCAATCCGAATCTTTTCCAGGGACGTTTTGATAATTCATAAACTAAAAGAGATTCTTTTTGTTATTTTTTAGCGAAACTTTTACATTCATAAGCAAATTCAATCGGATGGCCATTTTGAGTCAGCATCTTTGGAAGAATCTGTCTCAATTTCAATAGGCTTGGCTGAATCGAAAAATGACAAGATCGGGGCATTAGCCAACAATTTTTTCAAATTTGACAATGATTCTTCGTGTGCCCTGGTTCAATCCTAGCCAACATCATGTCTTGATAAATTTCGAAAAGTCGCGGTTAGCATAGACATGTTGGGCACAAATTTTTCCAAGTATTTGGCCAAAATGCGCAATAATTCAATTCTATCCTCGGTTTTGGTATGTCTAAAATAGCTCTTATGCAACTTTTATTTATTGAAACACCATTTTTAGAGTAAATTTGACTAATGAATTTGACATTTTTCATTTAAATTGGATTTTCTCTTTATTGGCATTGAATTTGTTTGCTCTTTCCAATACTAGTCGTAAATTATTGTAGTGTTTAATTTCATTGGACCGAGTTATTATAAGGTCAAGAAAGTATCAGTGTCTCCAAATATTTCATAATTTTGTTTTTGAAATACTTCGGGAGCTAAACAAATCCCACACGAAGGTCGGACAAAGGCGTATCTGCCAAATGGTGTTCCAAAAACATAATATTTTTGCCTCTGTTTATCGATTTTAACTTGAAAATAGCCGTCTTTCATATCCAATACTGAAAACAATTCCTGATTACCCAATTTAGGCGAAATTTCTGCTGGTGTTAGAATGAGAACTATTTCTTTCAAATGCCAAAAAATAAAATAAAATCTTTGTTTCTCTTTTCAACCGATTCTAACAAGTTCAGCAACTCAATTTTTTTACGACACGCCTCTCAAGATCGATGAGTATGATTTTCAAGCGTTCATATAACGCAATTGGTATTGTTCTGAGTGGTTGAACTACAGGGACTGCAACTTCTCGGAGTGTGATATGGTGATCTCTAGGAAATGAACCCAGTCCCTCGAGAACTGTGGGATATATCTCAATGACATCATCAAATTTTCAAAATTTTCAATCATGATCACTCTCTCTCTCAACCAAATTCTGTTCAACACGGTCAACACAACTGAGCAATGGTAGTTCATTATTATCACAAACAGCAAAATATATTTTTGGAAGGTTGTTAACTTAACATTTCGAAATAATTTCTCCTAAAGGAGCAAGTATAAAATCATAACTGCCATAAGGAGCTAAGTTGACATTTGTTTTACTAAGTTTGTCATGCAATTTCAACTTTTCAATTGAATTCAAAGTGAGGAAGCTAACTTTACGTCCCGTATCTGATATCATCATGATACTGGCGTCTTCGTACTCACAGCACCAATGTTGCGTATCGACTGAACATAAAACTCTTCAGAGCTGCTACTGTAATAACTATTTTCAGACTCGCTATCACTGTACTGCTGTCTCTGCACTTGATTGGCCATTTTCTGGATGAATTTTTTTTCACTCTTCTTTTCATCAAATCTTTTCTTCTCTCTCTGCAGTGTTTTACACACATTAGCGAAGTAATTGCGACCTTGGCATTTTGCACAAGTTTGGTGCCATGCCGGCACACATTTTTCCTTCGTGAACATAGCCGCAAAATTTGCACTCTTCCTTACTTCTTTCACTTCGTCCTCTCGTCTTCTCTTTTGGAAATTTTCCTGCACTTGACTACGATAACAATAGCTTTGCTTTGTAAGACTTTGATCTGCTATTTGCTTCCTTCCTGTGCTCTGCAAATGGTGACTGCTTGTTCCAATGTCAGGTCAGACTTTCTCAACAATTCTTCATGAGCACCTTGGTCAAGAATGCCTAAGAAAACGCAGTCTCCCATAACTCATCCAACAACGTCTAATAATTTGTTCTTTTTCCTGCAGTATGTAATCCGGCAAGAAGATGTCGTTGCTGTATTATGCTTTTAAACAAGAATCTCTATTAAAATTTTTTTTTTGCTCATTGCGTGATCTTGGAACTTCATTAAGCCATTGGCAAGTGTATTTTCTACTGCTGGCATCGGATCGAATGCATGTTATGCCGCTACATTCTAGGCAACAACGGTTCAGGGGGTCTGAAGGATGACTACATCTTCAACTTCTTCTACTCACGTAATTTCAGTGTGAAGTATGACTCCATCTTCAATTGTAACTACTCAAGTCATTTCAGGAACTTAGATCTTTTTCTTTGTGTTAGGCTAACTAGCTATCTTTTTCTATTATCACACCTGACACCATTTATAATTCAGGTAATTGTTTTTTAAATTTCTATTCAATAAATAAGTGGAAACTCAGGAAAAGCGTTTCGTCTTCGCATTGATGAAACTTGTTCTCACGTCTGACAAGTGAAGAGCCAATGTCACTATGATGGGTCATGATACCAACATTCAACAAAAGTAACAAAACTAGAATTCAAACTTATACAGAAACGGAAGAAATTTATTGGCATATGCGATTCTCAATGCATTTGGTTGAAACTTCATGTAGCCAGCCAACCAGTACATAATATAACATTTATACGCGATAGAGATTCAAGTATTGCACTGGACCTCTGTTCCCCTTTCTATATAAGTCTATCAATTCAGTATTCACACTTTGCAGGCATGCTATTTAATATTCAATTGTAGTCATCGTATACATTTCTTAATATTATACACCCAATCTGGCAATATGTTTGAGATTTCCGGCTACGACGTTGAAGGTAATAGTTCATACCCCTTTTCTGGACAGAACAAATCAAACTGCCTCCAAAGTTGTATTGTTTATTGCAGAATTTATTGTTTGAGTAGTTGCACTACCCAATCTACCGTTATAGCTCAACTTAAGTCAAAAACAACACTTTGAAACAAAAAGTAGGAAAATTTGTTGACATTTGGCTTTTTTGATAGCAACTCGTCCTATAATAGGCCAATCAACAGGGCTATCAACCTCAACTTGAATTGCTCCGCCGATAATTTTTATTTCAATTGTAGAACACAGTGTGCACATTACTTCTGAGAAAAATTATCACCTCCAGGGGGGTGAAACCCCCTCAATAAACGCGTTGAAATAAATGTTTGAGGTAATTTCGAGATATCTCAAAAAATTTACTTCAAATCAAAAAAATAACTTGATATTCAGAAAGAGCACAAATTTTTACAAAAAAACTGTTCCTACCAAAATTTTGAGAAATCGCACGGTATTCTTGAAAAAAATTGTGGAAGTTATATGCTTTCGCAATGGGGCAGGAGTTGCGCCGGCTCCCGCCAACGTGCATTTTTTCAACCAGCGCGTGAAGTAAAGTTCTATAACTCCTCACAAAAATGTTCAATTCGTATAAATCTTACGTCATTTTCAAGATAAAGATCGCAGCTTTGTATTCTGATATTACTTATATTTATGCGCGCAGTTGCCAGTTGCAAAATTGCAAATGAAGTCTTATATTATTAAAGTTCCTGACTTCGTGAAATAATGCTTGTGATTACTGAAATAATGTCTCATCACTTGTAGCAAGTAAAATGAACAGTTGAGGAATACTTCATTGTCAAATTGCATAACATTTAACCGGTCCAAATAATGTTGGTTTTAAATTCGAGTGTTTTCAATTCTTCGAATATTTTAGGTTACAAAATCTTGAGGGAGTTTATAAATTTATATGCTAATAACTCAGAGATAAAAGCACGTATCAACATGAATGAAAAGCCAGTTTGCAGAAAAATCCCTGTTCTTATTGAAAATATTCATACAAATTTGGTTACTTGTACAAATTTTAAATGCAATCCAGTCAATCTTTCAAGTACTTAAAATAGAGGTAACTCGGCATTTGATCGCATTATTGTTCTATAAAAGAAAGAAAAATAAAATCAGTCTTTGATGGAATATGGGGATTCGAGACCGAGGAAGACAGTGCACCAAAGGAAACTGTCCCAAAGTGTACCTGCTTTAAACTTATTGAGATTCTAAAACCTGAAAAATATCGGCTTGGGACCTTATCAATGTGGCAGCTAGCGCGCCGCTGTATAGTATACAGCGGCGCGGTTCAGTCGGTGCGCAGTGGGCAGCAGCCAACGTTGCTTTATGTAAACGTCAGATAATATAAAAGTTCCTGTGCAGAAAACACTCGATACTGGGATAACATCGATAGTCGCAGACGAGGAAACATCTCTTAGTTCTTTGTCACTATTAATAATTGAAAATGGTGAGTTTATTTTTGAAATATTTGAAATAGAGTACCACTTTGAAACCAATCGAAATGACAAGAAAAGCCGAACCGGATTCAATTTTAAAAATGATTTTTTGTAACTGCACGACCGGCTGCATCAGAGACTCCTGCACGTGCAAAAAGAGTGGTCTAAAATGTACCAATGTTGGTAAAAAATGTACCACAGATATGTGTAGAAACTTGGCAGTGATTGTTCCGGATTGTGAAGATGAAGGCGAGGAGACTGAAGATGAAGTAGATGATGAGTTGTATGAGTGAAAAAATATATTTTCCTATACATTTCTTGATGGTAATTACTTGTAAATTCATTTATCCATACCCTTTCTCGATATCATTGAAAAACACTCTCATATTTCGTTACCTCCGATCCGCGTTTGATTTATACAATAAGTTGATCATCTCTCGAATTTGCGAATAATTTTCATAACAATACTTCTAAATCTCAGTAACGACAATTCTCAACGATTATTTACCCACATTTATATCTAAGAGTAGTAGTTTGAGAGTATTTTCAAACATTCTCCCCCTTCCCTCTCACCCCAACGTTTCCGCGATGCGGGTGATATGCCCCGAATGCGGGGGCAGGAAAATAAAAAATAATTTATACCTATTATTTTTACAAATTTTCGCTCAGTTTCATTACTCAGGACTGACAATTTTACATATTCATAGAAAATACTCCAAAAACCACGATTTCGGGAAGGGGTTGATGCCCCGGGAGGAGGTTTAATTGTTGAAAATAATTCGCCCCCATTATTAATTCCTATTTTCACTCATATTTATTGCCCAGAGCTGAAATGTCAAGAAAATAAATACCTTCCAGAAAAAAGTTTTTACGATTTTGGGGGGGTTGCACACCCCAGGGGATGATAACTTTATTGCTAATTATTCGTCCCTCCGTGACGACCGAATTGCAAAAAAGAAATCGGCGGAGCAATTTAAGTTGAACTTTTATGAGAAAAATTGCTCTGTTTATTGGCCTACTAGCGCACAGCGTGCGGCTGCAACAAACTCATAGAACAATCAAAAATTGTTGCCCTGGTGAAGGTAAATAAAAGTTATTCCAAACAGCTATTTATCCATTTGAGGCCGAAATTTATTCGAAAATGAAAAATATTAAGATTTTTTTATAGAAACGTTTATTATCATAAGTACAAATGAGACTTAAATAAACAAGAAATATGCTACAAAAATTATACTGCAGGACGTTGTTACTAAGCTAACCACTAGGAACTAAATCGCTAAGTCATCAGGGTTACTTTTCAAAATTGAAATTTAATAAATGCCTCAAAATTATTCTTTTATTTTACAATGAACTGAAACTTTTATTATTCTTTAATTTTGATTGAAACAAAGCAAGACCGTTCCTGTCTTCAATTAGGCATTATCCAGCTTGGCAAGTTGAACATTACCATATCGTCCTATGAACATCTTTGACTCGAACGCTTTAAATTCGACATCATGTGGACATCATAAATAATACTTCCTAATAAACACTCCAAGAAGAGTGTACCCAAAGGCATAGCCTGTGCGGTGTCATCCTCGGCCAGAAATACTAAAATAAAATTTTACTCGGAGAGTATATCTGGGAGCGGAGCTCCAATAGGCTCCGCCCACCAGCGACTTTGCTTCGGCATTGGCCGAAGTAAATGTACCAAGTTTCTATTTAAGAAGCCCCTTGTTATCTTCGGCCAGAAATACAAAATAAAAATTTCAAAGTTGGAGTATATCCAAGTGTGGAGCTCAGTTAGGCTCCGCCCACCAGTGTCTTTGCTTCGGCATTGGCCGGAACAAATGTACACATTTTGTATTTAAGAAGCCCGTTTTGGCTGGAATAACCAGTCATCCGGGAGCCACTGAAGTGCTCAGTTGTTGTTTTGAGAGTACTTCTCAAGTGTGGTAGCCCGGGTGGCTCACACAATTACCTATAGTTGGTAAAAGTATTTCTGGCCTTGGACTTGAGGAATCTACAAGCCTGGTATAGTGTATGGAACCTCGTTGGGAACACCAACACTATACAAAAGAATTCGTAACAACGTAACAACTCCTACGATGCTGTTCCTGACTGCCTTAATCCAAAGAAGAGTTCCGGAGTTGCTGGACAACTGCGACGAAGCTGTACTTGTGGTGTAGAGCTAGCCGGATGAGGCGAAACATCCAAATTCCGATGCCCAAGTACACGCATTTTGTTGTCATGGCGCCCAACGTGGGGCTCAGCATTTGTAGATACATTTGTGTTGCACTCCAGTGGGAGGCAGGGCCCCGAAAAACTCCAGTAACCCGGACTTGTACTTATCGGAAAGTTTTCTTGGATGCACTTTCGAGACGATTCTGAAGCGAGTTATGCCAGTGGAACTGAGTACCCATATCCTTCGTGGGTTCGAATGGTATCGTACTATTCCCGCAACCAACCAGTTGTTCCCATGCCAGGAGGCTGGGGTAATTCGACACAGTGGAAGCTGCCTCGCCAACGGTTGGTTGTCCTTAGCCAGTGGGCAAGGGCGAAGAGGTATGAGGTATCTCTTTAGAAGCTGGGTAACGAGCGTATGTGGAAATATGTAACATTCCAGTTACATAAAAGTCTCGTAAAGGAGTATCCTGGAATCCCTACGATAAGTTGGAAGCAAGAAGACCTGCAAGATAGACAGCCAGGAGCAGTAATAATTTTATTTCTTTCAGGTACTTGTAGAAACCAATAAAGGCCCAAGGCCCATGTACGAAAAAAAATAATAGGTCCTTTTCAGGACAACCCAACGAGGTTCCATCAATATACCAAGCGATTCCTTGAAGGGGGGACGTGTTATCTTCGGCCAGAAATACAAAATAAAAATTTCAAAGTTGGAGTATATCCAAGTGTGGAGCTCAGTTAGGCTCCGCCCACCAGTGTCTTTGCTTCGGCATTGGCCGGAACAAATGTACACATTTTGTATTTAAGAAGCCCGTTTTGGCTGGAATAACCAGTCATCCGGGAGCCACTGAAGTGCTCAGTTGTTGTTTTGAGAGTACTTCTCAAGTGTGGTAGCCCGGGTGGCTCACACAATTACCTATAGTTGGTAAAAGTATTTCTGGCCTTGGACTTGAGGAATCTACAAGCCTGGTATAGTGTATGGAACCTCGTTGGGAACACCAACACTATACAAAAGAATTCGTAACAACGTAACAACTCCTACGATGCTGTTCCTGACTGCCTTAATCCAAAGAAGAGTTCCGGAGTTGCTGGACAACTGCGACGAAGCTGTACTTGTGGTGTAGAGCTAGCCGGATGAGGCGAAACATCCAAATTCCGATGCCCAAGTACACGCATTTTGTTGACACCCTTTTGGCTGTTTTAGGAAGTCATCTGGGAGCCACAGACCAGAGTGTAGTTGTCCTACCGAGTGGTAGCCCGGGTGGCTCTGGTGTACATTTGCAAAGAATAGTATTTCTGGCCAGGTCATAGCTTCCTCTAGAAATCTACGGCCTGGCCTAGATAGATGAAACGTCGTTGGGTAACACCAACGACATTAAGAAAGAATTCGTACTGTTCCTGACTGATCCTGAAAGAAGAGTTCCGGAGTTGCTGGATAATTGCGACGATGCTGCACTTGGAGACGCTTGAGCTAGCCGGATGAGGCGAAACATCCTCCGATTTCCGATCCAAGTGCACGCATTTGTTGACAGCGGGTAGAGGACGGCTATTATTATTATTTGCCGTGGCGCTCTGGGGCGACTTAGAGATTTTTGGTGGCGTGTTCACTTTTCACCTACAGGAAAACCGGAAAAACCTACAGCACCACCCCGGGTGGTCGGTTGTATACTTCAAGCAAACACCAGATGTCGCCATTGGCATCTAGGCAACTCACATCGCACTTGATTCACAACAAGGAATGGATGACATCTATTCGGAAACGAATGGAAAAGAACTACGAAGCGCGACAATACTTCGGCCTCCGACTAGCTCACCGGAGCTTAATCCAAACGCTCCGAAGCGAGTTCAAAATTTCTTCAATTCCAGGTAGCTCGGAAAATCTCGTCGCAAAAATCCCAGCCACTCCGGAACTCTTCACGCCATCTATTTGGAAAACCAGCAGGAACATGTCTGACATACGAATTCTTTTTGGATTGGTTGGTGTTGCCAACCAACGAGGTTCCATTAATTCGCATGCCAGGCCGTAGATACCTAAAAACGCCAGAAATACTATGTACACGGGCACTTAACTCTACTGAGCCATCCAGAAGTGAGGGCTACTCCCCTGGCACTGTCCGAGCCCTCGGGCGGCTCCTGGATGACTGCCTAAAATAGCCAAACAAGTGTTATCTTTTGCCAGAAATACTACAGTGTTTGAAATTTAAAAAAAATGCTCACTGGAGTATATCTGGAGGCGAGAGCTCTAACAGGCTCCGCCTACCAGTACTTTTGCGATGCCATTGGCCGACTTAAATGTTCGGCAATGGTATAAATAAAGGCTCAAATGGCTGTTTTAGGCAGTCGTCCAGGAGTTGTCATAATCTGCCAGAAATACTAAAGTTTTTGAAGTTTGGAAAAATACTCGGAGAGTATATCTGGAGGCGAGAGCTCTAATAAGCTCCGCCTACCAGTAAATTGTTATACCATTGGCCGACTAAAATGTTCGGCCAGTGTATAAATAAAGGCTCAAATGGCTGTTTTAGGCAGTCATCCAGGAGCCGCCCGAGGGCTCGGACAATTCCCAGGAGAGAAGCCCTCACTTCTGGATGGCTCACCAGTGTTAAGCGTAAATTGTAAATAGTATTTCTGGTTAGTGAGTGATCTTCGGCCTGGCATGCGAATCAATGGGACCTCGTTGGTTGGCAACACCAACAATATCGAGAAAGAATTCGTATGTCAGACGCGTTCCTGCTGGTTTCCCAAATAAATGAAGAGCTCCGGAGTTGCTGAGATTTTGCGACGATGCTGTACTTCGGATAGGCGGTCTGAGCTAGCCGGAAGAGGCAATGCGTCCTAACTTCCAACTATCCGAGTGCACGCATTTGTTGACAGAGTCGCCCGACGGTTCGGACAATTCCCAGGAGAGAAGCCCTCACTTCTGGATGGCTCAGTAGTGTATAGTAAAGTGCAAGTGTAAATAGTATTTCTGGCTTTTTAGGTATCTACGGCCTGGCATGCGAATTAATGGAACCTCGTTGGTTGGCAACACCAACAAATCCAAAAAGAATTCGTATGTCAGACACGTTCCTGCTGGTTTTCCAAATAAATGAAGAGTTCCGGAGTTGCTGAGATTTTTGCGACAATGCCGTACTTCGGATAGGCGGTACTGAGCTAGCCGGAAGAGGTGAAACATCATGTTTACTACTATCCGAGTACGCGCATTTGTTGACACAAGCTCAAATTTATACCATTGCCGAACATTTGAGTCGGCCAATGGTATCGCAAAAACACTGGTAGGCGGAGCCTATTAGAGCTCTCGCCTCCAGATATACTCCAGTGAGTATTGAAACTATAGTATTTCTGGCAAAATATAACATGGAATCCTATCCTATCGATATCGATGTTTTTGAGAAAAATTCCCTCATACTCCGGATTTGAACCGGGTCAGATAAATGTCACTAAAGACTACAAAAACTCGTTGCAATCAGCATGAAGAGTAGGCATTAATAGGCAACACTTTAAACACTGTAGGTAGCTACTATGTAAAAATAATAGGGTGGATATTGGTTGTGAAAGTGATATCAAACTGCCAAAACTGACGTTTCTTAAGAACAATTTTATAAGCGAGTTGAATTATCGGTAATCATTGCACAAGAGCATAAAAATTTCCTGTAATATTGTAAGAAAGTGTGTTATTTAAAATTTACACGAATTTATTTTAATGTTTCGGTGAAAGAGCCCTAACTTTTACAAAATATGAAAATGAAATTGTTTTAAGATAACACGCTCGAATGTAAAATTATCTTGTAATTCACTGAAATATTTCACAAATAAAACATTATTGATTTTTTTCTGAACAAAGACCATAATAGTAATTTACGTAACAAGACCGGAAAATCCTTTTTTTTTGGACGAGTAGACCAAATCTGCGAGTCCAAAAAATCTGATTTCGGACGTGTTGCATACATATTTTTTCGGCAACCATGTAGAATAACAAATCAATGAGACGCATTTAGTCTAAGAGACGAAGAGAGGTCGCCCTTGACCCATCTGTTAACCGCATGAAACATACTTTTTATGAAGTTACATAAATAGACGAATACGCCTAAAATGGGTTGCCTATCAAAAGGTGGTCATGACTGTATATAGTAGGTTTCAAAAATTTGCACCATATGGAAACTTTTTTATTATCGATTTGTCAGAAAATTTTATTCTTCATAAAAATTGGTGCATTACGGAATACTTGTATTCGAGTTATCAAAATTCTAAATTTTCAAACGGTGTACAGGGGGAACAAAAAATATAATTTTGATTCAAGAGTAAGCTACCTTGGCTGTGATTACAAATTTGAATATTTCGAACATTTTAGTTCTTATTTTTATTATATATTGAAATTCGAACAGAAGATAGGTACCAACAGAAACATTCTAATTCTTATTTATATTAAAATTCGAGCATTTCCCGGCTTAGTCCGGGAAGTAAGTACTTCCCGGGCTGGCCGGGAAGTGCTACTTTCCCAAAGAAAAAGTGTCTGGGAAGTGAACACTTCCCGGATGGTTGCCGGAAAATAAAATTGTGCTGGCCATTTTTTCATCTTTTGAAGTTTATGTGACATTTTTCAGTATTGTTTGTGGTATCATGGCGACAGCATGTTTTCGAAGTGCAATTACCTCTTGATTTTTCAATAATTGCAATCATCTCACGAGAAATTTTTAATGTGAAAAAAATATTACTCCATATTGTATCAGATGTCAGCGTTATCAGATTATGTATTGTCTACCAGAGGCGTAATAAGTATGTTAAAACTGTCTTCCTCTGGCCTTATAGGTGAACATTAATACAATCACAACAAAGCTCAGGTCATCAACGAAATATTGTACGCTTTGAAGATTTATATTTTAGTACGGACCAGTTCCATTTCTCAGCAATACTTTTCCCATACCACCACACCTCTCATTTGGCAAGAAATCGGTCGAAACGAAAGAGCAGTGAGTTATTACCATCGGAATTTTGCACATTAGCGAAACCGGGCCACTTTGAGTTTTTATTTATATTGGAGCGACTGGCCATTAGTTGCGAAATTAAAATATACATCACTCGCGACTACCAAAACAAAAATAAATGGCTTCGCCTTTCTTACAATATTAAACTATGAAATTTATGATCGGTTGTAAAGAATGGGGCTACATTCGCCATTAGCGAGAAAAGTTTATTTTTATTGCGGCCCGCAATGTCGGCTGGTGGACGTTTTGATTTTTCTCCTTGCAAGTCCTTACTCATTCCACGGTCTACAGACGATGAACCGATAGAAGCAAAACTCCCCCTTTTTTATGGTATACGTTAACAAGAAATGCCGTATCAAATTACGACATTCTTAGGAAAATTATTAGAAATACTCTGGGACGAGTATTCGAAGAAACAAGAAAATAATGCAAAAACTAAATGGACGGAAAGCATGGAGGATAGAATCAGAAAAATTCAATATTCAAAAATAGAGATAGACGAATATAATATTCTATTAACAAGTTGGTAAACAGAATAAAAGCTCTAATCGTAAACTAGGCAGTATAAAAAACAAGGAAGAACAGCAATTGAAATAGATCAGTAGTACACTGGGCAAGACTGGAAATACTTTAAAAAAATTAGTCAACAGTTCATTAAAAACAGAATGAAGTAAATAATAGATGAATTCAATGATATGAATAGCAAAGGCCAAGACTAAGTAAATATAGAACTAAGGATGTATTTGGTGACAGGTATTTTCATCAGTAAAAGAGAAAACAAACATTGCCTCCTAAAACCGTTGAGTTATACCGGGTGTCCGCCCCTATAACTTTTTTTTTGAAGATAATGGAATGAAATTTGAAGGATCTGCATAAGACATACGAGGATATATTGAGAAATTCTTAGCCTACTATAGAACCAAACAAAATTTCAATGTCAAAATATTTTATTACTCAACATTTTCTCCTCTTAATTGGATACATTTATTACAGCGAACCTGCAACGTCTCTAGACCTTTCAAAAATAATGTTTCTTCTTGCTCTGCAACCAGATCTCCACAGCTTTTATTACCTCCTCGTTGGAGCAAAATTTACGACCTTTTAAACATTTTTCAGTTGAGGAAAGAGATGATAGTCGGACGGAGCCAAATCTGGTAAATAAGGGAGGTGTTCTAGTAATTCAAACCCTAAATCACGAATTTTTTGCATGGCAACATGAGATTTGTGTGCAGGGGCGTTGTCCTGCAAAAACAAAACACCTTTGGATAGCTTTCCGCGTCTTCTCTCTTTATTTTTTTTCCGTAGAGTGGTCAGTAATGTCGAATAGTAATCTCCAGTTATTGTTCTAACCTTATCCAAAAAATCAATCATGATTACTCCATGGCAATCCCAAAAAACTGAAGCAAGAACTTTTCCAGCAGATTTTTGGACACGAAACATCTTAGGTCTTGGAGAACCGGAGTGTCGCCATTCTATCTATTGTTGCTTTGTTTCTGGATCGTAGAAATGTACCCAAGTCTCCATAGTAACAATTCGGTTCAAGAAATCTACATCGTTTTCAAATCGAGCACAGATCGAACGCGATGCTACTACCCTTGCACGTTTTTGGTCAACATTTGGGGATCCATTTTGCAGCAATTTTTCTCATGTCCAAATTGACGTGAACTATATGATGAACGCGTTCATGAACTGCATCAATATTTTCGGGGACTGACACAGAAACTGGCCTTCCCGATCGGTCATCAACTTCAATGGAAAATTTACCTCTATTGAAGCTTGCAGTCCAATTTTTCACGGTCGCATACTTTACTTTTATGACGTCAAACTTTACACTAACACTTCTAATAAGTTATTGTTCGTTGCTATGGTAACGCAATATTTTGTTTATGCAGGGAACTGGTCTAGGCTAACTAGATATCAGTACATCCTCGTAAAACTGCGTTTTTTGACAAATAACTCAAGTTCTTGCAACTTCTGGTTTCACAGGAAGTGACTTAAACTTTCGATTTCTACATGAGACACCCAGTTTATGACTACATGACATTCTGAATACAACCATGTATCATTTGTCACTTCTTTAACCAATTTTTTATCAAATTTTGAATTTTATGTTTTAATCTAGAGTGCCATGGCAACGTTCAAATCACTAATTACAACACTAAAATTTTGGGAAAAATACAACCTCACTGTTTTCGGTCAAATTGTATGTGATATGTTAAATTTAATTTCAAAATTGAAATTACAATTTTTTTTCAAATTTCAACATGGTGGATCTTCGGGTTAGGAAAAAAGACCAGTTTATTACGATTAATTTGAAACCGCATACTTTGGTTTGTAACAAAATTCCGTTAAAAAACTTAATAAACTGCGTTAAATGTGTCATGAAATAATGCATCTTTTGGTATTGAAATAAGATTTAAATGTATCGAATATCCCTTGACAAACACAACTGATGAAACAAAATCATTAAGAAGGTCAACTTCTTATTTTACTTCACTTCTGAACATGATATTAATAATATTTATGCAAGAAGATATGCTATTATAGCTTCTATATTACTGTTTTTGTTTTACCAGTTATGTTAGTTACAGGTTGCTTGATGCATGTGAATCTTATTTTAATATCTCAAGTTCCTTCATTTTGAGAAATTTGTAATGTAATCTTTTGAAGTATTTTAAAGAAAGTTTGTTTGAAACCTAATAATGCGCAGCATCAAATGATTCGTAATCAATTGCTCTTTTTTTTCTTAATTCGACGAGCCACCATGTTACCATTTGAAAAAAATTAGTAATAGAGATTTAAAAATTAAATTTTTCATAGCAGGTACAGTTTGATCAGAAACAGTAAAGTTGTATTATTCTCAAAATTTTCGGACTGAAATTAGTTCTTCTATGAACATTTCTGGTTTCACTTCAAGCTTGTATAAGCCTTCTGAGCGATTTCTCGATCCCACAAGCTATTTTTCTCCACAAAATTCGAAATGACATTATTCTGCCTTAGAAA
The DNA here is from genome assembly GCA_944452925.2 of Chrysolina oricalcia. Taxonomy (NCBI): domain Eukaryota; kingdom Metazoa; phylum Arthropoda; class Insecta; order Coleoptera; family Chrysomelidae; genus Chrysolina; species Chrysolina oricalcia. Next base: position 15,840,650 of record OX101822.2, read on the forward strand.
CAAACTCACTGTCAGGATTCTTATCTTGAGCAGACACTGTTGAAAACAAATTTTTGTTCATACTAGGGACCATACTTGGGATAGCTTAAAATCATGCTTTTTTCCATTCACATATGATTGTATTCGTACTGTACCATATGTTAGTGCTGCTACAAAGTCTCCATTTGCTATTTTTTCTTGGTGATCCTGATCAATTAACTAACTCAAAGATGATTTCAAACAACTCACTTTGGTTGGTGATGTGGTTTGGTGCTTCATTGTCAACGTAGCAATTATCCTTATTACTTTTGCAAAACAATAAAGCACTTGAGACTGCCAACAAAGAAACAATTTTTGTTTTCACTCCATCATTTTTCTTTTGCTTCTCAGGTTTTGGTAGCTTGCCGTCTACTTTCCATTTGGCAAAATCTCTAACCCTGTTCTTTTTATTTGCAATAATTACAGGTCAAGCTGCTTCTTCGGCTTGCTGTTGTCTGAGGAACGTCTTGTCGGCTTCCACACTCAGTGCTTCTTATATGCGCATAACTGGCTTGTCAAATTGTCGATATTTCTGTTTATATCTGACAGCAAACTCTGGCTAGACTTTAAAAAAATATTCTACAGCAATGTCTCTGATATTTTGCAGATTAGAAGAATTTCAGGCAAGTCACATCAATTACATTTCCTTTCAGAAGTTATCTTATCTTTGGAGATTTATTTCTGCAAAGTTTTCCACAAATGCACCATTTTAGTGTGACGTCATGGCGCTTGATTTGGTTGATTCAGGAGTCATTAGCCAAACATTGTGTTTGTTTTCGGTGTTTTAAGTGTAATATTTGAGTTGGTACACTTTTTGGCATATGCCAAGCTGTAGATAAAAATAAGAGGCTCTTTTCACACAAAATAAAATACGCAAACGGCCTATACTACTTTTTATAAGATAGTTCGTAAATGTTTGTAGAATTTTTTAAACAAAAAATAATGAAAAAAACGTTTTTGGTTTTTCGGAAATATCTCAAGTATTATTCAAGGAATCGTTTCGAAGTCGACGAAACTTTCGTAGACATTTATAAAACCTACAAAACGGTTTTTTATACGCCAGACCAGTGCATTTTTCACTGAGAAAATCCGGGAAAACCTCGAGAAAGAGACCATTTTTCAATCATTCATAATTTTTATAAATTTGAAGATGGACAAACAATATTGCGGAAGCTGATAGATAATAACATGTGGTTCAACTGTGCTCAAGATGGTTTCTGTCCTACATGTAGTTTTTGCACCATCGCGCTATAAACAATTTAAGGGCAAATCTTTCTAAATGCGCCGATTTAAGGATAATCATCTTATTCAAATTATGTAAACTGCATATGGAAGTAGAGATCAATATCTACAATTTGTGTATTTTGGATTTTCACCTGAGAGGTGGGAAAATGTCGCTAGAAGTTACTCTACATGCTTCAAAGTGCACCCGAAGTCGCTCGTATTAACTTCAGTTCGACTTCGGACGCACTTTGAAGCATTTTGATCAACTTTCAGTGATATTTTCAACAGTTTTCCCACTTCTCAGGTAAAAATCCAAAATAAACAAATTGTAGATATTGATCTCTACATCCAGATGCCGTTTACAGAATTTGTAAACGACGATTTCCATTAAACCGGCGCATCTTGCAAGATGTGCCCATAAATTGTTTAGAACGCGATTGTGCAAAAACTGCACATTGGACAGAAAACATCTTGCGTACAGTTGAACCACATATTATCTCACAGTTTCCGCAATATTGTTTGTACAGCTTCAGATTCATAAAAATAAATTGAAAATGGTCTCTTTTTCGAGGTTTACCTGGATTTTCTCAGTAGAAAATTTTTAGCAGAGCCTGAATATAGGTACTTTACGTATTCTTGTTGAAATTAATATTTAGAAGAACTGAGACGTTACTTGAGTTGTTTTTTAATAACATTAATATACATGATATAAACAACTAACCGTTACCATATAGAATAAATAAATATACAGTAAGAAATTGCATAACAATTTCTAACACCTCCACTTTATGCAATATTACTGACAACCTGTAACCCCATCTTCCTCACGTTGTGGTGAAGTTTCTCTCCAGGAAGTGCCTTTGTCAAGCAGTCGGCAACCATATCTTGGGTTCTTACTGATTTTATCTCTATTTCACCTTTGTCTGTTTGTTCACGAATAAAATGATGTTTCACATCTATATGTTTAGTTCTGGGTCGATATCCACCATTTTTTCCTAAATCGACCGCACCTTTATTATCACAATAAATTGAAATCTTTCTTGGTGTATCTGGAATGATTTCACGAAGGAGTTCTTTCAAAAATATTGCTTCTCGTGTCGCCATACTCAATGTCATATATTCGGCCTCTGTTAACTGTGGTCTGATGGTGAATTCCACTGGATCTGAGAATGTGCGATAACTTTTTATTTAAATATTCTGTGCCATTATCAGTTCTGAGACACTTTATCTTGCAACCAGTGACATTTTCTGCAAATTCCTTATATTCCAGAAATTTCTCCACAACTTCTGTCTTCGAACGAAGAAAATATACTTTTGTGAAACGACTGTAGTCGTCAGTGAATGTCAAAAAAAATTGTGCACCTCCAATGGACATTTCCTGTATTGGACCACATACATCAGAGTGGACGAGTTCCAAGAAAGATTTTGCACGTGAAGTACTAATTTTATTAAACGGACTCCTATGCAACTTTCCTTTTATAAACTCTTCACATTTTTTGTAGTCTTTATCAGAGAATTCCAGTCCTGTGGGTAAATTCCTCTTTAGAATGTTCATGTATTCGTAGTTCAGATGACCCAGACGACGTTGCCATAAACTAGCATCTTCCAACATTTTTACAGCATTTGCAGACAAAGGAAATTGGTCGATACGGTACATTCCATTGATTTCAGAAGCTGTGCCTACGATTTCATTGGTATCAAGTACAATTTTTCTCTCAGTGATTCGACATCCATAGTCAACATCAAAAATTAAAGTTTTGCCAGTTTTGACTGTTTGACTTACGGAAATGTAATTCAGGTGCATGAACCACATTTTGTATGGTTGCCTTCTTTTGATTTGCAAGTAAAAGTTCAACGTATCCTTCACCCGTGCATTTCAACTTCTGTCCATTAGCAATACCTATTTCTCTGCCCGTTTCTGCTTGAAAATGTTTTAACCTTGTTATGTTTGGAGTAAAATGGGCTGTTGCTCCAGAATCAATGAACCATTCTTCACTGAAAAATATTGGCGACGATTCATTACATGTTAGTGCAACTGAACTTATATCCTTCTTGCTGTTCCACGTCGACTTCTTCGGTTTCGGACATTCATTCGCCTTGTGAGAATACATGTTACAATCATAACATCGAGGACCTCTTCTGAATTTTTGTGATTTCTTGATTGTATCGCTTTTACTATAAAATGCTGTGTCTGAACTAGGGAAACTCATGACTTGAACATTTTCCGGTAGTAACAAGTTTTTCACAAATTCTGTGGAAGTAATCTGTTTTGAGCCTTGGATGCCCAAAATGAGAGGTTTGTATTGTTCAGGAAGTCCTCCTAATATAATACCTCCAACCACATTGTCCTTGAACGGTTCTCCAATATTTTCAAGTTGTTCGGCAATATGAAGAATTTTATCAACATATTCTTGTACAGATAAACATGATTCAAATTTTGTCTTAAAAAGGCTCGAATACAGGCCAACTAAACGAACAATTCCACTATCTTCATAGGTGTTTCTAAGATTTTCCCATGCTTCTTTTGCCGTTTTGGCCTTTTTGGTTTCAGCAGCTGCGGAAGGTTTGAGAGACAGATTTATTTTCGCCAATGATCTTTGATTCAGTTCATCATCAACCGTTTGACCAGGTTTTGGTTCTACGCAACTCCAAAGACCTGCATCAACTAGGAAGTTCTTCATCCAAAACTTCCAATCTCCGTAGTTGGTACCATCTAGGTGCTTTGATTCTGCTAACCCACCAACAGAAGTAGATATTATGGTAGATCTAGTATTACTTATGGACATTTTAGCTTCTAGATCCTTCCTCAGCACATCCAGCTGGGCTTGAATTTCTTCTACGGAGGTCATTATTCGATTTTTCACACGAAAAACTTGTGAAAGATGTCAATATTTACAAATTTTTGACTGTAGTCTTTCTTCCCAGAAATTTACACCAAAATACGTTTACAGATTCAGAGGGACTTTACTGGGCCCATAACCTTTTAGCAGAGCCTGAATATACTTTACGTATTCTTGTTGAAATTAATATTTAGAAGAACTGAGACGTTACTTGAGTTGTTTTTTAATAACATTAACATGCATGATATAAACAACTAACCGTTACCATATAAAATAAATAAATATACAGTAAGAAATTGCATAACTATTTCTAACAAAACTGCACCAATCCGGTCACATGGAAATCCATTTTGTATAGGTTTTATAAATCCCTAATAAAGTGCCATTAACTGTGAAACGATTCCTTGAATAATCTTTCAGATATTTCTAAAAAACCAAAAAGGTTGTAATTTTATTCACTATTTCTTGTTTAAAATTTCCACAAAGCGATTTTGCTGGGGAGCAAACTGGGGTTTTTATTATCGAACTATCTTATAGAAATTAGTATAGGCCATTTGCGTCTTTTATTTTGTAAGAAAAAAACCTCTATAGCTTGGTCTAATATATGATATGAACTTTTATAACTTTCACTCATAATTTCATAAAATTTTGACAGTACTTACTTAAGTTTAGCTTCCCAAAAATACACGAAAAATTTCTTATACATTTTCTCAAAATCACCACCAAAAAACTATCACACGTGAAACGCAAACGAGTTGGTTGGATAAAAGAACCTGAGTTACACCAACCGCAATTGGAAGCATGACGTCATAGCTAATACGGTCTATTCTTTAGTTTGGAAGTGTGCGTCTGCTAGTATCACATAACTGAAAAATTGCACATATCTCGAAGTTTCCATAAAAAAATATGTGCAATTCCGCAGCCACACATCTCTCGCAGTCGAAAAACGCATCACTTTTTCGAAGGTTTCTTGTGTCATTTTAACCGTCAAAATTAGTATGGCACTAGTATCAACCTGATTGAAGTCCGCCAAATGTTTGTAATACCGTAAAGTGGGGTTACTTTGCGCCATAAGGGGATACTTTGCGCCACTTGCAAAAAAAGTTTATAAATTTTCTCTACAGTGGTACATTGTAGTGAACCAGACAAATGCGTGGCTGTGTTCATGGTTGCATATGCCTCAATTGATTACGTGTTGAATTCGAGCGTTCAAGAATTTTCAAAGTGTTCTAGCGAGTACGTAAACATTTCTGTTCAAACCGGTGTCACATGTGCTCTGCAAAAATCTTGTTATATCTTGTGCATCTATTAACATAGAACAGGTAAATATTTTTATATTATAAATTTGATGTATTATTCGGGAAACTACCACAATATTTGCTTTTGATAATAAGCTGTTAACATAAAAAAAATTATAGTTCTTCAAAGTGCCAGAATATAGCAAAGATGGGGATACTTTGCTCCACGTGATTTCTGGCGCAAAGTATCCCCCGCATATTTTTAAATTTACGTTGCATAGTTTTTGCATTGGTGGCTCAAAGTATTTCGTTTTAATGGAATCTTTTCTTTTAGAGATGGCCAGAAAGCACAAAAGAAAGCTTGGAGCGAGAAGATACAGCGATTACAGTAGTGAATCACTTGAAGCATGTTTGGCTGAAATCAGAACTGGAAATCTTTCACATAGACAAGCAGAGGCTAAATACAAAATTCCCAGGAGAACAATTTTTAATAAATTGAAAGGAAAACACTCAAAACCGATTGGAAAACAACCAGTGTTTAATCCCGACGAAGAAAATCAATTCGAAAAGTGCATAATATCCATGGGAGAATTTGGTTTTCCCGTAGATGTTAGAGAACTTCGACACATCATGAAAAATTATCTCGACCAAGTTGGAAGACAAGTTAAACTGTTCAAAAATAATTTACCTGGGCAAGAATGGATTAGGTCATTTCTAAAGCGACATCCAAGGCTTTCTGAGAGGTGTGCAGAAAATGTAAAAAGAACAAGAGCTGCGATAGACGAAACTGCTTTGAGGGCTTTTATTGAAAATTTACGTGAAGAACTGAGAGACGTTCTGCCAACAAATATTTGGAACTTTGATGAGACTAATCTTGTGGACGACCCCGGAAAAAAAAAGGTTTTAGTTAAAAAAGGCTGCAAATATCCAGAAACTATTAGAAATGCATCAAAAGTTTCAGTTTCGGTTATGTTTTCTGGAAATGCTGCTGGAGAGCTCCTTCCGCCCTATGTGGTTTATCGGGCTCAACATATGTGGACCACATGGTCAGAAAATGGCCCAAAAGGTTGCAGGTATAATACTAGCCCCAGCGGATGGTTTGATGCTGCAATTTTCACCGACTGGCTCAAAAGTCAAATGGTGCCTCGATTAAAAAAATTGGAAGGTAAAAAGGTCTTGATTTGTGACAATCTTTCTTCCCACATAACTGTAGACGCGCTTCAACTTTGCCTTGATAACGAAATTACCCTAATATGTCTACCTCCCAATAGCACACACTTGACACAGCCACTTGATGTGGCCATGTTCAGGCCGCTAAAAATTGCTTGGAGGCAAGTGCTCTCTGACTGGAAAGATACTCCACAAGGCATCAGCAGCGTTACCATTCAAAAGCAACAGTTTCCACCATTACTAAATAAAATGCTACAAATTCTTGCACCAAACGTTGCTGACAACTTAAAATCTGGTTTTCGTAAATGCGGCATTTATCCAGTAAATGTAGATGAACTTCTAAACCGCATTCCCAGAAATACTTGCGATCCAAATGAAGTTCATTCCGTCTTCCTGCACAATCTGGAATCTAGAAGATCTGATTCAACCAAAGTTGTTAAGACACGTAGAAGGAAACTAAACGTTCCTGCAGGAAAAAGTATCTGCAGTGAAGATACAGGTTTGCTTGCTGATCCTACGTCTTCATTAAGATCAAACAAAATGTTTTCTGATAATTCCTCAGATGATATTGACTTTGACGAGATAGTTGCAGAACATGAAACAGAACAAGAGTTTATTGATTACATTGACAGCGAAACATCAGGCAAAATAAAGCAATTCTCAGATGTTGTAAGAGAAGTTGGGCAATTTGTCGCGTTTACGTATGAAGGAGAAATATTCCCAGGTGAAATAATCAGTTTCACGGACGAACAGGTTACAATTAAGGCAATGCAAAAATCATTGAAAGCGTGGAAATGGCCCCAGAAACTGGATCAAATGGCCTACTCCTGGGACGACGTATTAGGATCCATAAAGCCACCTGTCCAGGTTTCTAAGAGAGGATTTTTCGATGTTCCGGAGTTGAAAGCATGGTGGTCTTAGATGTATTATTTGATATTGCACTCAAACTAGGAATATTACTCCCTTTTTTCAAGAATAACTGCTTTAGAAATTGAAATTTAATGTTTTTTTGGTATTTTTCAGAATAGTCCTTGTTTTTGACTAATAAACATATCGAAAATTTAAAAAAATGTGTTCTATATAATACAATGGAGCAATACAATTCCACCAATGAACTTACTTTGCTCCATAGGTTAAAACAATGTTAGTTACAGTCATTTGAATTTGATGAAGCAAAGTTGCCCCTCCAATTGGTATGGTTTGCCCCACTTTCATTTAAAAAAATTAAAATACTTAGAAAGACTGTTTTTCTATTTTATTCACAAAAGCCTGTTTTATGAAGTTGTCTTTACCATCTATAACAATTTTGGAATTCTATATATTTTTTTTCATTTTTTTCCATTGCATTTTGTTCAGTTCATTCCAAAAGTGGAGCGATTCATTTTCTGCTAATGGTTTAGGGACCTGCATTTTACATGTTTGTTTGTGAACTACTATAATGTATACCTTATGAGGTTGTGTCGTGTTAGTTTGTAAGTTTTATTTATATCATCTGTATCTGTCTATTTTAGTAGTAGTAGTAGTTTATTTGAAATAGATAAAATCTATTGTACAAACATTGAAATAATCATTAAAGATATACATAATGTTATAAAGATAATATTAAAACTAGTGAAGTAATAACAATATGAATAATATTAATAGTTATTCACTGTATAAGTGTTTTAGATATCATTTTATTTGCGCAAGAATGTTTAAACGCGAGAGCGAAGCTCGAGCGTTTAAATTCCTTAAGCAAATAAAATGTATCTAAAACACGCATGCAATACAACGTTTTATTCCCAATCACATTCATTTAGAATCAGAATCGCGGAAATTTTTCATCACAAAATGATTTGACGTTTTGCTCTGACAGCGGCTGTCACCTCCTCAAAAATCATTGAAATAACGTACAAAAATGTATGTTTCATTATTCCTCTAGTGGAATAAAGTAATTTCATTATTCCACTAGTGGATAAAGTGGTACTTTATACGGTTCATAAGTGTGAATAAAACTTCAATTATAAGGTGATTGTGGATAAAAAATATTACATTACACATCATCTAAAAATGACACTAGATTCTGTTCTAAATTAACAACACTATTGGAATTTTTCAGATATATCGGGAGTTTGTTGAATTCATTCAAACCTTTAAAAAATAGGTTATTCATGCATCGTCTCGAATTTGTTCTACTGATATGGAAGTTGTTATTGTTTCTGGTGTTATGATGATGAATATCTCAATTTAAATTCACAAATTCATTAAAATACGCTGGCTGCAAACCCTTTTTAAGCTTGTCTAAAAATAAAAACCATTGTTAAAAAGTATAACCATTTCTTTACTGGTAACCACTGAAGAGAATTCAGCATATAAGAAATTGAAGTATAGAGACTGCATTTTAGAATCATACGCATTCCGCGATTTTGGAGTTTTTGCATATGAGACAGTTTATTTGAGTAGAAATAGTAGAGAAGCACAGTAGTCAAAATGTGGTTTGATAATGCAATTGTAAGTCGTTATTTTAGCATAAGTGCTCAAACTCTAGAAAGAAAAAGAGCTTTTTTGATACTTTTTTTATAATATACTCAGCATGTTTATTTAATTGAAAATTGTCCAGCTGTGTGCACGTTCCAATGTAATTGAATAAAGAAAAGTTTTATTTCGTGCAGAAATTTATTTATAAAATAATAGCAAAGCGCTTTCGACTATAAAGTCATCATCAGTGTGTACCTGTAAGTAAGTGACATTGAATTGAATTTATAAAAAATTGATAATGAGAATTTTGAAAATTGAAAAATTATTTACTCGTCAGGTGTTCAAGAGCCAGACCATAAAAATATCATGTGTCCAGAGGACCATGTAAAATTTAAAAACGGGACATCATATGAATAACATTTTAAAAAAGTCTTTATTCCAGGATTAACCTGGATAAAAGTTTCAACAGGCAGAGTAACACATGTCTGGTGGAGCTTAGTCTACTGTTAAACTAAATGAATGAAATTGACATTGTGTCAAAAGTTGACAATGACAATGACGTTTGGCTTAGAACATTAATTTCTAGAAACACTGATCTGTGTTTTGAAAATTGATAAATGACCAATTAGTCAAATTGATCTGTAAATCTATTTATAGTTCTGTTAATCTAAACCTAAGGAAATGTGACAAACCGGGAGAAAAGTCTAATGAGAACCTCAACCCGATGTGCACAGAACCAGGTTCAAGAAACAGTCTCTTGGGAATTTGTGAAACCAATTCTAAGCTCAGGATCATGGGACAGGTCTAATGAGAACCTTCACACTTCCCAAAGCGTCAAAAAGGTAGCCCAAAAACAAGAGGCACCATTAACATAAAAGATTTAAGAAAGTTTCAACAGGCAGAGTAACAGAGTAATAGAGGTGAATGGTGTACTACAACTCTCTGCAAACAGAAAAATTCAATATTTTTTACTGCTCTTGATAAGTATGAAGTGAAAAATATTATACTAGGTATTAAAAATAAAACTTCCAGTGGTTTAGACGAGATTCCAATAAAGCTTGTTAAAAGTTGTGTGAATGAGATAACTCCCTTCATGACAAGAATTATAAATCACTCGGTTCTGTCAGGAAAGTTTCCAGAAAAAATTAAAGTTTCAAAAACGGTACCTATTTTTTAAAAAGGCGATTCACAGCAAGTTGAGAACTACAAGGCCATTTCCATTTTGAGCCCGTTTTAAAAAATTATTGAAAAAGCGGTATATACTGTCCTAATGAAATATCTTGACGAATACAAAATAATAACCACCTGCCAACATGGTTTTCGGGTTGGATACTCTACTGAAAGTGCATCAAATGAGCTAGTTCAAGTAATCTACGACAAGTTAGATATTGGGGAGCTGGTAATTGGCATTTTTATTGATTTGTCTCGTGCTTTCGATACGCTTGATCCTGAATTTTTGTCAACAAAACTTGATCACTTAGGAATAAGAGGTCCTATAAACGAATGGATTTTATCCTACACAAAAAATAGGCAATTCATTGTTAATGTTGAGAAGAGTTATTCTGAAAGATTTGATATTGATCTTGGAACTCCACAAGGGAGCATTCTGGGGCCACTGCTGTTCCTTTTGTACATGAATGACCTTCCTTCTCACATATCGGAGGGAAGATTGTTCATGTATGCTGATGATACAACCGTCGTTGTGTCGGCAAAAACCTCAGATGAATTAAATATGAAAACAAATGTAGTTTTAGAGCAGTTGTCTACTTGGTGCAATAGAAATCATCTCATAATCAATTTAGAAAAAACTGTTTGCATGCAATTTACAGGTCCTCATCAAGGAAAGGAGATAATGAATCTCACAATGAACAACGTAGAATTAGCTATTGATAATAATACAAAATTTTTAGGCACAAAGGTGGATAGCGACATGAGCTGGAATAATCATATCAACTATATCTGCTCCAGACTGAACAAATGCTTTTTTGCAATTCTGACTTTGAAAAAAAAATCTTAATGAAATTTCTCTTAAATCTTACTACTTTGCAGTCGTTCATTCAATAATGTCATATAATATAATATCGTGGGGTCAAGTCCCTCAGACAGAACGTGTATTTGTTATACAGAAAAAAATTCTTCGAATTATGTTTGATCTAGATTACGGGACATCTTGTAGAGAAACCTTCAAATCCAAAAAAATTCTTACTTTAATCGGTATATATATCTTCAAAATAATACTGTATATTCGTCAAAATATTGCAAACTATACCAAACATTGTGACGTGCATTCATACTCGACAAGAAATAACAATAAAATATATAGTAGAAAACACAACCATAGTTACTTTAAGAAATCCCCGGAAGGAGCCGGTATTCAACTATACAATATGCTACCAACGGACATCAAGTCTACCAGACACTTCAAACATAAACTTAAGACTTGTTTAATAGCGAACTGCTTTTATAACCTCGGCGAATTTATTACTTACTGTAAATCTCTCTAAATTTTATATTTCATTTGTGGTATGTTCACCATTTTTTAAAATGTTTTTAATTTTGTGTTTTGTTTCTTGAATTATTCAATATTCACTGTCATGTGAAGCTATTGACGACACTTATCCATTACATTGTAATTGGCATGTAGTTAATAAATAAATGAATGAATGAATGAACACATGTCTGCTGAAGTTTAGTCTACTGTCTAACTAAATGAATGAAAATTGACATTGTGTCGAAAGTTGACAATGACAATGAAATTATCGTATAGAAAATGACCTATAATAAAAATATTGATCTGAGTTTTGAAATTGATAAGTTATTATTATTAGTTCAGCATCCTGGGAAACCAGATTAGAACATAAGATCATGAGATAAGTCTAATGAGAACTTTCCCAATCTCAATAGTAATAGAGAGGGTAACCAAAATGATGAGACCATACCAATTTTTTTTTTAAGAAATTTTCAAAAAATTTATCTGTGAATCTATTTATAGTTCTGTTGATCTGAACTCTCTCGATGATGATATGGCTTGAACCCTTTTTGCAGTTTGCTTAGTTCCCTCCCTCTCGACTTTCCTTTCAATACTCAGAACATAAACTATTGCTTTCAATTTAAAACTTATAATTTCAACTTCAGGTTCTGTTTTTCTATAACTTGGGTTTTTGCATGTGTCGTGTCAAGTTCTCATTAGACTTTCTCTTGGTTCAGCAATTTCCTTGGTTTTGATTAATGGAATTACAGAATTGATTAAATCTGAAACAATTTGAAAATTTCTTAAATCTTCTCGGTTTGTAGTACCTCTTGGTTTTGGGCAACCTTTTTGGTGCCTTTGGATTGGGAAGGTTCTCATTAGACCTGTCCCATGATCTAGAGCATAGAACTGGTTTCTCAAATTCCCAAGAGACTGTGTCTTAAGCCTGGTTTTGTGAACATCGGGATTCACATCAATTTTTTGAAAATTTCTTATAAAAATATTCTGGTATGGGGCTCATCATTTTGGTTACCCTCTTTGTTACTATTGAGATTGGGAAAGTTCTCATTAGACTTATCTCATGATCTTATGTTCCAATCTGGTTTCCCAGGATGCTGAACTAATAATAATAACTTATCAATTTCAAAACACAGATCAATTTTTCTATTATAGGTCATTTTCTATACCATAACTTCATTGTCATTGTCAACTTTCGAGACAATGTCAATTTTCATTCATTTAGTTAGACAGTAGGCTAAGCTTCAGCAGACATGTGTTACTTTGCCTGTTGAAACATTCTTAAATCTTTTATGTTAATGGTGCCTCTTGTTTTTGGGCTACCTTTTTGACGCTTAGGGAAGTGTGAAGGTTCTCATTAGACCTGTCCCATGATCCTGAGCTTAGAATTGGTTTTACAAATTCCCAAGAGACTGTTTCTTGAACCTGGTTCTGTGCACGTCGGGTTGAGGCTCTGATTAGACTTTTCTACCGGTTTGTCACATTTCCTTATGTTTAGACTAACAGAACTATAAATGGATTTACAGATCAATTTAACTAATTGGTCATTTATCAATTTTCAAAACACAGAACAGTGTTTCTAGAAATTAATGTTCTAAGCCAAACGTCATTGTCATTGTCAACTTTTGAACAATGTCAATTTCATTCATTTAGTTTAACAGTAGACTAAGCTCCAACAGACATGTGTTACTCTGCCTGTTGAAACTTTCATCCAGGTTAATCCTGGAATAAGGACTTTTTAAAAATATTATTCATATGATGTCCCGTTTTTAAATTTTACATGGTCCTCTGGACGCATGATATTTTTATGGTCTGGCTCTTGTACACCTGACGAGTAAGTAATTTTTCAATTTTCAAAATTCTCATTATCAAAATTTCTTAAATTCAATTCAATGTCACTTACTTACAGGTACACACTGATGATGACTTTATAGTCAAAAGCGCTTTGCTATGATTTTATAAATAAATATGTGCACGAAATACAACTTTTCTTCATTCAGTGTTTGTTTAATGTCAAAGAACTGTCAATATTGAATCCGAGGTATTTGCTTTCAGATACAATTTCGATACTTTCACCACTGATATTGATTGTATTCAAATTACTCAGAATTCGCAACTTAGATTCTGATGTTATGATCATTGAACATTTAGTTTTTGTTTACCTATTAACTTTTAGATATTTTTCAATATTACTGAGGGAGTTGTTTATATTTGAAATTGCATTATCAAGATTATCATCCGAGTCAAACACCAGAGTATCATCCGCAAAGAGATTCAAAGAATGCGAACCTGGTGTGTAATGAATGTCATTTAAATATATGATGAATAACGTGGTCCCAAAAGGCTTCCTTGAGGAACTCCAATTTCATTTAAAATTTTGTCAGATAGAATGTTGTTTATCTGGGTCTGTTGGAAACGATGGCTCAGGTAACTTCAAAACCAACTCAACACATTGCCAGATATGCCATAATATCCTAACTTTTCCAAAAGGATGTTTCGATCTATCGTTTCAAAAGCTCTGCGTAAATCCAGAATAACAGCTACAGTATATTTACTAAGATCTAATGCCCTTTTCCATGTTGATATGGTGTACTGAAGAGATGTTTCACAAGAGTGATATTTACGAAAGCCAGATTGGGCACCAATAAAGAGTTCATTGCTATTGAAGTAATTTTCAATCTGATCATAGACTGCTATTTCAAGAAGTTCTTCAAGTGATGGCAAAGTGTTAATTGGTCTAAAATCACAAGAGTCTATTGAATTTTTAACTTTGGGGATAGGAATAATGGTGCTAATTTTCAAGAGATGTATTAATAAAATTTAATAATACATGTCCAAATCAATCAAAAGTTTCTTTCAAAAATTTACTATTTAGAATTTCCTGTTTGTTTATTTTGTTGTCTAATGAGTAGTGTGAATTTACTAAGTGACTGATTAATAAAGGGATATTAGTTATGGCACGACCACATTTCTTCATCGTCAATACTGTCAATACTGTCAATAATCTCAATAATCTCAATGAATTGGATCCAATAATTACTATTCAAAACAATCTTCTTTTTAATTTTGAAGTTCATCCCACGTCTCACATAAATGAGGACTCCACCAGTATGTCGACTAGTACTATCACATCGAACATTTATGTTTACAATCCATTCGTCTTAGAGGAAAATAAATGAATTGAAAATGAATTGAATTGACCTTCTAAAACTTACAATCTGCTGAGAGGCTTGAAAGTCATCTCAGCAGAATACAAAGCTAGTATTTCCAAATCTACCAATTTGTTTTTCCTTCCAGTAAGCCTATCTGTACTTTGCTAGCATCCATTTGCTCCAAATTGCTTGTTAACTCCTTTTAGGGAATAACTCTTCTCTGACACTCCACCTACTCTTCTTTTTTTTACATTCTATTACTTGGAGATTGTTGTGTATTATGATACATCCTGTGTAACGTTGCCAAGCTGAGATTTATTGTGTTTGAATTATTATTTTTTGATAATACTTACTGTCAATGATCTTTCATGAAATTATACAATCTACAAATCTCTTGTTTGATTAAATCATCCAAAGTGAGACATAACACAGATGTAGAACTATTTTCTAGTCTATACGAACCACGGACTGCCACCATGTTGAAGTACTTACTAACATATCTTCACTGGTTTTAAAGTAGAAAAATATGATGACTTGTCACAGCTGGGAAAATATTGAGTAATCCACTATTAATTGAAAAATATTGAGATTGATAAATAAACAGTACTTAATACACTTTTGGATGACCTTTTCCGCCTATTCCATTCACATCTTACTTCAACACCTCCCTATAGACAGAACCTCACATGCAATATTCAGAGTATCTTTCGGGCCAAGGAGTTCTTGCTTATTCAAAACCGTATGCAAGCGGCCGCATTAAGAAATAATCACTCGGGTCCTCGGATTAAAAATTAACAGAAGGAATCAAATTCCTACAATAAGACAACACGGGCAATCCTTCTCCAAGAAGAGAATCATAAATATTTCCTTGTGCATTGTAAATAACCCTAAACGCGCAGACTACAAACTTATGAATTATTTCGCTTCATTTATGTAATATTTAAGGTGCAATTTGAATAGAGTTCGCTCTTCTATGCCAATCCGTTTGGTAAATAATTCAATTGCTCGAGAATGGCCCGAGAAATGGTGCCTTAGCCTTGGATGTATTGTTTAATATTAATATTGCTGTTTAAAGTAGGTACTTCTCGAAGACGTTAATTTTATATCGTTCCCGGAAAGTTTCAAATTATAATTATTTCCTTGTTGTATCGGGTGTACCAACATTTCTGGCATTAATATAAAAGTGTTGTCAATACAATAGCAATGAAAAATTAATGGAAATCGATCTGTAGTATAATACTGCCATATGAGTATATCTAATGAGAAAAGGAATTCCAGTTTGATGAGAAATAACAGCATAGTTTTCGAAAATGTGCATTTTCGAAAAGTTGCTGTAACTTTTTTTCCGTCAAAAATTCTTTGTTTCTATGCAAACATTTCTAAAGCTCTTCTTTACGTAGAATTCAATGGTGAAAGTAATTTACTTTTTTCAAATCATATATCAATAGTTATTAATGGAAAAATAATATTTTTAAATGATACAATCTCTAAACAGATACACACTATCATAATATGAACGGGAGACCCATTCTTTCAATGATATATATTGTTATAATATTTTGAGTTTTATAGTTTGAAATTATTGCTAAGTATTTCAAATTTCAGATTGCCCAGGCGAAATACTTACACTCTTTCAGATCTTACCTTTTCTTTCTTTTTTCAGCTTTTTCAGCTCAGTCGGTGCGCCAAACATGTAGATCTTAATTTCAAGCGGAGTTCTTGGAAAAGGACGTTTGATAACTTTAAGTCAAATGTATTGTGATAGAAATAGAAATCTTTGTAGAAAATAAATGATATAGTAGATTCAAACTCAAATTTGTTTTTATTTCATAAACCAGTTGTTATTAATAAGAAAATGTGAACACCTTTGTAAATAACAAGTATTCAAAACCTTAATTTGCCTATTTCCTGCGACATATACCTTATATCTAATAAGTTTTCCTTCAGAAATAATGACAATATACAAAATTATTAATTCAATTGTGCAATTTTACTACGATTTCGTTACCGGTCATCTAACTACAGCCTATTACATTTAACATTCCCATTGAAGGAAGAAGTGTCTAGCATAAAACATAACCTTGAATATTTCATAATTGTTTTTGATGTGAGATTCTCTAACACAGGTAGATATTAATTATAGTTATTATCAATAAACCTTGTCTGTGGTTATTGACTTTATTGTTTATTTTAAAAAAAGTTTGTTCAAGAAATTTTTAGATGCCAATTCTCCTTGAGGATTGTCGAATTGACGGAGTATTTGACGATAATTAATTTTTCCGAAGTGCTGGTATTTCAGCTAGCTATTTGGAAATATTTTTAGTCTAGAAATACCTTTTGTCTGGACCGTTTGGAGATAGGATGCTGCTTGGCCTGCTACTTCCAGCTCTGACTTCTTGTGGTGCTCCTCCAAGGAAAGTGGAACCTTGTTGTGCCGATCTTATAAGTTGTTTTCTGCATAAATCGTCCACTCTTGGTTGGTTTACATTGATTTCTCATGCTATTTCTGGCCAAAACAAGTACTTCTCTCCCAAAAAAACTTTTTTCCACCCGTTTCTATATATAATCCTCCTATTTCATTTTTCCGTTTCCAAGATCCTTTCCATCGGTTTTCTCACAACACTCGCGATCACAAATCATTTTAAATTGATTAATTAATGCTCGAAC
Organism: Chrysolina oricalcia; assembly: GCA_944452925.2. Taxonomy (NCBI): domain Eukaryota; kingdom Metazoa; phylum Arthropoda; class Insecta; order Coleoptera; family Chrysomelidae; genus Chrysolina; species Chrysolina oricalcia. The sequence goes on from OX101822.2 coordinate 15,857,904, forward strand.
TATGTACACATATTATTAATGATTCTATGATTTTGAAATAATCTTTATCTATTCTAAAGTTTTCACATTTTCTTCTATTCCTGAAAATATAATTCAGAAACTCATTTGACTTGTTTCATTTGAAGTTTCTACCATCCATTTTTTTTCTGTCAAATCTTAGATTTCTTTGACTGAATACCAAATTTCCTATACTGTGTGATATTTCATTATAATTTAAAGTTATTGTCCGGAAATGTTGTTGCCATTATTTGATATGCATCATAGACTGACTCGTACTATCCTATTTCAATCTAGAACTTGGAATACCAACCTTCTGACTGCTTTTTACTGAAATTTTAGTAGGTTGTTGGAATTGTAAGAGTCTTCAGAGTTGAGGCATAGTATTTGTTTGGGTTATCTGATATTTTATATAATTTTGAAACTTTTTGACACACTTTTTTATTATCTACCAAGTTTTCATAACAATATATATTCTATTCCATATTCCACCAGCAGAGGAATACTTCATTCAATGATAAGATCATATTTGGTTACCAATTGCGTTATATCATTGTTTTAAATATAGGTAATGATCCATCGGATTTCAATAGATGTTAGTTAGCGACTTTGGATATCAACAATATGCTATATTACTTTCAATAACATATTTTTCATTGATCTCATCTTTTATTGAGCAATATTCAAATATAGATAGAGCTTGAATATTGATAATATATTATATTACATTGAATGAAACATTCAACATTTGCCCGATCTATAAGCAGATTTTACTCTCATTGGTAGAATTATATAAATAATTCTAGTGATAATATTATTTATCAGCAGCACAGATCTAATATATTCAACTATATTTCTTCAGGAATTATGCCAGATATCTATTTAAAAAACATACTATTTCAGACCATATTTTATTCAGTGTGAATATTCAAGAATCTGATTCTATAAAATGAAACATAAGTAATTAATGATTGTATCACAATAATTCATCCATTGGGCCGTGGTGGCCATGCTAGTAGAGCGTTCGCCTGGTCACCGGTCTTGTGCATTGCATCATACGTTAAAGGTAAGGGCTGCGTCTTCCTTAGCGCAGCCACAGCCACAGATTCGAAAGCCGCAAGGCACAAGCTATATCCACTCATCGGACGTAGGAGCGACATGGCACTCGAGTTGAAACTACGCCTCAGGATAATCCTTCTACCAATCATGCTGTACGCGCCTACTGCTTGGGGGCAATGCGCAAACAGTTATAGGCAGAAGATGCAGACCTTCTTCAATGTCTGCCTGAGAATGGCAACAGAGGCACCACGATATATGCCTAACAGGTTTATATACCGAGACTTAGACATTCATCCGGACTACATCGACAGGCTGATTAGGCATCATGTGGGGACTTCTCTAGACAGAGTAGAGACACGAACCCGCTGCTCACGGAGCTCCTCGAGAACAGACGTGAGCAAGATGACAGAGACAGAGACAAATACAGACGACCAGTGAACCAGGGAGACAACGACACCTCTGAAGAAGTAAGACGAAAGCGAAACTTTCGGCGACGCCAACGTCTACTTAAACAGGCTTAAATTTCGATAATCATGCTTTTATGTTTCAGATTCCAAGAAAAACCGACCTAGAAGTGAACTCAGTAAATTCACTACACAACACTTGGCCCTCAGCCAAGTGTTTTTCAGGCCTCCAGCCAGTTTCAGGGGAGCACCATGCACATTAAGTAAAGTCATTGTTAAATTCAAATTTCGACTCATGTCAGATATGAGAGAGTTTCAGGCCGAGCCCTCCATATCAAACGATCAGATTTTACTCTGCTGATCGCTAATCAACAGGATGAGGAACCGCTTCAACGAGCGGGGGTGGTGGATAGGGGGAGTGAGCTTTCGAATACGTACGAGTGCTGGGACGTTCACCCTCCCGGGCATCAACCTTAGGGGGTGCATGGTGCGGGGTTTCTTTGCTCACACAATTCTATCAAAGACTTCTGAGTATTGCGCGTAGGGGTGCAATCGGTTGCAGTTGCTACGTAATTACTTGCATAATATTCAAAACTTAGTATCAACCTTAACCAACTGCTATTCATTCAAAGTGTCATCTGACGGTCGAAATGTCTTAACAGGTAAGCATGCTAGGTTTAACTACAGATGAAAAATTGACCTGTTCTCCACATATAGACAATTTATGCTATAAATCGAGAATGACAAATCATTAAAGTAAAAAGGTGCTGCTGGCAATGTTATATGCTAATTTCCATTCACACTTAAAATATATGGTATACTGAATTGGGGTAATTATGTTCCTCTGCAAGCAGAGTTTTCATTTTTCAGAAATATGCTGTGAGGATTTAATGTGAAATAAGTTTTAATGTAGGGATTCTTTCAAAGAATCCAATATTTGAACTGTGGCAGGAATTCATACATATTTTAGAAACTTGTATACCTATACATTTTAAAAAATCAGAGAAAATAAGAGATTGCTAATCTGTCCTAGACGGGTAAGCGCTAACTCTACATTTTATTAAAGGTTGCCAGAATCTATACAAGGTTGTAAAAATGTATTTACATTCAAAAAAATTACAAAAAGATCTATTTTCAATTAAAATCATTATACCATTGACGAATTTTTAGTTTATTTTATCATCTACTATTTAATAATATTTATTGTTTTTATGATTTGTGTAATGCTGAGTGTGTGTATTTAGTCATGTATCCGTTGACATCTTTCAGATTTATTATTATTGTATCATGATGTACAACAAAGACATTGTATCGTGTGCAACTAAAATAAAAATATTATTATTATTTTCCAAGCCCTTACGCACGTCACGTTCATTTTGTTACTGACTTCTACGATCGGAACAGTTCGGGAAATGGGGCGTTAAATGTTTCCCGACATAACCTAGTCAAGGATTAACGATATGAATATGGGACGAACTATGGCAGTCATTGATTCGAAATGTCCTCTGGTTTTTCGCAATGACATTCTAAGGCTGTGAATTGTCACCTTAACGAATCATTACTTTTGTAATATAACTATTCTTCGCTGAAAAAAATACAATTTGGAGTCATCATTTTGAGAAATAAATATATGTTCGCGACTCGATAGCCTTTATGGTTCGAATGAAATGAGGACTTTATCCAACACGTGAAAATCTTATGATAACCAACTTAAATCAACTTTAATTCGATTTTCACTATATAACGACTTACCAAAGTTGTATTCGTCGGGTTGATGCTGTGTTCCGGCGCATCTAACTTCTCAACGGGCCCTTTTGGTCAGGAAAGCGATGCCGGGAGAACGAGATTGGTTCAAGCAAACACATATCCACACATGGGTTAATTGGACGGCACTTTATAGCGGAATGGCACTATTAAATATATGATAATAGCAACAACAATAACAGTAATAAGTAATAAGTAAGAAGTCAAAACTCCAACCGGGTGTTTCGACAACCGAGCAGAACGATCAATTTACAACACTTTTTTTAAAGTACTTATTTCTTCGTATCGTGATTTTGCACGTTTTTTACCGGTGGCTCCAGGGACGGACAAGGCCACGCGATTAAGGGGTCGTTTTAGTGCAAATCTTCATTGATATAAAGATATTCAATTAATAATAAAATCAAACTCGGACCAGAAAGGCATTCCGAAACAACATATTTGATTCAAAATGTCATGATTTACTTTATGGAAAAATTGTCTAATTTCCATGTTAACTTTTATACTTTTGGAACAATCATATTTCTTTGATGGTTTTCAATACTTTCTCACACATTGAAGAAATCATACATAGATTACAATTCATTTTTGCTTGAATTAATTGCCGTAAATTTATCTCGTACATGAATCTTCAAAGAAAATTCCTCGAAAAGTACTCGAAAAATTTCCAGCAATAATTCAAGCACTTGGGAGATTACAAGTGAAAATTGCTATTATCTCGGAATTCTGGCTATTTAGGTATAGGAACATGATATATCATTTCGAATGGAATTTAGTCATCTTTCAGGATATTTCATAATATACAGGATGTTCCATTTAAAAAAACGCACTTTCAACCCTTTTCGTATCTAGCAGTAAGATCATGAATTTTGAACGACCCTGTATAACGCAACAACGCAACAAACTTTTCTATACAGAATCAATGTACATGATCTTGATGAACTAAACACAAAATTGCAACTTCCTAAGAATCCAAATACCGCAGAAATAAACATTCAATTCGAGCTATGTTTTGGATAAAAAATATGGAAAATAACCAATATCTCAAAAACCGTTAGAGATAGGTATAGGGGAGTGTGAGGCAGAACTAATCAGAAAGGAATGACAAGTTCAAAAATGCGGTAATATACAGGGTTACCTATTTGAAATAACAAAGATGCTGCTACTTTCTGGTATAAGCGGCAACGCTGCATTGCTGAAAATATTTTAGATCGATAGAACAAAAGCAACTACTTGAGAAACCAAATTTTCAGAATGATCTTATGCCCCGTTCTCCGTAAACGTCTAAGGTACCATCGACCGTGACCCACCCTGTATGTTGTGGAAAGACCCTATATAACTTGAAATGAAAAATCTGAAAGTGAAAATTTGCATTTTCATTCAGTAAGTTGAAATGAAAAGAAGCAATTTTTTGTAACATCTAACAGAAAACAACTACTTCCCCAGCTAAAGCCACGCTGGTCATTGAACTAAATCTGATAGATATTGTGAAAAGTACTTGACTCGAAAGAAAAAATCTGAAAGTAAAAATTTGTATCTGAATGAAAAATCTGTACATGATATTATTCAATGAAAAAAGGGAGATAAAGAAATGAATGATCTCAAGAAAAATTTTAATGTATTCTGTATATTATTTGTGCATTATCGCAAAAGTTTGTGCTCACGAAAATTATATATTTCCACCTACAAGATCGCTATTCCTCAAAGAGTAACACCGTCTTTATGTAACTTTGTTAAGGTAGTTGCTTCGTCCTCGCTTATCTAGTTGTTAATTTAGTTTGCATATAACATTATTTTACCATTCCCAACGATTTTGGGAAAAATAAATCTTTCATTTCTACGCATTCAATATTTATTATTATTAATATTATTATTTTGGTAATGCAGAAGTTTACTAACTTCTTATCTGGGGAAATTGATTATGTGATGTAAGTTGCACTTCCTAGTAGGAATGGCCTTGTTATTTTCTAAAAGAATTCAATCTTTTAAAGTTTCGCGCATTTATGCCTTGACAATTCGATAATTTCGTCTTGTTGTATTTCCTGCTCAACATCCATACATAAATACCCATTTTTACCTCTCATTTTTCCTTGTCAAACTTCAACCTACAAAAAAGACACTCGGAGAAAGATAATTCAGGCAGACAGACCGAAACTGCCGACTACGACAGTGACTCGCCTTCCCGTTGAACATTCTACCGGTATTTTGTGAAATATTCTACGAATTTTCGTTCAACGGATTTGATGCATTTTCAATTAGAACTTTCATCGCGTGATCGAGTGTTGTTCATTAGAATTATAGCAGTCATCCTGTGAACCTCATCCTGAAGATTTTGGTAAGTCAAGGCATACCTGTATCTGTTTATTTGATTTCGTCAAAATCGTATTGCTATTGATTACAACATTTACATTACAAAATAGTTCATCATACAAAAAAGAGGTGAGATTGAGCGAATCAGAATGATCCTATAATTACAGTCGGTTGGTTGATAAATTTTTACATAAGGTTTATTACGTAACTAACCAGTAGTTTCAATATAACCTTAAGGAATATCGATTGACTATTCCGGAACTCAATTATGGGACACCCTGTATACAAGCATAATCCATCACTGATCACTATAATATTCCACGCGCATCTATGAATCTGATACAAACAAATAGGCCAAGCAGCGATGCCCTCCTCTGGCTGAACATGGAAATCAAGTCCCCCGATTCCTCGCTTATCCGCCCTCCTGAATAAATGATTTGATTGTTACATCGACTTGGGCATCGCTTATTTTCTCATAGAACGTCAGCCTTCAAGTACACCTATTGAATAATGTAAACGCTATAGATTTTTGAGTTATTACTACAAATACTCTATTTATTCTCGATGTATTTGCATGTCTATCGTGAATATGCGATCGAAAGTATTATAAGAAATTCACGAACGAGACTCTGAAAAATGTAGGATATTTTTCGATATTGATTGTTAACGATATGCAAAGTACAACAGCGAGAAAATGAAAAGGTGCACTTTCATCGTGACAATACTCGTTTTACCTCACCCAAAATATATAGGGTTATCCGCATTTGAGGAAAAGCGACTTTGGTGATAATTTTAAATGGGACACTTAGTATATTTGTCCATATTTGGTTAGGGATCGTCATTACAAATCCAGTGATACCAAGTTTGATGGGATTATGTCAAACGGCTGCGGAGATATGGCCAAAAAACTTCTCCATATACCCAACCTTCTGAATCGTGTGTTGTCTCGCTCATTAGACATACGAGGAAGTTTTTTGGCCATATCTCCGCAGACGTTTGACATAATCCCATCAAACTTGGTATCACTGGATTCGTAATGACGATCCCTAACCAAATATAGAAAAATAGACTGAGTGTCCAATTTAAAAATATCACCAAAGTCATTTTTACTCAATTGCGGATAACTCTTTATATTTTGGGTGGGATTCAAAAATTGGCCCATTGGCCCATCGGAAAAGAAAATCGACTTGTCCGAGGATTTTTCCGAAATATCTTAACATTCAGAAATAATGAATTTGTTCCATAATTTAGCGTCGCACTGTATAGACAATCAATTCACATTAATTTCAAAAGTTTTCAAACGTCAGTGGTATGTTAGTGCATTAATGAAAACAAGCTATAAAATTTTGCAGAAGACCACTATGAACGGAACATTATTTCTAAAAAAATTGTTTTTAAAAGTTCTGCTAATTGGATAGGAAAATGAAAAAATAATGATTAACATATTCATGTACATTTGCAACCATGTCTAAAAAATGCATCATTTATTTATATTTTTTTTTCTTGGACGCTACCATATTCTATAGACCCAAGCATTGAGATAATTACAAAAGATTTTTTACATTCATGCAAAAAGCAAAACTGCAGAGAAAAAGCAATTGCAGAGATAACCTTGTAGGAACTCTGCACGGAAATTTCATCAGATGTAATTCAATGTTCGTCGTGGCATTAGCCAGGAAAGTAGTAGTTTTCTGATGGATTTTCGATCCAACTTTTCCTATTGTATAGGATATTAGCAATGAGCAGTCCTCCGGACATCTTATGCATTTCAAAACTTTATTGAACTATATTAAGTGGAAAAAGAAGTTCTTTATTGCACTAGTGCAATAAAGTTTTTATTGCACTCATCTGTCATTCTACTTCAACTTGCTGTCATCATGACAAACATAAACGTTTAAACCTACTACATATTTAGCAGATATTCTGTGAGATTGGCAATAGGTACTTCACTACGAAATATTCATATTGAAAATTTCACCAATTGTAAAGTTTGAGTTAAATTGTTCGTAACGTATTAGTCCCTGTTTCAATGCAAATCGATATTAATAATAAAGTATTCAAGTTGCGCTTTTCATTTTCCTACACCTAGTGCCGCACCTCAATAAATCATTTTTTGCTTTTTGCATGAACGTAGAAAAAATGTTGTATGCAACTCGTGCAAAAATTGTTTATTGCACTCGACGTGTTGTCCAACTCGGCCTAACGGCCTCGTCGGACAATTTCACGTCGAGTGCAATAAACATTCACTTTTTGCACTTGTTGCATAAATAACTATTTTATCATGGTTGCAAATGAAGAGAATATTGTTCTCAGTGAATATAAAACTTTGCAACCCCATACGAGACACGGAACCTTAATTATTCATGAATATTAATTAAATCAATTTATTTTATAGCTGCAGCAGTCGAAACGTAAAGGTGCGTACAGACATAAAATAGTGACATAAAAGTCGACTCATTCGCTTTTGTAACGTACGGAATCCTCGATTTCATAGTTAATTTCCAGACAATGCTTGTGAACAGAATATTGCGGAAAGTCGGATATGCTTTCCGTAAATGAGAATTTTTGATGATAAATTCCCAACAAGTTGAGTATTACAATGATTGTACTCTCCTTCAATCGGCGGATATACATAGAAATAGCTCAGTGAATGCGGAACACAATCAGTGGAGTAGCCAAGGGGAAGGCACAGTGGGCCTGGGCCCCTTCCGAAATCTTCCAAAGTTTCGATGATTTGGAAATTTGCCATTTTGTAAAAGAAAATTTATTATTTGGTAATAGACTTTTTATAGACCATCTGCGGCACGTGAAAAAGTGGGCGTGCCTTCTTTGCTTGGAGGATAACCATCCACTGATTCCATGCATGTTAAATGGGTGAAATGTGTTCCAAAGGCTTTTTCCAAGTTTTAATGTGCTATTTTCATTAAAAATTCGAAGGAACTCATGTGAATCAGGATTATAAGATCTTGGAGAACGTCCATGATCACAAGTAATTGGAAATGAAACCAAATAAATTAAGAAGGGGATTTGTAACCATATTAAAGGAATAATATGTGGCCTACTTCTGTTTTAATTATATCTTTGAAATTAGATGCATGTATAAGTGTGAGATTTCACATGATTATCATTCTAATAATTAAAATGGATTATATTATCCAGTCTTCCGCATCAACCTATACAATAGGTATATTCATCGGCAAGTCTCTAACAGTAAACAACTACTGCCCCCTACGACCGTTGAATTATGGCTGTTAAATTATTGGCAAAGTTTTCTACAAGAACTACTTTGCAGTGCTCTTCATCATTATCATTATTTATTTCAAATTTGTGCTGATGAAGTTAAATTGTATTATTTGAGGGTCTGTTTTTCTTAAGTTTTGAGTGTTACAATTTTGTCGTTTCTGAAAGACCAATAGCAAGTGAACATTATATGAACTTGGATAAAGTCCTTGCTCGAAGACATATGGAACTAGTTTCATGTATAGGATATGAAGATCCATATGGTATAAAAGGAATATTGCCGACCTTCCACCAGTACTGTATCCAGATTTTGCCCATATTTTAGTTTAGTATTTGACAAATCTGTTCCTATCTTGGCTAGATCATTTTGTTTTTTATGATTGTCGTACCCTGACGGAATCCTATAAAATCCTACTTTATATCTCAGTCCATTATTGCCACAATTCACTACCATACAGAGAAATTAGTTATTGTATAACGAAATGAAAGCTTTAACTACTTTAATTAGAACCAAAACAAATGTAAAACTGCCGTAAATGTTTATCCTCCAAGCAACTGACCTTGATGATTGTGACGTCAGCCGCTGATGGTCTATACTAGCCCGATCCCCCCAAAGAAAAATTCTGGCTACGCCACTGAACACAATGAAGGGATCATTCTATAATGGTCCAATTATATCCTTGATTATCAATTGCGTATATTATCTGTTACTCTTGGTACTGGTTGATTGGAACTGATTCATTCCAGATCGAAGTTTTATTATTATTTCGGTGCATGAGGGGTACAATGAGGAGTTGATTTGTGCATTATTCAAAAAATTGTTTCAAACATTTTCGCTATGGACGACAAGTGTTCAGTTTGCGATGAAAATTTGACAAGTGGTGGAAACTGAAATTGGGCGTGAAAAAAAAGGAATAGCGGACTGTAAATGCAGAGTTCAAATGTTAAATTTTGTAAATCTCAAATACAAAATGTTGACCAACCTCTTGTAACTTCGGGATCTTCACTTCTGTGCACAGAATTTCCTCCTCTGTTCTTCTGTCTTCAAAACACACATGAATTTGTTGAAAAAAGGGTAGCACTCGTAACTTCGAGATACCGAGTCACAGCGAATAAATAATAATTAAAAAAGGGCACCGGTTCGTACGGTCATTCTAAATCAACTCGTCTTCTCGTCGGTAGTATCTACCAAGATATACCATTGGGGGAGCGCGAGAGTACTTTTTTGTCTAAATAAATACACATCGAGTTTCGAACATATACCGGGTGATACAATAGACAAGAAGACTAAACAGAAATAGATATAAAATAAAATTTGGCTTATTCAAATATTGATGGAATGACTAATATAGTAGGTATTTCCATCATTAAAATTGAAAATCGTTGCCATAAAATATTGAATGTCACTTTCAACCAATTTAACAGGAGAGGTGAAAAATTATTCGTGGAAATTACAAGTTATAAAATATCATGGTCATACATGCAGAAAAGCCTTAGAAGATATAATAAGGTCTAATATTACTGGAATATTTATGTCAGTGAGTATGGTTCGATTCTTTTCAAATTTGGTGTTTGTGGGGATTTCGGGTTCAAGTTTGGGCCAAAATTCATGAAATCTAACTCTATAATATAAATATAACTATACTATCTGATCTTAGAGTAATAATTTCAGGTTCAATACATTAAAAAAAATTAATGAACCTGGATTTGTTAGACTTAGAGTGTATTCACGGTTCAGAAGGAGAGAAAAATATCAAGTATGTATTCAATAAACTATGCATGAAAACCAGCCTGACGAGAAAAATGAATGTATTGTATTGATAATAGGATACTACTGCAGTGCAATCAGGGGCAAGGACACCATTAACATGTGCTCATATTTGTAGCATATTGTCGTATTCGAGATTTGCACGCCATAATCAAAATGCGAATCATCCATCGACTTCTGTATTACAGCATTTTAAAGATGCCGCCGAAAATGGACCAGTGCAAGATGAAATACTCCCGCATCTGTAAGTGTTCAAGTATTATTTTGTTGATTCTGGAAATATCGGTTTCAACGTTGTTTGTTATGAATAAGATATAGTTTTAATAAGAAAGTAGAGTTATATTTATATTAAAGAATTAGATAATTCACTAAGTAAATGACTGATTTCAACAATCAAAAAGTTGTAGTTCTCATTTTTTCCTGTTATCATCTTTCTCGAAATGCTACAAGATTAGTCCCATATGGTCTATAGGTTTGGCCAACCATCTTGTATATTAAGCTGGTGACCACTTTTGTACACAAAAAAAGCTTTATCATCTATCAAACGAGCCATCAACCACTGACATAGATCAAGGAATAAGAAAATTACAACAAATCCATTTTAATTCAGTTTTCTATGGATCACTTGGCACATACAGTTTTACTGAATACGGTCCTGTAGGGCAAAATACGTTTCACAGAGGACTGGTGCTAAAAGACAAATTCTGAGATTTTGCAATATTTTTTATTCAATGAAATTCTAATAGGAAATACAAAAATCATGGACTTGAGGAAAGTGTCATTGTTTATTTTGTACCTATACTAAATACGGCCCTGAGAGCTAAATCATTGGTCTTAGAGGATTGGGCCCATGAGAACATTTGATCAGAAACTCAATACCAATAACATATGTGAATTTCAGGAAAATCCCACTGTGGGCCATTTTTCTATGCTTTTGTACGGGGTCCTTTCGGAGTAATTTATACTCATATGTTATGTTTTTATTTATACTGATAATCGCTTCACTCTAAAATATGTATCTTGTCATCTCACATTTTATAAATTTAATTTTATTTGCATATGATCGTGGTTTGTTTGTTTATGTACTTATTTATTCATTTTATTTATACTCATTTTATATCCTCAATAACCTACAATATGCTGTTACTGTATTAAGTGCTATCTGTGACTAATTAATATGGATATGATTTCATTTATACAAGTAACTGTAGTTTCCTGTAGTTTACTGAGAAACAAAGAAGTCTTGCTGGGTGCCTTCCTTGACATCGAGGCAGCATTCAACAACACATCTCTTAACTCAATCTCAAGGGCGTCGAGACGAAAAGGCATCGATGAGACCTGCTGCAGGTGGATAGACTGCATGCTGAGGGAAATAATCATCTACTGCTCTTTAGTGGGAGAAACACTAGCGGCCAAGGTCACAAGAGGCTGTCCGCAAGGGAGAGTCCTGTCCCCACTGCTGTGGAACCTGCTAATTACACTCGAGAGAAGTGAGGAGTGAGGATATAGTGGGAGGCAACATTCTTGAAATGGAACCAACGGACCACATGACTCCTAGATACTTCTTCAACATCAAATTCGAGGTTATCATACAAGATCGAAGGGAATGGTCAGATGACAACATCAATGGCAAACCTGGAGAGAAGATCTGGTACACGGACGGATCCAAAACCAGCGAAGGAACTGGTGCTGGAATATATAGTGAGGGGAGAAACTCCCAAATAAGCGTCTCACTAAGAACAAACACCTCATTATTCCAGGCAGAGATGTACGCTATCTTGCAGTGCGTAAGAGAAATCAATATGAGGGAAATGCGTAATGCAAGAATCAAAATATGCTCTGACAGCCAGGCGTCACTGAAGGCTCTTATAAACCCGAAGGTGACATCAAGACTGGTATGGGAATGGTGAGAAGAACTCAGTGTCCTCTCAGAACACAACAAAATAACTTTGATGTGGGTTCCAGGACACTGTGGCATCGAAGGCAACGAAAAAGCTGATGAACTAGCCAGAAACGGTTCATCAACTCCTTATATTGGCCCAGAACCCGTACTCGGGATTACTAAATCCGACATTCGAGAATGCATTTGGGAATGGATCAAACGAAAACAAAGGGAGAGGGGGAACGAAGCCCCTCTCATATACCACGGGAAAACATACATTAAAGAACCGTCAAAACACAAAACTGAGGAACTACTCAAGATGAACAGGAATCAAGTTAGAACGATAAGGGGCCTTCTCACTGGTCACAGCCCAATGAGAAAACACCTGCACAAAATGGGGCTGTACAACGGAGAACTTTCCTGCAGACAATGTGGCAAAGGGACAGAAACAGCCAAACACGTACTGTCAGAATGCGAGGCACTAGACCGCAAGAGACAGGCAATATTCGGGAAACTCAGGCTATCTCCCGAAGAATACAACAGTCAACCGGTGAAGAACCTGTACAGACTGGTACAGGGAACTAGAGTTACGGAGTGGGTGCTGTGAGACCAACCGGAAAGCACAAAAAGCCCAAGAGGCTGAGGTGCAGCTGGTGAAAGGACCAGCATCCGAAGGGAAAAAAAACTGTAGTTTATATCCACACATCATTGATTGGCTTTTAAATGACTCACCATATGTACAACTGTACCTGAATGGCTAATAAATTATTTTTATTATTAAAAAGATTACGGGCATGCAGAAATTCATCATCAACGGCCAATAGTATCACCCCGCGCTTCTCTTGTATTTGCGATAAAAGTGTTGAAGTGTTGAAAAATAAATCCCTTGAAAATACATAAAAAAACAACAGAAGCGAAACTAGCTATTTGTGCATTTAGAGCACAAAGTGATTGATTGCCGCTCGACAAAGAGAGTTACCGCGCGACGCTAAGCGAAGCTCGGTAATCTTTGGAGAGCGGCAATGGCACTTTGAGCTCGAAATACACACATGATATTTTCACAGCTCTTAGACATAAAAACGATAGACACTCAATAGTAATCCCAAATGCATAAGCTATCCAAATATCCAATAATTTACATCTCTAACAAAACGAAAAAAAAACAGCCTAAAAAAAAGTTACCAAAGCCCGAGATCGAACTCACGCCAATATCGAAAACCCAGTTTAGTAGCAAGCATCTCTAACCTTAACACCACCGCAGCAGAGTGCTTTGAATTTTCTGTGTTCACTTCCCATCATGCAAGAATAGGTTCGTTTTCAACAAAAGCTAGGAAGATCGGGCGTTTTTTCAATATTCTCGCTCTAGAGCGAGAAAGCTGTCACAAAATGACATTCCTCGGAAAACGTCAACTTTGCGTTGAGATCTGAGAGCGTCAAAGGCTACTTTGGGAAGCGTTTGTAGAAAAAATATATTTACATCTTCTTCAGAATATCATTGATAACGGATATTATCGAAAAGTATGGAGATAATTCGGAAGAATATTTCTATTTTCAACAAGATGGAGCACCACCTCACTTTGCAGTGGCGGTTACAAACTTTCTGGTTGAAGGATATTGGATAGGGCGACGAGGACCAATTGAGTGGCCAGCTAGATCACCAGACCTCTACTCGTTGAATTATTTTTTATAGGGACATCTCAAAAGTACAGTTTTCGCTACTCTGCCAGTCACTTGAGGATCTACGATTTAGAATTGTAAAAAAGTGCGGCAGATTAACTTCAGAAGTGTTGGAAAACGTTCGCAATAATTTTGAAGTAAACTTCATCATTGTATGGAGTTGGGGGGGAGGCTTAATTCGAGCAATCAATGAATTGAATTTTGATAAGAACAGGTGAGGTATTGATTATTTAAATTGAACCTGTTATATCATTAATTTCAATTACCATTAATTCGATTTTGAAAAAATTGAAACCTTTGGACTTCCTCTTTTCCTTTCAGAAATGTATAGATGGGGTCAAAATATCACCAGTACTTCATATAACATCTTTTCCTGAAGGCCTTCGTTACCAAGTAACGGGCCCTCAAAGTTACAAAATGAAAAATGTTTTTCTTTGATAACTTTCAAAGTGAATATGGAAAATAATCTAAATTTTGGTGATTGACTGAACAAATGATTTCCTTCGATGAACGGACTACCCCCGATGGTCCGCGCCCCAAAACTTTGAAATGACAGATATTTTTCAATATTTTTCAACAACATAAGGTTGCGTAGACAATTTTATGAATAAAAGTACTTGTGTGGAAAGTCGATCGAAGCAACGATTTTTGATAAAAATGCAGTTTTACTTGACGATTTCAAACCCGAACGTCCAACATTATTTGAAATTGAAAATGTTCACAGCAGAAATAATAATGCTAACGTTAATTAACAACATTTTACAACAGGAATAATACAAAGATGCTAAAATAAAGTCGTAAACAAAAAGTACAGTACCTAGTTAAAAGTTTCATTCACAATGCAAATACTTTTTTCAAATGAAATATCAAGTTCTGTAGATTCGTGATGTTTTTGAACTATTAAGTTACTCCACTATGAAATATCGAATTCAGTCCATATTTTGTATGTACGAGTGGAATAAGCACGTTTCGTGTTGCGTTATCTGAATCTCATGAAACATTTGAAAGTTTTAAATTCGTATTCACAGTTTAAATGTTGAGAAGTTTCACTGATAAGTATAATTTCATGGGAGAAAATCTTCAACCCGAATATAAATTGAGCTGATAAAACGCACTTCGGAAGAAATAACTAATTAAAAACAAACGAATTAGCTACAAAAACGACTGCACATCAATAGGTGAAAAATATCCGGTGAATAATTATTATGTTCCATTTCTTCCACAGATGTTGACAAAAACACCTTGTAGAAAGAAATACAATCAGTTTTGATAAAAAATGACAAACTGGAATGCGATTTTGTTTTGTTGAGTGGTGCGTTGTCATTGTATTGTCGATATTGTATAGGATATTTTGAAGTGTTTTGATATGCCAAATGGTTTATGGATAAGCGAAGAGAGGATATGACTTTTATTACTAGAGTTTTATTCACTGATGAATCAGGTTTCAGTAGAGATGGAGTAATCAACTTTCATAATCTCCTCATATGGGCCGCAGAAAATCCCCATGGGATATTGCAAACCAAACACCACGGAAATTTAACGTGAATGTTTGGGCTGGTATCACAGGAAACCATATCTTATATAGATTTTCCCCAATAGATGGATTGGTAGATGTGGGTCATATTGATGGCCACCGCGGTCTCCGGATTTAAATCCATCCATTTAAATCCAGATTTTCTTCCATGAAACTATACTTATCAGTGAAACTCCTGAATGCGAATTTGAAACTTTCAAATGTTTCATGAGATTCAGATAACACAACACGAAACGTGCTTATTCCACACGTACATACAAAATACGGACTGAATTCGATATTTCATAGTGGAGTAGCTTGTTAGTTCAAAAACATCACGAATCTACAGAACTTGATATTTCATTTGAAAAAATATCTGCATTGTGAATGAAACTTTCAACTAGGTACTGTACTTTTTGTTTAGGACTTTATTTTAGCATTTTTGTATTATTCCTGTTGTAAAATGTTGTTGATTAACGTTAACATTATTATTTCTGCTGTGAAAATTTTCAATTTCAAATAATGGTGGACGTTCGGGTTTGATATCGTCGAGTAAAACTGCATTTTAATCAAGGATCGTTGCTCCGATCGTCTTTCCAACGAGTACTTTCATTCAGAAAATTGTCTACGCAACCTTATGTTGTTGAAAAATATTGAAAAATATCTGTCATTTCAAAGTTTTGGGGTGTGGACCATCGGGGGTAGTCCGTTCCTGACTTTGTAGCAAAACAACTGACTCCTGCATGAACGCTCATCGAAGAAATTCATTTGTTTAGTCTATCACCAAAATTTAGATTATTTTGCATATAAACTATGAAAGTTGTCAAAGAAAAACATTTTTCATTTTGTAACTTTGAGGGCCCGTAACTTGATAACGAAGGCCTTTAGGAAAAAATGTTATAAAAAGTACTGGTGATATTTTGACCCCATCTATACATTCCCAAGAGGAAAAGATGAAGTCCAGGGACACCCTGTATAATGAGGAGAGCTTTAAGATAATATATCAGTCGATACTGACATGTGGTCTCCTAGAAATTAAAATCGTTGTGTTTCAGCGTTTCCGAAAATAATTTGTCGTTTCCCAGTAAATCCAGGTAGAAAGTTCTCGTTGGGCCACCTTGTATAGCGTGAAACCCATTTCCATGAGGCTTGTGAAAAACCAAATATTGAGAACTCTACATTACTGACACATGGTTTGGCATAATGGGAACGAACAGTCGAGAATTTTGGTCATTATGATCCCAATATCAATACATTAGAATCACCGAAATTTGGGCCGTCTCGTGCAGACACATAACAAAATATTCATGCAAAGGGCAAGAACAGCAGTTTCAACCATATTTCGGTTTCATTTCGACGTATAAAAAAAAATTATAACCCCAATAAAAATATATTCGGTGAAAAAGTGATATAAAATTCTGACAGTTACAAATCCCTGGTTAAAATAAGTATGACAGCGCGCCATAAATTATTTGATTATAAATAAATATACAGCAGACATACTAAAAATAAGAATGTGATTTTGAAGTGCACCGCACTCGAGTTTTTATAAATGCAGTAGGGGTTAAAATATTTACTGCCTGAACAGAAACACGAGTTAATGGAACTGACTAGTAGTCCGCTTACTCGAAAGATTTTTATATGCCATGAGTAACTCATAAAACTCTTTCACAGTTCAATACTTTCATTCATTTATTTCTATATACAGACTAGAGCATCTGTAACTTGATTCCCACAGGACATAGGGTGATTATTATCTTCTAGATAATTATAGACAAACAGAATAAAGAAAATGTGTTAAAAGTGGCATTTTATTTAATTAGTGGGGAATATTGCTAAACGAGCGTCAGCGAGTGGAGCAACCCCACGAGCAAAATAAAATCACTCTTTTCTACAAACGTCAAAAAATGACAAGGTTTGCGCATTGACAACAATATGCGAAGTGACCCTTTTTTTCATTTTCCTTCGTTACCATGACACCGTGCGCGAAGTAGTGTGCGAAATACTTAGCACAATGCATGTTAACTATATGGGATTTTTATATTTTAACCTTCATGGTCCTCAATCAAGCAAAAATCCAAGATATCATTTATTGTCAACAAATGCCATTTTATTTCCATAGTTACAGTAAATACTTGATTTGGAAAAACATTTTAAGCCAGTTCAACACTATTTTTTGTATTAAACTAATCATATTACTTATTTTAGAACAATATTTTTTGACATTTGTGCGCGGAATACTTTGGTGATCTCGACAATTTTTTAAAGTCGGCTGCGCCTCGTTGAAAAAAATCAATTCTCGATCACCAAAGTAGCATTTCGCGCACTAGATACAAAAATAACTATTAACATGTATCATACACATTTTTTTGTACAACTGTTACTGATAGTAAGAAAAAAAGTTCATAAGATCCGTAGAATTCCAACACTCGATGTCTGGATTACAAGGCAGAGGCTCCAGCTACATATGCTAATGCACTTTATTACTGTCTGTCATTCTGTATTTCAACACTAATTGTAGGCCTCACTATCATGAGGCATGAAATAAACAATTGATAGTTGTTTATTAGTTACCACAAATTATTAATAGTTCTTATCTTCTTTGTGGTATTACTGCTGCAGATATAAATAAAATAGAAGTTGAAATGGATGATTCAGATCCTTCACTTCCACCAGAAATCCAAGAAGCTGCAAACAGAGTAACTTCAGATCTGTTGCCTGAAAAATCACGGAATCAATATGAAATTGCTTATAATGGATTCATCGAATGGAGTCGAATGAAGAAAGTTGAAGGCAAGTTCACTGAAACCGTACTTTTAGTTTATTTCGAAGAAAAATCGAAGTTATAGAAGTCACCAACGCTGTGGTCTGAATTCTCTATGATAAAAGCTGAACTGAAAATCAAGAAAAACGTGGATACCATAAATTGATCGAAACGAAAAAGTGTCGGATACCGTCCAAAAAAATTGAAAATTCTGACAAGGGAACAAATTGAATTTGATTTACATCATTGATCACCAACCCATCACCAACCTATGAGTCTTGTGAAAAGTGTCTAAAGCAGTGATCATCCCGATCTTGAAGCTGGGAAAGGCTGGAAATCTGGTGGACCCATCTCTGGAGACCCATCTCATTGTTTAGCGCCATAGCAAAAGTCGTGGGTAGAATCATTGTGAATAGGTATACCAATCTTGAAGGGAAGCCCTAACTTATCCCTAGTAAATAATTCTGGTTCCGAAAAGGACAATACACATTCTCTCACATTCTACATGAAATAAGGAGGGGCTTCCAAGAAAAGCTTGAACTGTAATAATCCTGCTTGATACCAAGAAAGCAGTTGACACAGTCTGGATAGAGGCATTCGTCTGCAAGATGATAAGAGCAGATTTGCCTAAACACATGGTCAAACTACTCGATTCATATGTAGTCGACAGGGCTTTTCAAGTGAGAGCAAACAATAACAACTCGGTTATGTATCTGGACGGAGCAGATGTTCCTCAAGGATCTGAGCTCTTCCCGCTACTATATTCGCTATAGACGTATGACTTTCCCTCATGCTTTCAAACGAATACAGCCGTCTACGCTGATGATACTGCAATTTATTGCACATTATTCTACAGCAAGGCGGCTGCTCGAACAATTCTTACGCACTTAGATAGGTTGGTCATACTGTATATCGCGAATAATAAGAGTGTAAATCCGGTCAAGATAGAACTTTACCAAAAAATTTACGAACAAGGATCTCGGTAGAATTCAAGGTTCTGAACATACTGATTAGGAAGACTCCCTCTGCAAGGTACCTTGTAGTGAAACTGGACGCGTTTGAACATGAATTCCCACGTCAGCTTGGCGATCCAGCGAGCGTTAGCTGCGGTCAAAAGAACCTGCCCGCTGATCGCCCGGAGCTCCAAGCTGTCGATGGGGAATATAGTTTCAATATATTAAATAATAAACTGATCAACGATGACTTACGCCTATCCCGTGTTCTATTGCCTCCTCAATGCTGAGATGAAACAGAACAAGGAAGGTACTCAGTTTTGTCAAAGAGATAGATACATTTGGCTTGATACGCTACGTGAACTGGCCGAGATATAAACCATCACCGATCATATAAAAAACATTATCCGAGAAATTTTACAGATATTTCATCTTGAGAAGGCCCATGACAAGACATATAATCAGCATTAGAGCTCAATATAACAAGAAAAAAACATGGAGGCCTCATTTATCAGGCCTTGGGTGTTTTTTATGAAATTCCAGAATAGATCAAGTCCATTGCGCTAGGCATCACATGGCTTGGACCCAGTTTTTTCGTCGGCTTTTCCGGGAATCCTTTAATGCACGAAAATGCATCAAAAACTCTACAGTCGTGATGACCTAAGTACTATAAATATCCAAGTTCCCCCACATAATTTGGAGGAGGTAGGGACCGTATTGAATCACCTGGACATAGGCGCAAATAGATAAGGGTATCTGCTAACTTTGCAGAGGCGGACTCCAACATCCCTTCGGATAAGAGGTCCGTACCACGGTGGGTTCGCCCACCCTCCGATGCTTCGGAAGGGCAGGCAATAACCCCTCTTAACCTCTCGAGACTCCATGTTTTTCCCTATACTTTCGAGAAAAATGTAGTATTCAATTTTGTGTTATTTTATTTACAAATATTTCAAAATGTAATTAATTTAATACAATAAATGAATTTTGAAGTTTTCATGACGTCTTGTGAAACTCATTCAAATAAGCATCCAAATTGACAGAATCAACTGGAGTGAGATGTAGAAGCATCTCTAAAACTATACTCAAAAAAAATAAACTTGACTAACAGAGACATGAATTTATTATTATCATTATTGCTCGGTAGGGCTGGCTATCGGCCGAAGTACAGGTAGTTCTGAGTAGAACATTTCTGCTACCCGGTGTCAAGTCTATCTTGTGAGTACTCCGGTTAGTCTGATGAACTCCTGTAAATTCCTTACAAGGTTTCCCTATGGGATGATAACTTCTGCACTGCATTGTCCGAAGATATCGAACCTCATCCGAGGCAGGCTGTTTCTTCTTCCCCATCACAGAACCTGCATAGTGTGGAATCTTGGTGTATCCCCAGCACGTGCAGGTGTTTTCTCTGGTGCCCTGTTAGGGGACCTAACACCATTCTGAGAGAGTTCAGACTCAGTTCGAAGAGATGTCTTCAGATCCGGTCGTTTGGCCAAATCATAATCTTTTCGTGAGTATGGCTATAGGCGTTCTCCCAAGAGGATTGGTGATGATTCTTAATCAATTTCTTCGTGTCCTGCTTAATGTCCCCAAACGGGATTCCGCAGGCTGATTCCGGTCCGATGAGAGTTGATGCTGCCCCCGCACTTGCTAGGACATCTGCGCTCTCATTCCCCTGGACGCCTCTGTGGCCTGGTACTCAGAAAAGTTTCTCTTGCTGTGTGCTACTAGGACTGAGGTTTTTGTAAGTCTTAAAACTATTTTGGAAGAGAACCTGTATGGTTGCAGGGCCTTTATTGCCGCCTAACTGTCGGAGAGAATGGCCATGGATTGGTTTCTAGGATCTCTCCTTAGAATCTCTCTCGTGCAAACGGAAATGGCTGTTACTTTGGCTTGGAATATTGAAGTTTCAGTGCCAAGGCTTAGACTAAGGTCTTGCCTTGGTCTCTCCCCGTGTATTCCAATTACCCGACAACACTCCATTGCTTGTCTTAGAGCTATCCATATACCAGATATACCCTATCGAGAACATTGTTATTGCCTTTGATGTGGTGTATATTCCATCGAAAGAGTAGGTTGCAGTCATTTTGTTCGACGGTATCTCAGATGTGTCCATTTTTATGACCTCCATTATGTTGGAGTGGCCTAGGTTATTGTCCCTCCATTGGCCCTGACACTTTAATATTTCCTCGCCTCTGCTGTAATTTGCAAATGCAGAGGAAGGAGGCTAATCGTAGATGTGTTGCTCAGTGACCCTGAGCTTGGTCACTTTTCAAAAACCAGCCAGCCTCCCTCTAGTTGTCACTTGTTCAACCTTTGGCCACTACAGCAGGGCTCCATACTTTATGGAGGGCATGACTATCGCTATGTGTAGCCAAAGGGGTTGTTTGGGTCCGAGTCCCCAAGTTCTGCCAAAGGAGTGCTTGTTAGCACTTTTTCCAGATGTTTGTACCAGGTGAACTTCGAGGCTACGTTTAACCCCATATATTTTGTCTTTCCTGAAATCTGTAGGCTTCTACAAAACATTCGAACATTCCTGATGAAAGGGGTTGACCTTGAGGATTCACCCTCAAACACCACGTCTGTGAGAGCTGATTGCATCAGACCTTTATATACTTACCAGTAACCATTATGACGATTACAGAGACATGAATCAGCTTCAGTATTGGTTTAAAAAAAACTGAAAAAAACAATTTCCATAGAATTGTACCTTTCATCGAATAAGTGAGATGACATTATGGTTGAATTCATAGAAGAGGCAGAGACATAACTGTCGACAATACACGGAACAAGGAATCTCACGCCAGGATTCAAACTGGACTACTAGCCACTACCATCTCCGCTCTCCGAATAGAAAACGAAATGAGAAATTGTTATTTGTCCCAATATGAATAAAAAATGAACGCTAGAAACTGAAACGGGATTAGTGTTATTTCATCTTGATCGATACTACTTCGATTCAATTGGTTGTGTAAACTTTAAACCTCGAAATGATCAATAATTCAAAACACAATTTGATATCGACATACCAATGAGTCGTGGAGATGAAAAATGTATGACTCGAGGTCATTTATTTCCGAAATGGTTTCCATTATTAATCGAAAGGTGAAACGAAAAGTGGTGGCATTAAACACAAAAAAAATTTTCAATAATTTTTCCTTTTTTCGCCTCTATGTTTCGCCTATGACTGGTACTCCGGAGGCGTGATTTAAAGTTCTAAAATTGCCCGGAAACCAGTTGTAATTAGGATCCTTATTTCTAATCATAATCCATTTTAAAAGAACTGTGGAGGCACTGCAGGCAAGATGTCTTAAGTTTTCAAGGTTTGAACATTAGATATCTTCAAGGCGTTTGATCGCGTTTGTCACCAGGGACTCTTCGCCAAGCTTCCGTCTTATAGCTTGCCCCCTATCCCCTCGCCCCAGTTGTGTTCTTTGCTATCTAGCATTTTTTCAGACAGGTTTCTCCACGTGGTTGATGGAATTTTATGTGACACTCTACCTATAAAAGTTTGTTTAGGGGGAATGACAAGAGCCGATTCACCAACAAATTGAGTCCCGCCATTTTGCAACTGTCTTTTGATTTCAGTTTCATACGTGAACGATAATGTTTGAAATGGAATATCTGAGCGAGTTACTGCTGACCAACGGTTTCAGCAACGAATAGACACTGTATGAGACAAAACTGCTTTCAGTTCAATAAGTTCAATAACTGCTGCTATGAGCAACTCGAAGATACTGCTACGGGTAACCCTCTGCCTCCCTTTCTAGCCGATTTGTTCATGAGTTTGTTTAAATAAAAGCTATAGAGAGCTTCATCTATTTCCCTAGGGTTTTGGCTAGAAATGTGGACGACGTGTTCGCTATCTTTGATACAGAACAGGTCGACATCTTTTAGAATTGAATAACCAATATTACCTAGAGGTTTTTACAGCTTGAAACTTGTTTCTTTAACGGCCACTCCAGCCCTTTCATCCATCTTGGATCATGCATGACTGATGCATATCTTCCCAGCTGAGGACCGTTCTCTGCGAATTTGGTGGTCGTTTATGACCACTTACTTGTCCGATCAGATTCTCTGCTTTTAAGTTTACTGTCTGGCTTAGCCTGAAAGCTGCTTCTTTCAATAATCATAGGTGCGATGGCGGAAGGTTTAGCATTGCCTCTAATGCTGCAGTATGGCATGTAAATATTGCCCCTGTGATTCCCAGACAAGCTAATCGCTGCAATTTCTGCAGCTAGACTTGTGCAGAAGTTTATTGCAACTTTGGCCACCATATCGTTGAAGCATAGGTGACCATGGGATTGATGATCGTTTGGTATGACCAGTAGATCATTTTTGGTTTCAGAACCCACTCTTCCAAAGACTCTGCGGCATATCCAGCTTGCAGCTATAGCTCTGGAAAGAGTGTGGTTGATTTGGCTGTTCCATGTCAGTTTATTGACATCTTTGGAAAATGTTAGCTGGGTTCCATTCAGAGTTTAGGGTTTAAGTTCGTACTTTTGCCTTCTGGTGAATGGAACCTGCACACCTTATTCAGATTTTGTTTAGGGCTACTTGCATGCGGTTGGAAATTAATACGTGACCACAGTTAATAGATAGGTTAGATAAGCTTTATTGTCAAAAATTAAAACATTCTGTCGATGAAGTCATTAAAAATCAATAACTTTCACAATATAGTGCATAGTAACATTCTATATGTTGATAGGACAGTAGGATGATGGTCCCCCTTCTTCACCGGAGGAAAGTCTCTAATGATATAAGTATTGGATGTATGAAATTTAATTTTATTGATATCAAAATGTCATCCTATTTGAGATGAAGGTGATGAAGATGCTCATAGACCGCCATACAAAGTTGTGTTGCTTAGCAGCAATGACCTAACCAAAATTTCATCGAATACCACACTCCTGAGGATACACAAACAACAGTTCTGATTCAAATCAGTTGCAAGCACCAAATCGCGCAGAAATAAGTCGATTCCAATCACTTTCCCGTTCTCCGACCCCGTAAATAAATGGAGTGGACCACCGTTGTTGTCACAAATTAATTACCAAGGCAAATTATGAGTGGGGCTCAGCTCCCCGCGTCCACCCCCCTCGCGTACGCAAACAATCCATTTGCATGTGTTCCAAGCGCACCGACGTATTTACGTTAGAATCTGCATCGTTGTACCCCGTCATCTGGATGCCATGTTTTGTTTAATTATTATGTTTAAACAGCATCACTACAACTACCCCTTGTACGTAGCCGTAGCGCTGCGCAACTTTATATCGTCCATTGTTGACCCGTGTATGAACATGATCCGGCGTTACAGATATAATGAAAGGATGAATCGGTCTTTCGTGTTTCATGTATATAATCCATTGCCTGCGGGTGGTTTTATTACCAAACTTTTCACAAATGGAATATAACCTGAGAGATAGTACTTTCATTAGGAATTACTACTTCATTTCTTCAAAGAGATGGTCAAATGTTCAATATTCAAATTTACAGTACACAGAGCGACTCTGCTCAAAATGGTGTTACAGAAAATGTTAAAAAAGTTGAGTACATATAGAATTCGATCCCACATCTCCTATCGAACTCTTATATGTATATTGGAACCTTCACTATTCTGCAAGGTAGGGCCCAGGGTTAGAATACCCCGGTTAATAGTGAAATCAAATTCCAAAATAACCAGTTCTACAGTGTGACCCATTTTTAATGAGGGTATTTTTAATGGAAACACTCCCCTAAAATTTGAAGTTGTAAACCGATTTTAATATTTTTTTTTGAATTGCCAAGTACTAAAAGGTCCACCTTGGGACAAAATGTTTATTCCAATTTTCAGGGCATACTACGATATTTTTTCTTAGTCGAAAATCGGGATTTTTTATTAGCGATTTTTTATTGAAAAAATCACTACGCCACTGGATTCAGAGTGCCTCTAAACAGGTGTGACCAAAATATCATGAAAAAATATTCATTAATAACAAAGTTATGACAACTCAAAATTTCGAAAACTCACACAGTCACAAAAAACACCCTATATCAACAGATATAGCCATGAGAATATTTTTTTTATGATTTCAACAATAAAGTGCCACCAGATGAAAAAAAAACAAATAGCGTAAATGTTCTTGATGAAAATAACGGAATGACATTCAAGTTTTCACGCAAATTAACTAAAACTTAGACCTAATAGATTTTTCAATTTAAATCTTAGTTGCCATGGAAATGATATTACAGTTTGACACTTGTGAAAGATTTAAGTGTACTATTGTCAACAATATTCACCTTACTGTTCTTCGAATTATTTTGTGTCATGGGTGCAAGATTGCCCAAGTAGCACACCTATATTGGTAAAATATTGATACAATATTGTGAACATATTGGCGAAATATTTGAAATGCAATATTGGCGAGAAAAAAAATGTGAACATTCGGCGATATTGGTCCAATATTACTTGAATAATATTGGCGAAATATCCTTGAACTGATATTGGCCTCAAAATGTTCGGCGATATTGGTACAATATCGCTGATACAATATTCTGACAATATTGGCACAATATTCAAAAGTTATATTGTCGAGAAGTAAAATGTGAACATATTGCGACATTGGTCGAATATTGTTTGAATATATTGGCGAAATATTCTTGAAGCTATAATGGCCCCAAAATATTTATCGATATTGGTATAATATTTATCGATATTGGTACAATATCATTTGGATATATTGGTGGATGTCAATATACCTTGGTAAATTAATAAATGTCTTTTAGTTGATGAAGGTGACACTAGAGTCTGCCTTTTCATCGCCATAACCATTGAGTGAGCTGTCTTGAAACAAGTTGTGAGAAGTATTTAATATACTTTCGTAGGTTTTAGAAGACGTTCCATATGTAGAGCCACCTAGCGGATTTTTATCTAGGTTTGATCATGATATAATTTCAATGTGTTTTATTGAATATTCGGCCAATATTCAAATTTCATCTCAATCTAGATGTAGGAAACAATATGAAGACAATATTGTTTTAACGATATCGATAAATATTATTGAACCAATATTGACCCAATATTGATTAATAAGATTTGTTGAATATTGGCGAAATGATATTCAACCAATGTGTAATCACACTGGGAGATACAATATAGTTTTTATTCCTAGAATCGATATTAGGGGAATATTGAGATTGCGATATTTATTCTAGATGTTAAAAACGATGTGAAGACAATATTGTTTCATCGATATTGGTAAATATCAGTCAACAAATATTGACTCAATATGAGTTATTACATTTTGTCAAATAAAGTGGAAATGATATTCAACCAATATTCTAACAAACTTGGAAATACAACATAGTTTTTTTCCCCTATAATCGATATGATTGGAATATTTGGATTGCAATATTTATTCTAGATGTGGAAAACAATATATAACCAATATTGTATTATCGATATTGGTAGAAATTATTCAACCAATATTGACCCAATATTTCGTGTGATAATCTACATTCAAAACTAGTTCAACCAATATCCCACCAATATTATTAATATAATATTGTTTTTTGAATATTCATCCATATTGGACCAATATTGATTTTATATTTACAATATATCTATATTGGCCCAATATGGAACCAAGATTCAGCCGATATGATGTGCTACCTGGGTGAGCGTAAGAGAGAAAATCGAAAATGTACGCCTTTCGGGAGATGACGTTAGAAGTGCTAGAGAGGTTTGTAGAGTATTTAATGAGAGACATCCAGATCGTCCTCGAATTAGCTGCGGTACGGTAAATAAAATAAATAAAATATACAATGAAACTGGTGCAGTATCAAAAGTGATGTTAAAAAGTAATCCTGTACAAAGACGAAACAGGAATGACAGGAATGATCAAATCATTTTAGATTATTTCGGAAATAATCCTAATGCCAGTATAAGGAATGCCACTCTAGATTTGAATATTCCACGAGAAACTATTCGGAGATGTTTCAAGGCGAAGAATATTAAACCTTTCAAGCCAAAGATTTTACACACACTTCAAGAAGTCGACGAAGCAAGACGTCTGGAATATTGTTTATGGGCCCAAGAGGACTATTTAAACAATAGAAATTTCCTACAAAATATTTTATATACCGACGAAGCCACTTTCACTACAAATGGAGTAGTGTCATCACAGAATTGTCGTTAATGAGCAGCGAATAATCGGTAATAGACTGTAAAAGCCAGTATTCCCAAAAAATCAACGTCTGGTGTGGGATATTGAACGAACGAATTATTGGTCCTCTCTTTTTTTGAGGTAAACATTAATGCGCAGAGGTGTCTAGAATTTTTAAACACAGAGTTTTGGGATGCTATTCACGAGCTGCCAGTCAATGAACTATCAAATTTAATTGTCAAGTTAGATGAGTGCCAGAGCTGTGAGGCAATGGCTTAACGAACATTTTCCAAACCGATGGATAGGTCGTGGTAGTCCTAGAGTGGCCACCCAGATCTCCAGACCGCACAGTTTTGGACTTTTTTGTCTGGGGACTTCTCACAAAAACCGCTCAAGAGATAGAAATGAACTTTGTGCAAGAATTCGACAGGTATGTGCAGATATTACCCCTCAAGAACTAAGGAATGTAATCCGAAACATTCGTAAGCGCTACGACAAATGTATCGAAATACATGGTGGATTATTAGAGGCTACTAGAATATGAGTTAGAAATAATTGTTGCACTGAATCGAAACATTTCAATAATTAGCTATCATAGTTACGTTTACTAAAAGTTTTTGCTTCATTATTAGTTGAATTGTGTGAATGTAATTCCGTTATTTTCATTGAAAACATTTTCGCCATCACTTTTTTTTTTCATCTGGTGGCACTTTATTGTTGAAATCATATCTGTTGATATAGGGTGTTTTTTGCGACTGTTAGCTGTGTGAGTTTGGTCACACCTGTTAAGAGGCACTCTGAATCCAGTGGCGTAGTGATTTTTTCAATAAAAAAATCGCTAATAAAAAATCCCGATTTTCGACTAAGAAAAAATATCGTAGCATGTCCTGAAAATTGGAATAAACATTTCAAATTTTGTCCCAAGGTGGACCTTTTAGTACTTGACAATTCAAAAAAAATTAATAAAATCGGTTTACAACTTCAAATTTTAAGGGGATGTTTCCATTAAAAATGGGTCACACTGTTGACTGATATCTCTCGTTCAAGTACTACAAGTACCAGTAACGAATCATAGAGCCCTCTGAAAGGCTCACTGACTAAAATCACAACCCTAAATTTTTTACTATCGAACGTTCTAATATGATGTGATGTTTGTGGAGATTTAATGCGATAAAAAGTTGAATGATGCAAGAATATTTTCTAGTTTACCTTTTCCATAGTCCATGAATATCTATCACTCTATCGGTATCGTGTCTTGTTTTGATTGACTGTATAAAAGCTTTTGATTCCGTAGATAGCCATGTCCTCTGTAAAAAAAATGCAATAATTAGGATTTCATCAGAGCTCAGTGACCCTCATCAAATGTTTTCCCTCGTTTTGAACGTGACAAAATGTTTTTTCCGGGGTACCGAAGGCCGTTTCCTATCTTTGCTGCTGAAGATTACTGATGAGTGATGTTTCTAGATGTACAAAACAGTTTTTCAGAAATCGATACAATTTTTTCAAGAAATGAGCGTAAAATGCCAGATTTGTCTTTCACTAATTTTTTTTAACAATAGTTTGACATTATTGTTTGAAAAAAACATAACCAAGTGGAAGTGGATATTCATTACAAAAGAATGCCCATTTTGTTCAGACTCTACCATGGTATAAAACATACGATAATTATTTTTGGAAGGAGTAGAATTTCGATTATATTAGAGTGTGATGTTATTCTGAGCTAAAATCAACTCCATTAGACTTTGTCAGTAATGTCTTTTATTTTTATCCTATCAAAATGAAATGATTGAATAACCATGAGTAATAACGAATCAACTTCTTAGAAGCATTCAGTGAGATGTAAAAAAGTAAATACTAATTCAACGTTTTTTTGAATCGGCATACACTATAAACCACAATAACGATTATTCAACATCGTACTGAATAATATTACAAAAATGTTATATTCCATCCACTCGTACGTAGAGACGACATTTTTTCAAGAAGAACCTTTTCAAATGCGTTATAGGTTATAGCCCCCCGATCAGCGATTCCCTAAGCGGCATTGTGCAATCGGATATCGTTCTGCATGAAGCGCTGCTGCAGCAGTAGCACTACCTCCACATTCACCATAAATGCATATTCTCGGGGAGTATAACGTGTGTACGGCATGACAAAGAAATGAATACCAGTGAATGAAACAAGCGGAATAATTTCAAAAAACTACGATAGAAGTCACAAGTTGTTCAAACAAAATGTGACAGCCACCTACTAGATTTTTTCTATTTTATTTACAGAAGATCTGTTCATGCACAATGATGTATTTTATTTTTTCAATAGGGAACTATTGCTTATACGGACACATCACAGGAATTAGAAAAGTTTTTAATTTTCGACAAGGATTCACCTCCTAAAAAAATTTGCACTTATTTGATAACACCCTGTATATCTGTCGGTCTCTGAAACTTCGTTGGAATCTGGATGTTGGAAAATTGCGACATTTATCATAAGTATTCGAATTAATCGGTGCCATGTCGGATAACGACATTTCATTTCGATAATTTCATTAGGCTTAATTACATGAAAAGGTAATTTTATTGACATACTATTTAATGCTCCCAAGCAGTCTATTCTTCATTATTAATAATCATTTCCACATTTTATCTTGATTAAATCGAAATAAAATAATTTTTGCGCGTAAGTATAAAAGTTGATGGAAGCCTAGAATAAAACCAAGCCTAATTCAATGGAAATCACTACCTCCAAAAATAATAATAGTTTGTTTTATACCTTGGTAGAGTCTAGACAAAATGAGCATACTTCTGAAATGAATGTCCACTTATAATTGGTTATGTTTCTTTCAGACAATAATGTCAAACTGTTGTTAAAAAAATTGGTGAAACTCAAATCTGTCATTTTACCCTCATTTCTTGAAAACAATTTTCACTTTCTGAAAAACTGTTTCGTACGTCTAAAAGCATCACTCATCAGTAATCTTCAGCAGCAAAGATATTTGAATTCGTCTCAATTTGTAGACATAGCACTCAAAAATCCAAGGTTAGGTAGCGATTTTCCAGAAATTCCTAAAATAGTATTAGTGCTTAAATGCATTACTGTCAGGGAGTACATGGAGCACATTTTGAAAACTTAGTATAACAAATGTTTGTCAAATCTTCATTAATTGAATGCGGAAACGTAACTTTAGTATTTATTTAATTTATTCATCAAAATCAGCCTAAAACCAAACACAAAGAAACTAAGTAAAACTCGAAGTCGTCTCCACAATATACAGGGTGGGTCACGTTCGATGGTACCTTAGACGTTTACGGAGAACGGGACATTTTCATTTCTAGGTGTGAAATTTTCTTACCGAATCCCCCTCGTGCTTGAATTAATTGCCGTAAATTTATCTCGTCCATGAATTTTCAAAGAAAATTACCCTAGTCGCTTCGCGAGTCGGGAAAAAATTCATGTACTCGAAAAATTTCCGGCAATAATTCAAGCACTTGGGAGATTACAAGTGAAAATTGCTATTATCCCGGAATTCTGGCTATTTAGGTATAGGAACATGATATATATATATATATATATGGCCGTGGTGGCCGGCTGGTAGTGCGTTCGCCTCGCATGCGTGGGGTCGTGGGTTCGATCCACCGATTCACCGGTCTCGTGCATGGCATCACACGTTAATAGATAAGAGCTGCGTCTTTCCTAGCTCACACAAGTCTCTCGAAGACTTCTGAGGGTTGCGCGTAGGGGTGCAATCGGTTGACGGAATAAACAATTTTAACAATTTTTAAATATCAATTTGAAGGGAATATAGTCATCTTTCAGGATATTTCATAATATACAGGATGTTCCATTTAAAAAAAACGCACTTTCAACCCTTTTCGTATCTAGCAGTAAGATCATGAATTTTAAACGACCCTGTATAACGCAGAACAAGCTTCTCTATACAGAATCAATGTACAGGATCTTGATGAACTAAACACAAAATTGCAACTTCCTAAGAATCCATATACCGCAGAAATAAACATTCAATTCGAGCTATGTTTTGGATAAAAAATATGAAAAATAACCAATATCTCAAAAACCGTTAGAGATAGGTATAGGGGAGTATGAGGCAGAAATAATCAGAAAGGATTGACAAGTTCAAAAATGCGGTTATATACAGGATGACCCATTTGAAATAAAAAAGATGCTGCTACTTTCTGGTATAAGCGGCAACGTTGCATTGCTGAAAATATTTTACATCGATAGACCAAGAGCAACTACTTGATAAATCTAATTTTCAGAATGATCCTATTTTCCGTTCTTCGTAAACGTCTGAGGTACCATAGACCGTGACCCACCCTGTATATTTGACCCCTAGGGCAGGAAGGAGGCTGTTATCAAAAGTGGGGTTGTATCAACATAACAATATCAAAAACATGTTTTCGAGCATAGAAATGCTCATCATCAGTTGAAGTTATACAGGTAAAAATGGCATGGAGACGTAGTAAATTTAAATTAAATTATTGACGAAAAATGTATTTTTAGTAATTAAAACATGGCCTTGTGTTTTAATCACAAATAAAATGTTGCCACGGTGTAAATATTTAATTTCTTTGGTAGCAAATCGAGCAGTATCATTGGACCAAGGTAGTTTCATTTTTAAGATAATTATCTGCAATTTTTTTTTTTTTACTTCCATGGTAATTATATTTTTTTATGTATTATGTTTTCACGTCCAAAGGTGATATTTTTCATGTTCAACGGTCACGAGCAAATGGACTATTCAAACGCATTATTCAAAGATATACATTTTTAATGCCAACGTTTCGACGGGCGTTTCCGTTTTCTTCGGGGTTACAATACAAAAGGATACAAAATTTATATGTTTGAATAGTTAAAATTATATAGATAAAGTTGTGTATAAATAAAATGTAATAAGATTATTGTCAATAAGATACAATACTGTAGAACCCAAAACATACAGAGTGGTCCAACGAAAAGTATTCACCTAGCTTTTCTCCTTTTTTTGGAATTCATAGCAAAAATGATCGGACACGTGAAGTGTGCCTTTGAGGGGGACACATTTTAGATATATTTTGCAACTTGTGCCTTTAACCCCCTAGCGAGGGGGTGTCATAAACCTATAATTTTAAATGGAACGTGGGGTCGAGTGATTTATCATTTGAATGGGCACACAATTATCTTTCCAATGATACCCTATTTGTTGAAATTTACTGAAACATTTAATACGAAAACGGCTTTAAGAACATTAACCCGATAATTTTGGTATTAATGAAAAATACAAATCAGTTTCGGTTACTAGGAATCAAGATAACGACAATCATTTCTAAATTACTTAATTTTACAGAAAGCAACATTTCAACGATAATTTTTTTTTTATCACAACTAAATTCTCCATTTATCGTTTGCGTGTTTTTGTCTAAACGACTGCAGATAAGTGTAGGAAAAAAACTGCAGATATGTGTAGGAAAATAATTTAGGTAAACGTTTATTGTAGTCCCTTCATTGATTCACTGTGGTTGCTGATGAAGTTATTTCAATTTCACTGTACAAAATGGTTTATTCCATTCCAGAACGAGTTGAGATGGTGAAACTGTATTTTCAAAACAATAGTTGTGCTAGACGTACAGCTCGCTTGTTTAAGGACAGTCATCCCGATACAAATGTGAATGATTCGTATGTTACCAAGTTAGTTAGAAAGTTTATCGATACCGGGTCTGTTTGTAATGTGAAACACCAGCCGCAGAATCCCTCAGAAATGAAGCTGTAGAAGTTGCTGTTTTGGGGCATGTTCAATTGGATCATACTCAAAGTACCCGTCAACTAGCTGAAGCCTCAGGGGTCTCCCGTTCGTCCATAATACGGATTTTAAAAGCGTACAAATTTCATCCGTACAAAATTAAATTAGTACACGAACTAAATGAGGATGATCCTGATCGAAGGGTGCAATTTTGTGAACAAATCAGTCAGCGTTTAAGTGAAGATCCGCACTTATAATATTTAACATTTCTTTTACAGATGAGTGTACATTTCATTTGAATAGAGCTTGTATAGGCATAATTGCCGTTACTGGGATGACAGTAACCCACATTTATTCCGTTCATACCCAGGCCCCTCAAAAAATAAACGTCTGGTGTGGCATATTAGGAAGTCATAGGACCATTTTTCATTCCTGGAAATTTAAATGGTGAAATCTACCTAAACATGCTTGAAGACGCAACTGATCCTTTCATCACACAAATAATAGAAGATGACCCAAATCTTAATGCTGATCGGCTTCATTTCCAGCAAGATGGAGCACCTCCGCACTATGTTGTTCCTGTACGAGAGTACGAGAATTTTTAGATAACCGATTCCCCGGACAGTGGATTGGCAGGAGAGGCCCAATGGCATTAATACCAAAATTATCGGGTTCATGTTCTTGAAGCCGTTTTCGCATTAGGTAACTGTTTCAGTAAATTTCAACACATAGGGTATCATTGGAAATATAATTTTGTGCCCGTTCAAATGATATATCACTCGACCCCACGTTCCATTTAAAATTTTAGGGTTGTGACACCCCCTCGCTAGGGGGTTAAAGGCACAAGTTGCAAAATATATCTAAAATGTGTCTCCCTCAAAAGCAAACTCCACGTGTCCGAGCATTTTTGCTTGCAATTCCACAAAAAGCATAAAAGCTCGGTGCATACTTTTCGTTGGACCACTCTTTATACCAGAACAATTTCAAAAGTGACTATTTTCCTACTCTCCTCAGGTGTAATTGGAATAATAATAATTGGTCGGTAACGACTGTTCGTTAGAAAACGATCTCCCAAAGATTTCTGTCTTCTTCGATTAAATCTCTCAACCCGGAGATTCGGAGTGTCTTCCTCTGCTCGCTAGGTGGAGCGGCCTAGATACTGCTTTCATCTCGTGAACCAGAATTGACTAATCAGCGGAGTGTGTATTGGTTTGGACGGGGAACAGATGGCTTCAGTGCTGTCTGTGTTGACCTGCCCTTGCACTGATGAGAGGCAACAACCTCGAAACTAATCTGCAGGTGGTCACCCCGTCCAAATCAAAACATAATTCTGCTGGTTGGTCATAGAGGGCACTTGCAATTGCGTCCTCTGATGTTTTGAGGAACGTTGCACAAGTAGCTGTTAGATTTAATTCAATACCCGTCGTGGTCTTAGCCAGGGGAGTAGTTGTTTTCTGACAGGTTCTTGCCATAATAAGCCTACATAGTTAGGTGTTTATGGGAGTAAAGGGTTCATCATCGGTCGGTAACGACTGTTTGTTTGGAATAATGATGTTAGTTATATCAAAATACGATATTTCATTGAGAAATCCATAAAATTCGTCGTAAAAAGAAGTATGGATGGAATATATGATACTATTTTTTCGATTCGAGATCATGCCTAAACAATGTTCGATTTTAGAAGAACGTGTGGAGATTGAGTTTTTTGTGTTCTACCTGAAGTTGTTTTTGTGTGTTGTTTGCAATATGCACAAAAACATCTTTAGGTAGAACACAAAAAACTCAATCTCCATACGTTCTACAATTATCGAAAAACCAGAGCCCAAATTCAGTCCAGTCACTTTTGAAATTGTTCTGATATATGTTTTGGGTTCTACAGTATTTTATCTTATTGACAATAATCTTTTTACATTTTATTTATACACAACTTTATCTGTATAATTTTAACTATTCAAACATGTATTTTTGTCTGTCTGAAATCGAAGGATATTGAATTTATGGATCATTTCATTAAAGCCCTGAAGAAGATGGAAATTCCCGTCGAAACGTTGAAACTCAATATATTTTTTTTTAATTCAATAAACTGGTTAATTTTTTATTTATTTCATTTCTGTAGCCGACATAATTTATACAGGGTGATTCAAAAGTACTTTGACAAACTTCAAGAGGTGATTCCTCACAAAATTCTAATATGAATTGTCCAAATAAATATATGTCCGGAAACGCTTCGTTTCCAAGATATATGGTGTTGAAGTATTATTTTTATTTTCGTTTGTTTCAAATAACTTTTGAAATACTGAACTTAATTAAACGAAACTTGGTAATAAGAGGGTTTTGAGGCGTCGAATTCGAACCTGATGTTATTATTGCTCGTACTCGTAGGGGGCGCCACCAACACGACTTTTTCTTTTTTGAAGATTCATAACTTTTTTGAGTGTTGTTCTAGCACATTTTTCAGTAAAAAAATCGATTCCTCTATCATATCTACGTAAAAAAGCTACCCTTGTTACAAGTCGCTGTAAGCAAACGTTTTCTAGATATTAGGACTTGAAAATTTCAAGTGGATTATTTGATAATCTATGCATGTAATAATTATTACCTTTATTTTGCATTTGCATTAATATGACGTTTAAGTAAGCAGTTTTGGTTTTTTTGTATTCTATTACTTTTTACTCGCTTGAAGTGGTCGTTACTGTTGGGTACGTTCCTTTATGACATCCTTAAGCGAAATAGTAATTTAATAATAATAATTCAATAGTAATAATTAATAGTAATAAAATTTGCAAGAAATGTCAATACTTTATTTCAGGAAATTTTGAATATGTAGAATAAACTAAAATAAACGAAACTAAATTGTATTCAAATAAATTGTTGAAAGTGTCCACCTTCAGCGAAGATACAGGCAGTCAGTCGTCTAGTACTTGAATCTCGTACCCGCTCAAAAATTATTGGTGTGTTCCTTATTGTTTCACATGCGTCTACTATTCGGTTTCTAAGATCTTCCTCGTTCGCTACTGGAGTTTTATAAACTAGTGACTTCAAATGTCCCCAAAAATAAAAATCTATCGGGTTTAGATCTGGGGACCTTGGTGCCCACGGCTGGTTAGGTTCTTCTACACCCCTACCGATCCATCGATTTGGATAGACTGTGTTAAGGAATTCCCTGGCTACAACGCTAAAATGGGCCGGAGCCCCATCATGCATAAACCACATGCGGATACGAATTTCTAATGGTACATTCTGAAGTAGTCCCGGCAATTCATTTTCTAAAAAGTGTCTGTAAGTTGCGCCATTCAGTCGGAGCGGAAGACAGAAAGGACCTATCAAGTAATTATGTATTTTTGCGGCAATACATTTACAGAAAGTTGATACTGATAATGCCTTTCACTAACTGCATGCGGATTTTCGAGAGCCCAAACATGGTTGTTATGAAAGTTTGTGATAGCATTTTGGGAGAAGTTTGACTCGTCCGTGAAGAGTAAATTTCTTAAAAATTGAGGATTTCCATCCAATTTTCTCAAAAACCACTGACACATACTAATGCGTTGGGGAAAGTCTCGTGGCAAAAGAGCTTGTACCCTTTGAATATGGTATGGATAAAACTGTTGATCGTGGATAATCCTCCAAACTGTGGACTGAGTAGAATTGACAGCTTCAGCAATTATTCTTGTACTTGTTTCTGGATTCTCCTCGAGAGCGTTCAAAACAGCTTCTTCAAATTCTGGGGTTCGGACTGCTCGTGGTCTTCCAATAATATCAGCTGCCCTCTTAAAGCTACCTGTTTCTGCCAAACGACGGTGGAGACTAGCAAATGTTGGAGCTGAAGGCAGTACTCGATTAGGAAATCGCTCCTGGTAAATACGTCTTGCTTCGCGCGCATTGCCATCCGCAAGGCCATAAACGAAATGCATATCGGCTAAATGAGCATTATTGTTTAAATAATCCATTTTTTCAAAATTAGTGTTTTCTACTTCTACTTACGGAAACTTCAACAAAACGTTTAACTTTCACAAAATATGTAATTACCAAAACTACTTACTTAAACGTCAAATTCTTTTCCAACGCATTCTTGTGAAAAATGCAAAATATTGGTAATAA
This sequence comes from Chrysolina oricalcia, assembly GCA_944452925.2. NCBI lineage: Eukaryota > Metazoa > Arthropoda > Insecta > Coleoptera > Chrysomelidae > Chrysolina > Chrysolina oricalcia. The sequence continues at coordinate 15,895,205 of OX101822.2, forward strand.
CTTCAACATGCATCGATTATCAAATAATTGACTTGAAATTTTCAAGTCCAAATATTTAGAAAACGGTTGCTTACAGCGACTTTTAACAAGGGTAGCTTTTTTACGTAGATATGATAGAGGAATCGATTTTTTTACTGAAAAATGTGCTAGAAGTACGCTCAAAAAAGTTATGAATCTTCAAAAAAGAAAAAGACGTGTAGGTGGCGCCCCCTACGAGTAAGAGAAATAATAACATCAGGTTCGAATTCGACACCTCAAAAACCTCTTATTACCAAGTTTCGTTTAATTGAGTTCAGTATTTCAAGAGTTATTTGAAAAAACCAAAATAAAAATAAAACATCAACACCCTGTATCTTGGAAACGAAGCGTTTCCGGACATATATTTATTTGGGCAATTCATATTAGAATATTGTGAGGAATCACCTCCTGAAGTTTGTCAAAGTACTTTTGAATCACCCTGTATAAAGGTTGAATAGATATTACTTATTTTATACTCTTTATATAACAAATTGATATTGTGCTACTGCAAACAGCAGTAACTTATGAATTTTCAGCAAGAGCCAAAGTGAGAGAATTTTCTTTTTTTGTGGAAATATAATACATGTTCAGTAACGTCATTAAGTGGTTTATTATTTGAAATAATAGTTATTTATGTACCAATGACGAAAAACTGTCTATTATAGTCGAGCCTGCAAATTGATAGCCGAGGCGCAGCCGAGGATAGCAAGCAGGCGAGACAGTAGACAGTTTTTCGCCGAGGTGCATATTACATTTTTTCGTCGACCTCTACATACCTTTATGAAAGTAAGTACTCGCATGTTTGCTGGCCTCAGCTACGTCCAACTCTTCGAACTGCAGACTCGATCATAATTTTAATGAATATAAACAAAATGTATTTGAAGTGTAACAACTCTCTATTTCAATTATACTACAAAATTAAATCAATCTCGAAGATGAATATTGAATGTACAGTTTGTGCAATTATTGATATTAATTCCTGCTGTCGAAGAAGATGCAAGAGACAAGTTTTGATTTTGGGTACTTGTTGATGCAACTTCAGATGCAGGTGCTCCAACAGCACCATTTCCAAAACTTCTCTCTTGAAGTGCTTTACCTGAAATCTAGCGGATTTAGTAAATAATTAATTTGACAACAGCAAATGACAGTTATTGTCACAGGCGCCTACGTATTAATTAAAACGTGGATTTACGAAAATGTCTCAATCGCCGCTCTCGTACCGTGCCGTATCATAGTGACCACAGCGGACGAAAAGAGTTTGCGGACGAAAAGTGTTTGCGGACGAAAAGTACTTGCCTTCAAAAATAGTCGATTTTTCGTCCGGAAATTAGTACGTAAAATGTCATTTTTTGCAGAGGTCGACGAAAAAAATATATAAATTGCGTAGAACATAACCAAATCTAAAATGGCAATAACTCAAAATCATTATTGTTGCACTTAGGTACAGCTTGGCAAATATAGCTGTGCCTATTTACCTAAATTACGAACAAACCCAATTTTTAGAATCGTATTATTACTACTTCCTTTTTTTCCAGATTTTATAAAAGATTATTAGGAGAGGTTAACAGCAACTCTTGCAAATCACATCAGGAAATAGAAATTTCACGTTAGTCCGTTCACTGTATAAATTCTTAAAAGCCAGGAACAATGAAACTGAAATCAGATAAGCCGAAACAATTCAAAACAGTTGGATATTATGTTTTATTTAATATCATTCCCTGGCACAATACTTACTTAACATTTCACGTCGACATTTGTAGAAATATATCAGCCAGATCGCAATTTACATAGAAAAGGCATTTAAATCGGAAATTAGAATAGTAATAAAATAGCTTTTAAAGTCATTGTACATCCGCGGACGGTAAAGCAACTCTATTTACATATTTATACGACGTGTTCTGCTATGATATGTCGTCCACACATGAGTGGTGAAGTGTGAAAATACCTAATTAATGTGCCAGTCGACGAGAATGCGAATAGTTGCATGTGTATACAAAATGCTTTTATTATAATTGATATTTTAGTTGACGTGCGTCATACATATGTCTGTGCTCTAGTCCACATGTCAGTGACCAGCAATTGAAGAACTGTTTCAAAATGTTAAACAATTTCAACATTTTCATAAAATGACTCAAAAAAAATCACAGAGATTCCCATACTTTCTGTTAAAAAATCCCACACGCTATAGAATGAGAGGTAAACATCTGACAGTGAACAACTACTTCACCTCACGAACATTGAATTACATCAGACATACACACTTGTGCAATGGTTCTTTCAGGAAGGACCCCATACAAATATAAAAATAAATGCATGTGGAACATCATGAACGAAAATAGAAAAAACTAACAAAGAATTACAGATCCAGAAATTTCACCTAATCCCTTCAATAACTACTTCATAAATAATGCAAGAAATCTAATTCAGGAAATAGAAAGCGCAAGCTTAGACCCTTTAGATAAACTAAACAATTTTAATCTTTGGAATTTTTCTTTCACTGAAGTTATACGTATAAATAAGTAAGAGGGGTAATAGTTTTAAAAAAAGAGTCGATATGTATATGGTTTTTATATTGAAGTTATCAAATGCGTGAAAAATATAATCTTAATCCCTCTTCTAAAATTGTTGAAGAAATTTATTGAATATTTCATTTTTCCCTCTGTCCTGAAAGAAACACTGGTATTACCCATGTTCAGAACTGAAAATGAAAATAATCAACACACTACAGACGCATATCTTCGAATCGAATAATATCAAAAATATTGTCTCAACAAATGTTACACCACTTTGAAAACAATACATTTACAGACAACCAGTATGGACTTCATAAAGTACGAGGATGTATTGATATCTAGTTAGCCTAGACCAGTTCTCTGCATAAAAAAAAATATTGCGTTACCACAGCAACGAACAATAACTTATTAGAAGTGTCAGTGTAAAGTTTGACGTCAAAAAAGTAAACCAGAGTTACGCAATAAATTAAAAGAGACAAAAAGTCCACCGAAATTGTGAAAATCGAAAAATTGGAGTATCGAGCCATCATCAAGTACCAGTATTTAAAAGTGTTAAGAGGTAAGCGGATTTACGAAGATATGATTAATAACCCTTGGTGATCAATGTCCTTCGTATGCGACCGTGAAAAATTGGACTGCAAGCTTCAAAAGAGGTAAATTTTCCATTGAAGATGATGACCGATCGGGAAGGCCAGTTTCTGTGTCAGTCTCCGAAAATATCGATGAAGTTCATGACATGATTTTAACAGACCGTCGAATTGGGCTAAAACGGATATCTGAAGCAGTGAATATTTCATACGAACACGTTCATCATATAGTTCACGTCAATTTGTACATGAGAAAAATTGCTGCAAAATGGATCCCCAAATGTTTGAATGTCGACCAAAAGCGTGCAAGGGTAGTAGCATCGCGTTCGATCTGTGCTCGCTTAAACAGAATTGTTACTATGGATGAGACTTGGGTACATTTCTACGATCCAGAAACAAAGCAACAATCGATGGAATGGCGACACTCCGGTTCTCCAAGACCAAAGAAGTTTCGTGTCCAAAAATCTGCTGGAAAAGTTCTTGCTTCAGTTTTTTGGGATTGCCATGGAGTAATCATAATTGATTTTTTGGATAAGGGTCGAACAATAACTGGAGATTACTATTCGACATTACTGGCCACTCTACGGGAAAAAATAGAAAAGACGCGGAAAGCTATCCAAAGGTGTTTTGTTTTTGCAGAACAACGCCCCTGTTCACAAATCTCATGTTGCCATGCAAAAAATTCGTGATTCAGGGTTTGAATTACTAGAACACCCTTATTCACCAGATTTGGCTCCGTCCGACTATCATATCTTTCCTCAACTAAAAAAAGTTTAATAAAAGGTCGTAAATTTTCTTCCAACGAGGAGGTAATAAAAGCTGTGGAGGTCTGGTTTGCAGAGCAAGAAGAAACATTTTTTTTGAAAGGTCTAGAGACGTTGCAGGTTCGCTGTAATAAATGTATCCAATTAAGAGGAGAATATGTTGAGTAATAAAATATTTTGACATTGAAATTTTGTTTGGTTCTATAGTAGGATCAGAATTTTTCAATATATCCTCGTAAATACACCGAAATTGCATTATCAGAATATAACAAAATCATTTGAAAAACCATAGTTTACAAAAATAAATAAAAAAGTTATACTTGACTCAGAATTTTATAATTCTGAGATATAACTAGGAATTTTAAATTCAAAATTCTTGGTTATATAGAATATTCGTCTCTTGGGATAAATATTCAAATACCGACCCAATGAAAACGAGAATAGAATTCAGGTGGCAGGTCCTTTGTTGCAATACTTATTCAATTTTTTTGTAACACTCATTCATAATGGGCCAAAACCCAGAATCCTTTCTGCAGTCCTAATCTTTGCAAAAATTATTGGAAAAAGTGTCATATTCATTTATGGTATGAAAAGTATAAGAAATAATGTCAGCAGCTATTTTCAGTGATATTACTAAAGCAGATGTTATGGAAGTCTACTAAGGAAACTCTATTGTTATAGCTTCAGGGCTAGTTTTTCAAGTTCCAGTTAAGCTGCAGATCAATTAACTAATGGTTAGAATGTGATCCTTCCAACGTCATTTAAAGAATGTCATTCACTATCTAAATTATTAGTTAGTTATCTGGAGTTTAAGTCGAACATAAAAAACTGGCCCTCGGTCAAATGATTGTTAATAGTTATTTAATCAACTACTGTATTAATGAAGTCGATTAATGATGATTAATCGCATTTTAATATAAAAGTTGATTACAACTGTCCACTGTACGACAAAATTTCGTCGTACAGTGGACAATACCTTAGTCATTGACTGGTATAGAAAACCCATAAGTAGTGGAAGATTTATGAACTATCACTCATACCATAAACAATCCATGAAGGTTAATTTGGTTAAACAAATGAAACATCGAATACTCTGTATTTCTGACTCCTCTTTTCATCAACAAAATTTAAAAACCTTATATAATTTATTCATTGATAATTCATATCCTCCTTCACTATTAAAAAAGATTTTATACAGTACGTCTACCATAGACACACATGATTCATTAAATAATATCAATAACATTTCGCAAAATAATATCACTACTACAAATGATGCAGATAGGATCCAAATCCAATATTTTTTCACCTCTCTTCCTTATATCGCAGATGTCTCACCCAGGCTTGCTAGAATTTTCAAAGATTTTGAGAACATAAAAATTGCAAATAAAACAATATTAACAATTAATTCCATTTTTACCAAAGTTAAAGATAAAACACCTTTAACTTCACAATCACAGTTGGTGTATTGTATTCCTTGCTCTAATTGCGATAAAACTTACATAGGTCAGACTTCGAGGACATTAAAAGATAGAATCACTGCACATAAAAGTGACTGTAGATGCCATCCTGAAAGATGTGCATTAAGTGAACATGTTAATAGCACTGGTCATAACATGAACTATAGTAATACAAAAATTTTGACTAAAGAAAACAATACCACTAAAAGACTTTTCATGGAAATGGCTTTCATCTCTCAATCAGATTCTTGCTTAAATAAAAAAACTGACGTTAATCACTTAAGTGAAATTTATTCATATTTACTCCTCATCGACAATAATATTACACATAACTTAAATAATTCTCCCTTAGGAAACACTTCATCTCTTTTGAGTTGAGACAATTGGTTAATTTCACCCACTAGCAGCGGCCAATTCGTGGTTTCGTGTCACACTTCAAAAGTGTCTGACATCTAATGTCAATAATGTCAACTGTCTGTTGTCTAATAATCCTAACCAAATCTCTTACGTTACATTTGAATCTCTCCACGTGTGGAGATAATTCAAATAAATGTTTAAACAAATTTTATAACAATAACTTAATATTAATATTTTTATTGTTTGACGTATTTTAATGTGTTTTGTTCATCTTTGTCACATGTGACTTACATGACATGTTGTTTATAATTTTAAATATTACATCCATAGCAATCATTCTCATCAACACAGTAAGTGGTTCTTCTTCAAAGTTTTCTTTCCATTAATCGTACAATTTTGCTTGTTACTTGTAGCTTCCCTGAAGATGACAGTATTCACTGTTGAAATATCGGAAATATAGTGTTAAAAGAGTACACGTTTTGCTTGCTGCTATACCCAAAAATTTCCTGCTTTGTATATATATATATATATATATATATATATATATATATATATATATAGGGGTATGATAAAGTAATGCACAAAATTCATAAAACGTACAACGATCACTTTTGAAAAAAATGCAAAAACACGTCAAACTGTTTTTTTTTATTCCGCATCTTTTGACATAAGTTACAAAAATAACACGTCAAAGTTGTCAAAGTTATGACGTCATCAACAAATTTTTTTAATGGGAAGCTAAGATTTTTATTACATTATGTGATAGAACTTTTACACAAGGGAAAAATAGTTGTAGTAGGGCTCACATAAGAAAAAAAACGAGAAAATGAATAAAAAACGAAATAAACGTAAGTTTCATAATAACTTTTCAATTAACTAAACAGTCCATTAAACCAACTTTGACGTGTTATTTTTGTAACTTACTACAACTATTTTTCCCTTGTGTAAAAACACAAGTTCTATCACATAATGTAATAAAAATCTTAGCTTCCCATTAAAAAAATTTGTTGATGACGTCATAACTTTGACAACTTTGACGTGTTATTTTTGTAACTTATGTCAAAAGATGCGGAATAAAAAAAACAGTTTGACGTGTTTTTGCATTTTTTTCAAAAATGATCGTTGTACGTTTTATGAATTTTGTGCATTATTTTATCATAATACTATATATATATATATATATATATATATATATATATATATATATATATATATATATATATATGCCACTTATACCACAAAGCCAACTGGTTTTCTTATTAATTTTTTCAAGTGGATTCTATACTTTGGTGGAAACCACAAAAATTATAAATTAGAGAAAGCTGATGATTCGGTTTGATTTTTTCCGGTGCCTTCCTGCAACCAGTTAGTCTGAATACTAGTAGGTAGTATCATTTTTCAATTTTTTTGCCGATATGCCCTTGGATCATCGCGCTTAAACAGACACGAGCATTTAAAACTCCCAGCTCATTCACCAGAATTTTAAAATCAGTACGAAGAAAATAGACTAACTAGTTAATCTTCAATTTTCCGACAAAACAAGGAATTTGTTATGAAAATCCTACTAACAGTTTTACAGTGACCTTTCTTCTGAATATTTGATTAGGATCTTTCGCATATTATACAGTGTGTCCACTTAATTTGGAGACATGTGTTTTTTCGTTTCAGGAAAAAATAGTATATTGTTCAATTTGCATGAAATGACATACATTTCCAATCGATTTCATAAAATGAATAAAAAAATGTAGCTGCGTGGATTTGAACCCTCGCTCCCACCATCCAAAGTCCATGTGTCATCTAAATCAACACTCGTCGTTACTAGAGCACATAATAATTTGTTCAAATTAACTGCTATATAGAAAGTATCTGTTATCTATTCATAAATATAGAATCCGATTGTAATCAATCTTTTTATTGAAATTATTCTGGTTTTATGAAAAGAAAATCATACCTTTGTCAGAAGATAGGCATTAAGAGTTCTTTGACAGTCTAGAGTAATTCATGAAAGTTGTAGGAAATGAAATATTTCGATACAGCTAGCCCGTGGGAAATGAAAATCGGTGTTACAACGTGGTAGGTTTCTTAATCGAAGACGCAATTGAAATGTTCATTTTTCTTAATGGTCGTAGAACAAACGTATTCCTCATAAAAGTTCTGCATGTTCTAGAACCTAATTTTGAATAATCGTACCTCAAAATGTGTCAGTTGTATATGGGTGGTGTCAAAAAATATGAATTTGGTATAAGAGTAAAATATTTTCATTTGTGACAATATCGAAAATTGTCACTATGAAAATTTGTTCGGAATTTGAAATAATTACAATTCATTTTATTTATTTTTAGTCACAAAAGAAAACAGTAGAGTTGCTATATAGTTCACTAATGGGACAATGCCACTATATAACTAAGGTGTGGATATAAAAATACTAAAAATGCTTGTACAGACAGGTCAACATATACAGTACGATGCAAATGTATGGAATAAATTAATTATTTCTGAATATAAACATATTTTGGAAAATTACTCGAACACGTCGATTTTCTTTTCCGATTGGCCAATTTTTGAACCCCACCCTGAATATATAGGGTTATCCGCATTCGAGAAAAAATTACTTTAGTGATATTTTTAAATGGAACACCCAGTGTATTTTTCCATATTTGGTTGATACCAGGTTTGATGGGATTATGTCTAACGGCTGCGGAGATATGGGCAAAAAACTTCCTCGTATGTCCAATGAGTATGACTGAGACTTCACACGATTCGGAAGGTCAAAAGTCTCTGTCGCACTCATTGGGCATATGGAGAAGTTTTGTGCTCATATCTCTGCAGCCGTTTGACATAATCCCATCAAACCTGGTATGACTGTATTGACGATTTCTAACCAAAAATGGAAAAATACACTGGGTGTCCCATTTAAAAATATCACTAAAGTAATTTTTACTCGATTGCGGATAACCCTATTTATTTGGGGTGGGGTTCAAAAATTGGCCAATCGGAAAAGAAAATCGACGTGTTCGAGGAATTTTACCATATATGTTTATATTCAGAAATACTGAATTTATTCCATACATTTGCATCGTACTGTATAATAAAAAAATTTGAAAATAATTGAGAATCGCTATGAAATTCTGTTAGGGAATAATAGGACTCACTCAACAGAATGTTTCATTTCTCTTATGAAGATGGATAGTAGCAGCAGTAAATAATACACAGCTCTTATAATACATACCTTTTTGTGTTCCATTTCAGATTACTTTGCAGAATAAGACCTAAAAGCTCAGTGTAATATCCATGTTGTTTAAGATTATTCCTTCTGAGTCTTGGCATTTTTGAAAACTACAATAACAGTTATCATTGTTAAGGCATAGACAATTTTTTTCATCCCATTCAAAGAAGTTGTAATAAATATTAAGCGTTTAATTTATTGCATCGTTCATAGATAATACTGTTTATGACCCAAATAATTTGTGTTATCGTAGGTAATACCACAAGTGTATCGGTGATTATCGAAATAGCAACTCCTTTGAATTTGATTCGAAACCGAGAAGAAATTAACGATAATTACCGATAACACGAGTTGTATTTGTTAAGATTATTTCATGAATAAAATCGAAACCATTTTTATTTATTCACTATTCAATTTAACTAGGAACATTAATCCCGCATTTAGTTCTGAAATTATGCAACTAACAAAATATTTACTTGATATTTCACACATCCCTCTATTTCAGTTACCAATGACAGAGCTCGTCATTCGTAGTTTCGTCATTGCATGTCTAGTCTACTGTTTCTCGCTCGAGGTTATGTTTTGATAACATTTTGATTTAGTGATTTGATTAATCAATGAGTATGCACAATTTGTCGAAAATTGTGGAGTTGATATGAATTAATAGTGAGTGCTTATTTAGTTTTGGTCAAAGTTTGGTGTTGTGTCATTATAGCAGGTTGCTAGTGGTAAGTTTGTGTTTTGATAATAACCAATCAGGAATCGAACTACAAAATCGAAAACACATCATATACATATCCAGTAGCCAATCAAGAGCCGAACTACAAAATCGAAAACATGATGTTTTCATTTATCAACACAAAAATTTCAACCAATCATAACAAGCTATTTTAGCATAAGTGAAATAATCATCATAAGCTACACATTGGGAAGAGAATTGCCTCATTTGATCTAAGATATAATGCTGGTCCCACAATGGACCACCATATTTACTAGTTTCAAGTAAAACCACTGCATTTTACTTGCTGATATCTATCTCTCTAAGGTTCGAGCTAAACCATTGGAGAACCATTCCCCTGACACCATATCTCTGTAATTTGTGGACGAGAGCATCATGATCAATCCAGTCGAAAGATTTGCAGAAGTCTATAAATAATCCTATATTTAACAAAATGAGAGTTGGTTACAAGTTGATCTAAAGAAAAGTATAAATAACATTAGTGAATTTATTCTACCATTTCATAACAGAAAACTAACATTAAAAAAGCAAAAAGTTCAATGAAAATTAATTAACTGGTCGTAATACCGACTATGTACGGCATCTAATGCATGGTCCACAGGTGTTAGAGACCATAATTGGTCCACTTCAGCAACTTTTTAAATATTTATTTTGAAGACAGGCCAAGCTAGTGTCTGATCCTGAATACTAGAAAGCAACAATAGCTTATGAATTGACATCTGTCATATGGTGGAAGGAGGTAGAGAAAAGAATGGAACAAACAAATTTATTTTGTAAAAATTATTAACAAATAAATGTATGTGTCTAATTGAAGTATTGCGTTAAGAGGTATAAGAGAAAGATTGAAATTGACTTCTTGGTTTCCTAACCAGTTCAAGCAAAAGTCACAGCTTTTCTTGTCAATCAAATATACAGTGTATTCCAGCTGAAACTTGTGACCACCTTACGAGGATATATTGAAAAATTCTTAGCCTACTATAGAACCAAACAAAATTTCAATGTCAAAATATTTTATTACTCAACATATTCTCCTCTTAATTGGATACATTCATTACAGCGAACCTGCAACGTCTCTAGACCTTTCAAAAAAAAAGTTTCTTCTTGCTCTGCAAACCAGACCTCCACAGCTTTTATTACCTTCTCGTTGGAAGAAAATTTACGACCTTTTAAACTTTTTTTCAGTTGAGGAAAGAGTTGATAGTCAGACGGAGCCAAATCTGGTGAATAAGGGGGGTGTTCTAGTAATTCAAACCCTAAATCACGAAGTTTTTGCATGGCAACATGAGATTTGTGTGCAGGGGCGTTGTCCTGTAAAAACAAAACAACTTTGGATAGCTTTCCGCGTCTTTTCTCTTTAATTTCTTCCCGTAGAGTGGTCAGTAATGTCGAATAGTAATCTCAAGTTATTGTTCTACCCTTATCCAAAAAATTGATCATGATTACTCCATGGCAATCCTAAAAAACTGAAGCAATAACTTTTCCAGCAGATTTTTGGACAAGAAACTTCTTAGGTCTTGGAGAACCGGAGTGTCGCCATTCCATCGATTGTTGCTTTGTTTCTGGATCGTAGAAATGTACCCAAGTCTCATCCATAGTAACAATTCGGTTTAAGAAGTCTACATCGTTTTCAAATCGAGCACAGATCGAACGCGATCCCTTGCACGCTTTTGGTCAATATTCAAACATTTGGGGATCCATTTTGCAGCAATTTTTCTCATGTCCAAATTGACGTGAACTATATGATGAACGCGTTCGTATGAAATATTCAGTGCTTCAGATATCCGTTTTAGCTCAATTCGACGGTCTGTTAAAATCATATCAACAACTGCATCGATATTTTCGGGGACTGACACAGAAACTGGCCTTCCCGATCGGTCATCATCTTCAATGGAAAATTTACCTCTTTTGAAGCTTGCAGACCAATTTTTCTGGTTTACTTTTTTGACGTCAAACTTTACACTGACACTTCTAATAAGTTATTGTTCGTTGCTATGGTAACGCAATATTTTGTTTATGCAGGGAACCTGTCTAGGCTAACTAGATATCAATACATCCTCGTATCTTCGAAGTCTTAAAAAAAGTTGAAATCGCTCTTGAAAGTTTTTAAGAAAATCAAGTGTAAATCAAGTTGATTTTTTCTTTCATTACCTGAAATGGAACCATCATCAATGGATTCCGAAAACCTCCACAAAAAAAGTCTAACGGTGAGAAATCATGAGATATAGTATGCCAATTTATACTGATCCTCGCCTTTCAATCAATCTCCCACAAAAATTGTCATCTGAAACCAGTACCAGTTCAAGAAAATGTGGAGGACCTCCTCCTCCTCCATTTTGTTGAAAAGTGAGGTTATTCCAAGAATATAAATTCAGACTAGCTGAGCGATTTAATAGAAACATTTGCGGACAATAATAATTTCTACGCTATTTTTTGGGCCACAAATCACTGTGGGTACTCAGTATATTCTACTCATGAGGTTTCGTAAGCATATCTATTCACCCAGCAAAAAACATATATCTCTGTGTATGTGATACAATTGATGAATGATTTCATGTAGTCAGGATCGATGAAAATCAAAGAACATGGAGGAAAAAAGGCTATGAGAAATGAAGGGGTAACTGTTGCAGTTGTAGGACATGCAGTGATGGACATCATTCTATCTTTGAGACAAATTGAGATTATTTCTGGAGTTTCTAAATACAGCATACATCTAATTCTGAAAGAAGCAAAATTGCATCACTATGAATTGCAGAATGAACAAGAATTTAATTAAGATGATAATGACAGACTTACAGAGTCAGTTATTGATTGGTAATAATTACCTCCACAATGTGTGCTTTTCTGGCGAATGTTGTTTTTATTTAAATGCACATGTGAAGAAGAGCAATTGCAGATACAGGAATGACGTGAATCCTCATTGATACAGGCAAACTCATTCACCAACTCCCCAGAAATTTAATGTTTGAGATGGGATTCTGGAAGATCACATTTTAGGTCCATATTTTATTGATGGTAACCTGAACTGACAAACGTATCTTGTGCTCCTTGATACAACTATGAACCCCAAAATTACTCAACTACTTGAAGACCTTGATAACCTACTCGAAGATCAGCTCGCCTTTCAACAAGATGGGGTGCTTTCACATTTTATTGAACCTGTACGTTGATTTTTAGACTACAAGGAAGATGACAGGGAAATAGATTGGAAGACGAGGACCAATAGAATGGCCTGTTAGATTTCCTGAACTATCACCACTTCCATTTATGGGAACATTCGAAATAAAAATCGACGGATCTGAGCGATTTTAATTTTTTTCTAAAACTTCGGTAATAAGGGGGGTGACAAGTTTCAGCCAAAACTCGATTTTTTCAACGACTGTATAGTTCTACTATAGAACTATTTCTGTATTGGATACCGCGAACCCAATTGCGACACCATCATATTCATAAATCTGTAGTTATCGACGATCAAGTCGAAATTCAATGTCTCCAATCAGTTCGCGATTCGTTAACATCAACTAAATCCTGAAACAAAACCCAGAACTCCCTTTCCGAAGAAATTACCCGTTTCGTACAAATCTCAATTACATCACCATATGAATAATATAATGGATAACAGTTGACCCTTTTATAATAAACCATTTACCTCCGGGCAAATTAAGTTTCTATATGGTTAATTTAGGGATTACAAGCATGTCATACAATTAAAAACATACGGATTTCGCTTTTACTAACTCTTTTGAGACGAGTTATTCACATAAATGAATAATAAATTGTGAACATCAAATGCTTCGGTTCTTTATATAGTTTACTCACGGATAGGCACTCAGATATATAGTCCGCGGGCTTATAGCTAGAAAGCAAGAAGTTCCTAAAAATTAATATCGCTATTCGGTCCATATTTCAAGTGCTTTAGAGTTTGTTTTTATCCAGTCGTGAGAAATGAATCAGTTTTTGCAGATATCGATATTTTTAAAATAATAATGAAATGTTTTTTTTTTAATTTTGCGTATCCTCTCGAAATCCTATGAAGTAACTGTTTTACTCATCCGAGTACCATATTACATAATTTGAGGTCCACTTCAATCAGTCGAAACATCGTAAACATGCTTCAACCCAAAATCCTAAATTAGAAAGGTACCACATCTTCATCATCCATCAAACAAAAAAAGGGGTTGATATCTGAACATGCTTGCATGGAACATTCAGAAGTTTGACCTCAATCGATAGACAAAGATTTGGGCCATGTAGCAGTAAACTTCATACAAATGAAATAAGTGTGCATAATTCAGATGAAAAATGTTGTGGGTGGGCATAAACATTATTGGACTACATAAAAGACAGAGTCAAGATACGGGCGTAGCCAGGTGGAGGGTTTAGGGGATTCAAACCCCCCCCACCCCCGAAAAGTTAAGATATTAGCAATAATAAATGAATGAACCTTCTGTTTTTTTTTTCATCTTTAATTTTTATTTCATACTTATCTTGAACCCCCCCCGATACTAAAACCTGGCTACGCCCGTGGACTCAAGAATATACGCAAAGCAGAGATAATCTAAATCTACTATATAGATGCTGATATTTGTGAAAACCAGTAAGACTTATATTGCGATGACTATAAAATATAAATATAGTTATGAAAAGTTGGAGTACTACTTACATTAGAACGTGTAATAAACTTGGAATGAAAAAAAAAACAAAATATTTATGAAATAAGATGAATTTGATTAGATGTAGGTAAGACAGATATTCTTAAATAAATGAGGAAGTTTTTTATTAGATGGTAATTTCATCATGTTTTTCTCAAAATTAAGTACATTTGGTAATCATAATGCTGAAATTACTCATCTTAGTTCTTTTATTTATCGAATGTTTATCATTACTGACAAATGAACCATTTTAATAAAGTATCATTTTGACAGAAACTTTCTGTAATATTGTAATTAATTCTATGGTTTCTGGAGTTTACATGTCCTGCTAAAGTACAACTTTTCGTCCATGAGAAGTGATGCGATAATTTTTTTAGTGTTCTAGAAGTGTGACCAACGTATGTTTTGGGACAATCCTTTCAAGGAATTATAAATACTTTGTAATTTTGATATTGAAGTAATACTCTCCCTGGAAATTTTGATATTGTCAATTTGAAATGCGTTTATCAATTTTGAAGTTAGTTCCCGGTAAAATTCTCGGACTTTGGTTTGACTCTGAATTGAGGTTTGGCAAACACGTCCAACCGCTCTGCCAATCAGGGGTTATGTGGAAGAGCAGCTATGCTGAACATCGCCTCCCCAAATGATTCAGTGTTTATGTAATATTAATTTGAAGAAAAAATAAAGACACATTATTATTATTATTATTATTATTATTATTTTTTTCCGTTAGGAATGTACCAGTCAGGCCCTGTCTCCGGTGCTCCGATACATCCGGAGGGCACGCTGGTGTCGTTAACCCCAATAACCACTCCCTACGTCAGTAGGGTGAGTGACTATTGGGTCCGAGAATCATGTGCCCTGAGTAGACGGAGCGAACCAAGGATAACGGCCTTCTGCATTCGCGATGCTAAGATTTCTGCCATATTACGGCAAGCAGGTATTATCCTCAAGTTGGAGAGCAGTGTGTCCATCATTTCACCAAGGACTCCTATGATCAGAACCACCATTTTGACAGAATGGTCCGGATATAACCTGCGGAGTTCAAAGAGAAGATCTCGATATTTAGTCCGTTTTTCCTCCTCTTTTCGAACGATATTCATTATTATTATTATTATTATTATTATTATTATTATTATTATTATTATTATTATTATTATTATTATTATTATTATTATTATTATTATTATTATTATTATTATTATTATTATTATTATTATTATTATTATTATTATTATTATTATTATAATTATTTTTTTTATTTTTTTTTTTTTTTCTCCTTAGGAGTGTACCAGTCAGGCCCTGTCTCCGGTGCTCCGACCCATCCGGAGGGCGCGCTGGTGTCGTTAACCCCAATAACCACTCCCTACATCCGTAGGGTGAGTGATTATTGGGTCCGAGAATCGTGTGCCCTGAGTAGACGAAGCGAACCAAGTATAACGGCCTTCTGCATTCTTGCTGCTAAGATTTCTGCCATATTACGGCAAGCAGGTATTATTTTCAAATTGGAGAGCAGTGTGTCCATCATTCCACCAAGGACTCCTATGATCAGAACCACCATTTTGACAGAATGGTCCGGATATAACCTGCGGAGTTCAAAGAGAAGATCTCGATATTTAGTCCGTTTTTCCTCCTCTTTTCGAACGATATTAATTTCGCCTGGAGCGGAAAACTCCATGACGAATATCGTTCTACTTTGGTGGTCAAGGAGGACAACATCAGGCTTATTGGCTTGTATTTGCCTGAGGGTGGGGAATGAGTAGTTCCAATAGATTCGGCATCTCTCATTCTCCACCACGGACTCAATATCCCCCCGAGCATAAGGCAACACCGGTGTCTCGTCTATACCGTACGAGTGTCGTAGGTGGTAGTACAACACTCGTAGCGCCGCGTTATGCCTGTGGATATAGGCTGAGACCGCATAAGATGGGCATGCTGATAGCAAATGCATTACGGTCTCAGGTGCCCCACGACATGCCCTGCATCGGGTGTCAGGGACGTCTATACCCATCACGCGACTACGGTAGACAAGGGTGTTGAAGACACCATCCTGGCAGGCCATTATGAATCCCTCGGTCTCCGACTTTAGCTCACTCGACCTGAGGAAGGCAAAGGTCAAGCTTTTGGATAAGCCAAGGTCTTCGATGTTATGAAAGAAGACACCATGCATTGGCTTATCCATATGTAGCTGTAGCAGGACCTCTGTCTCCGCAGCTTTTATCTGAGCTTTTTGCTGAACGGGTCCCAACTCGGTGACAGAGTTTGGGTTAGCCCGTTCAGTGTCGAAAACGAGACCGAGTTCATCGGCCGCACGGGTAGCTGCCTTAAAAAGGAATGCTCCAATCCCTGCTTTCTCATGGTCGCGGACCATGCAGAGAAGGGGATCTGAACTCCTGATGACTTTACAGGCCCCATCCAGAACCATTCTGTTATGCAGACACTCCAAACTCAAAAGTCCACGGCCTCCCCGTTGTCTGGAAAAGTATAACCGTGGAACGGACGATTTAGGATGCAAGCTCCTATTGAGATGCATCATTTTGCGAGTCTTAACGTCAAGTTGTCGCAGCTCTTCCTTAGTCCACTTCATCACTCCGAAAGAGTAAAGAAGGATCGGAACGGCAAGCATATTAGTTGCAGCAACTTTGTTCTTCCCCGACAGTTCTGATGACCAGATCTGTCGGAGTTTATGCTGATACTTGCCGCGGAGAGAGTTTTTAACTGCAAATACCTCTTGGGAGCGGCGTTGTTCCACCCCAAGGTAGGTATAAGTCTCTCCGGCATCCAGATGATGTAGGATGCTTCCGTCTACGAGCTGGACATCCTCTCCGTATTCCTCGCATCGTCCTCTTTTGAGATGAACCGTGGCACATTTGTCGATCCCAAATTCCATACCGATAGCATGCGTATATTCTTCCACCACCCTAAGGGACTGATGTAGGTCCCTTTCTCCAGAGGCATACAATTTGAGGTCATCCATGTAAAACAGATGGGTGACATTATGCCTCCGGTTGCTGGGGGTGCCGCAGTTGTACCCACGGGTATTCCTGAGCGCAACGGACAATGGCAATAGTGAGATGCAGAAGAGAAGAGGGCTAAGGGAGTCTCCCTGAAACACACCTCTTCTAATGATGACCTGCTCTGTTTGGACTATGTCTCTACCAGATCTTATGGTGAAGCGAGTCCTCCAGAGCGGCATCAGTTGTCCAATGCATCCCACTATTTGACCGGGTACCTCAAGGCATCTGAGCAAATGCATGATTAACTCATGTGATGTTGTATCAAATGCCTTGCGGTAATCGATCCAGGCCATCGAAAGGTTACGCTTATACTGCACGGAGTCCTGCGTGATACATCTATCGATGAGCAGGTTCTCCTTGCACCCGGCGACCCCTTTCTTTGACCCTCTTTGCTCATTTATCCGTTCATACACCGGATCAACTGCGGAGAGAATGCGCGTGTATAAGATGCGCGTAAACACCTTATAACACGCATTCAAGCATGTTATCGGCCTGTAATTCTTTGGATCAGACAAATCTCCGTTTTTGGGGATGAGCACGGTTCGCCCCTCGACAAACCACTCTGGAATCTGCTGCTCCCCATCTAGCCATGAGTTGAAAACTCTGGCCAGATGGCGGTGGGTTGTTGGAAACTTTTTCCACCAATAGTTATTCAACCCATCAGGGCCTGGAGCAGCGAAATTCTTAGAGCCTTTTAGGGCCCCTCGTACTTCTTCCGTGGTTATCGGAATGCGCAGATCATTGAGCTCAGGCTGCCGAAGCCTCCTGCAAAATGCTTCGAACTGCGCTAGGGCTGGAGTATCTACATTGAGTGGTTGCGGATACTCATAGATATTCTTCCAGAATGTTTCCACCCGATCTGCAGCCGGCGGGTTATCGACAACACGTGGAGGCTCTTGGAATAAGCGAGAAGGTTTATCGCGGAACTTTATGTTTTCCGCGATACCTCTCGCCCGCCTCACTAGTGACTTCCTTGCAGCCACTAGCATTCGTATCCTATCAAGGCAGTGCTGTTTGATGGTGAACAGCACACCTTGATTTAATGTGTGGTGAGCTCGTCTCAGTTTTGCGGCAATTCGCCGCACTGCGGGAGTGAAAGGCCTATTGGCCGCCACGAAGTCCACCACACACTGGATACGAGACGCGTGTTGTCTCGCCGACTTGATCTTGGCTTCCATCTTGTGTACACGTCGTTCATGCCTCCCTAACAGAGCGGTGGTGTCCCTCCTCTCCGTTTGGGATAGAGCATGAGCGGCGTCGTACACGACAGAATTGATCTGCCAGATGTCAGCCTCTTCTGGAAGAACATCGCCAATCTCCGCATCCACCCGTGCCAGTTCTTGCGGCTTCAGGGGCTTCATATTGTGAAGCGCCCTGCGGGTTCTGATATCCTCCATCAGTGGAACAATGCGATTCTCCTCCACAGCCAAACCGACACGTGGCATATCTGCCACTTCGATAACTGGCTGAGGAGGAGCTCTAACGTAGCCTCGAGCCCGAAGATGGGATACATAATCCCTGAGATTTTGTGCGGAAAACGCTGCATGCTCTGGGTGTCTCTCACACCACAGAGCATGCATTCTCGCCATGTATCCTCTCCGGGCGGGCTCACTGCTCTCGTAGCAATGCAGAAGTCCGTCCCTTAATTCGTCCGTCCACTCAAAGCGTCCGTTGTTATCGCGGTCGTCATCGTTTGGCAAATCGTCGTTGGCCCCACCACCTTGCCCATGACCCCTTTATTATTATTATTATTATTATTATTATTATTATTATTATTATTATTATTATTATTATTATTATTATTATTATTATTATTATTATTATTATTATTATTATTATTATTATTATTATTATTATTATTATTATTATTATTATTATTATTATTATTATTATTATTATTATTATTATTATTACTATTATTATTATTATTATTATTATTAATTATTATTATTATTATTATTATTATTATTATTATTTTTCTCCTTAGGAGTGTACCAGTCAGGCCCTGTCTCCGGTGCTCCGACCCATCCGGAGGGCGCGCTGGTGTCGTTAACCCCAATAACCACTCCCTACGTCCGTAGGGTCAGTGATTATTGGGTCCGAGAATCGTGTGCCCTGAGTAGACGGAGCGAACCAAG
Organism: Chrysolina oricalcia; assembly: GCA_944452925.2. Taxonomy (NCBI): domain Eukaryota; kingdom Metazoa; phylum Arthropoda; class Insecta; order Coleoptera; family Chrysomelidae; genus Chrysolina; species Chrysolina oricalcia. The sequence goes on from OX101822.2 coordinate 15,914,673, forward strand.
TATAACGGCCTTCTGCATTCTTGCTGCTAAGATTTCTGCCATATTACGGCAAGCCGGTATTATCTTCAAGTTAGAGAGCAGTGTGTCCATCATTCCACCAAGGACTCCTATAATCAGAACCACCATTTTGACAGAATGGTCCGGATATAACCTGCGGAGTTCAAAGAGAAGATCTCGATATTTAGTCCGTTTTTCCTCCTCTTTTCGAACGATATTCATTTCGCCTGGAGCGGAAAACTCCATGACGAATATCGTTCTACTTTGGTGGTCGAGGAGGACAACATCAGGCTTATTGGCTTGTATTTGCCTGAGGGTGGGGAATGAGTAGTTCCAATAGATCCGGCACCTCTCATTCTCCACCACGGACTCAATATCCCCCGGAACATAAGGCAACACCGGTGTCTCGTCTATACCGTACGAGTGTCGTAGATGGTAGTACAACACTCGTAGCGCCGCGTTATGCCTGTGGATATAGGCTGAGACCGCATAAGATGGGCATGCTGATAGCAAATGCATTACGGTCTCAGGTGCCCCACGATATGCCCTGCATCGGGTGTCAGGGACGTCTATACCCATCACGCGACTACGGTAGACAAGGGTGTTGAAGACACCATCCTGGCAGGCCATTATGAATCCCTCGGTCTCCGACTTGACCGACCTGAGGAAGGCAAAGGTCAAGCTTTTGGATAAGCCAAGGTCTTCGATGTTATGAAAGAAGACACCATGCACTGGCTTATCCATATGTAGCAGTAGCAGGACCTCTGTCTCCGCAGCTTTTATGTGAGCTTTTTGCTGAACGGGTCCCAACTCGGTGACAGAGTTTGGGTTAGCCCGTTCAGTGTCGAAAACGAGACCGAGTTCATCGGCCACACGGGTAGCTGCCTTAAAAAGGAATATTCCGATCCCTGCTTTCTCATGGTCGCGGACCATGCAGAGAAGGGGATCTGAACTCCTGATGACTTTACAGGCCCCATCCAGAACCATTCTGTTATGCAGACACTCCAAACTCAAAAGTCCACGGCCTCCCCGTTGTCTGGGAAAGTATAACCGTGGAACGGACGATTTAGGATGCAAGCTCCTATTGAGATGCATCATTTTGCGAGTCTTAACGTCAAGTTGTCGCAGCTCTTCCTTAGTCCACTTCATCACTCCGAAAGAGTAAAGAAGGATCGGAACGGCAAGCATATTAGTTGCAGCAACTTTGTTCTTCCCCGACAGTTCTGATGACCAGATCTGTCGGAGTTTATGCTGATACTTGCCGCGGAGAGAGTTTTTAACTACAAGTACCTCTTGGGAGCGGCTTTGTTCCACCGCAAGGTAGGTATAAGTCTCTCCGGCATCCAGATGATGTAGGATGCTTCCGTCTACGAGCTGGACATCCTCTCCGTATTCCTTGCATCGTCCTCTTTTGAGATGAACCGTGGTACATTTGTCGATCCCAAATTCCATACCGATAGCATGCGTATATTCTTCCACCACCCTAAGGGACTGATGTAGGTCCCTTTATTATTATTATTATTATTATTATTATTATTATTATTATTATTATTATTATTATTATTATTATTATTATTATCATTATTATTATTATTATTATTATTATTATTATTATTATTATTATTATTATTATTATTATTATTATTATTATTATTATTATTATTATTATTATTATTATTATTATAAATCATCCTATGCGACGATGAGAAAACTGCATGTGCCCTGAAAGACATACCATACCGCAGCACATCAAAATCAAACTGTGTGAAAGTTTGATTTTCTCAAAAATCTCTTAATGTGATTCCGTTTACGGCATTGCCCTGACCCAACAGAGTAAACGCAAATTATAGAAAATGCATGTGCTCGATTTTGAACAGGCTTATAAAATATCATTTCTGAAATCGGATGGCTGGATATAAACGCTTCTATCACTCTACATGCACTCATTTCATCTCATAAAATTATGAACTCTAAACAGTCCCCGTTTTTCTCAAATTCTTGAAGGAAAATAATTCAAACACTAGAAAAAAAGATCTTTTGAAAATCCTCTCATCTACATACCAACGGAGTTTAATTTATTCAACAGCTATGAACACTTCAACATGTTGCCTCCTGAATTCACTGATTACAAAATTCTGAACTTCAAATCTAGGTTGAAACATATCTTACGTTCCATAATTTGATTAACCATGTTTCTGATATGCGCTACATGCAAGGAATTATCCTAAGTATCATCATAAAATTATCCATTTTGTTTTCTCTGGACATTTCACTTTAGTTCACTGTCGGAGTACAGGGTGGCGGGTGAGTTGTTGTAACTAAATAACGGACACAACAGCTAATAAGTAACCATAATGATATATTTACACATGTTACATAATAAAAACACTCAACAATTAAAAATATAAACAGCTTGCTAATGAATGACTATCAAGCTCGACCAGATAAATGCAAGTCGAGGAGTTCGAAAAAACGGAGAACATCGCGGCTTGAGAACTGAGACCAACTAACTATTTTCTCTCATCTTTTGAACTGCTACTTTTCATTGCAGGCTAGAAATCAAGAAAAACCCAGCCTACGTCATTCCGAATTTTCAAATTGTCCATCCGGCATACGAAACGGTCCTCATAAAACTAATAGCTGACTGGCAAGGTTTCGCATCATAGGTAATCCGATTTCCAGAAATATAACTATGAAATTCCTAGGTATTTCCCCATATAAACATTCATAGTCGGACAAAGGCCCCATTTCTATTATCTTTGAATTTAAGAAAGAACAAGAAATAAATATAAAATATTTAGAAATGTTGTTAAAGATTATTTTCTTTGGAAATAAAAATGTTTGTGAGTTTTATTGTTGGTACAGCCGGTACATCACTTCAACTACTTTTTGATATTATTTTCAGATTGTTTATCATTGATTTTCGTTTTGAAATTTTTTTTTACTGTAAGTAGAAAAACAGCAATGAACTGATCACCATTTCATGTACTTCTTGTGATGAATAACGGCGATTTATTATTATAATATAGATTCAGATTCATTTATTTAACTACGTTACATTTTCGAAATGTTTGTAGCACGTCAAAAAAAATACAAGTGCATAAAAAAACAGATGAAGAGGTATCAGATACCAATCATTAAAAATAAAGTCATTATAAATATTACGAAACAATTAAAATGAACTGACAGATCAACACGCTAAAAAAAAATATTAAAAAATTATTGGTAAGTATGTTCACAAATTTCTATTTTGAAAATGACTAACATATTCATCGACAGATTAGAAGCAATATCTCAAGGGATAACTCTTTAAGGTATTTTTAAAATGAGACATTGAGAGACACTTAAAATCATCTGGCAAATGATTGTAAAGATTGAAGTCTAACGTATTTCTCTTGGATTTATTCAGGTTGTAGCGATTTGTTCGAGTATTATTTGCGGATCTGGTATTGTGATCATGAACGTCAGATTGTTTGATTAACATATTTCCCTTCTTATGAATTTCTAACAGGACACTGTATAGATATAACGTGGGTAGTGGCATAATTTGAAGTCTCAGAAAAAGAGGTTGACAATGATCCCTATAGCCTGAATTTGTAATGAGTCTTATTTCTGAAGTTTGAAAATCTTTATAGCTTCACTGGAATTTCCTCAGAGAATGATCCCATAACTGATGTGAGAGTGGAAAAGAGAGAAATATGTAGTTTTCAGTGTATCATAACTGGTGATATTCTCCAGTTGACGTAAAAGAAAAACAGTGCTACATAATCCACTGTTCAATTTTTGTATGTGATCATTCCAAGAGAGATTGCTGTCCACAATGACTCCAAGTAATGTTACACTGTTCAGATCTGACGTAGTGGTTCTAGCTGCAAAATTAAGTTGTTGAGTTTTGTCAGAATTTAATTTGAGTTTGTTTGCAAAAAAACAAGTTTCTGCTTTACTATTTACCTCTTCAGATATTCTCGCAAGTTCTAATAAGTCCTTATCGGAATAAATGAAGGTAGTATCGTCTGCAAACAGAACAGATTTATGTAGGTTCATAAAACGACTGATATCATTCACATAAATGATAAATAAGAGCGGCCCCAAAACTGATCCTTGAGGAACACCATGCTTAACAAGTTTGAAATTCGAAGTAGTACTATTGGTCGTAACAGCTTGATGTCGACCCAGTAAATATGACCTCATTAAAGACAAAGACACTCCCCTGATGCCATAGTAAAATAGTTTGTCAAGTAAGATGTCGTGAGAGACGCAGTCGAAGGCCTTGGATAGGTCACAGAGTGTAATTGCTGTGTGTTGACCTAGCTCTATGCCCTCGATTACATCGCTAACGACTTTTAAAACAGCCTGCATTGTAGAGCGGTCCTTGCGAAAACCAAATTGCGAATCGTTAAGAAACTTAAATTTTTCGAAATATGCGGAGAGGCGTTGTTCGAGGATTTTTTCAACTATTTTACCAAATGAAGATATTATAGAAATTGGACGGTAATTGTCAACAAGTGAAATATCACCTTTTTTAAAAGAGGAATAACTCGGGACAGTTTGAACGCATCAGGAAATATACCAGAAACGAAAATGAGATTGATAAGATCGGTAAGTGGTTGTAAAATGATGTTGGAAGTTTCCTTAATGATTTCGCTAGTTAATTTATTTGCGTCAGAGCACTTGGAATTTTTCAGTGACTTTATTACATCCAAAACGTCATCTGCAGTTACTGGAGCTAAAAAGAAAGAACTACTGGGAACAGAGAAGTTTCTGAAATTGAGTGTATAGGGTACATAGCCTGTGGTATAGTCACCCTGTAGTGAAACGGAAAATGAGGGATTCAATTATGTCAAGTTGGCAGTGGAGTTAGGGCAGTCTCGAAGAAATTGAGGCGCTAACTGGCTGAATAAAGTTCCGTAGACTTTACCTATACATTCTTCAGTTTATTGTATTCAACATTCAATATATCTAGTTTGAAAGAACCAACAGTTTCACACCCTTCATTGTCATACTACATAGCCATTTACTATCTGTTATCTCTATCCATCTAAATGTATATTTCCCAATTCCCAGTGCCTATTAGTTTTTCGTTTCGTTTTTTACTGATGAATATTTCACTTTTTTAAACATTGCATGCTTGGCTCACGTACTATTACGCCAAAACTTGATTTTCTTTTATGACGATTCATTTTGAGTGTTCTTTGAGTTTGGTCGAATCACATAGCCGCATATGTCCGGCATTTGTATGTTATAAAATTACATGTAGATACGGTTTTGAAAATTGCTCGTTACGGAACAAGACAAACGATTGCTGAATGTATTATTCCCTTCATTTTGTTATCAGTCTTTGTTGTAGCTTCGCTGGATGGAATTGAGTTTGAGAACCGAAAGACGGATTTTTTTATTTCATATGTGAAATTAGAATTCGAAGCAAATGATAGAAATTGAAATAAGAATCTTCAGAATAGCCTGGCTACAAATAAAAGGAAAGTCTTATAATGGGAGCAATTAGTTAGACACCAGTAAAATCAGTTTTGTGTAAAACATATAAAAAAAATAAAAAAATAAAAAAAAACATCCATAAAATTATTTTAAATTTTGATAAATCATAACACGATTTATTAGGTTACATGTATGATTATTTGAGGAAAGTTAAAATTCATTACCAAATATATATGGTTTCAATTATTGATTGCACACCTTTTTAAAATAGTAGAAGTTTTGAGTCTGTGGTAGTATAAATTACTGACGTATCGTTCACACTATCGGGACGAAACATGTTTTTTGATAACTAATGGTTTTTATACATGAAAAGTATGTTGTATTGTGAATTGAGGTCCTGGACGTCGATTCTGTAGTTTACACTGTCATTCAAAAAGATCAAAATCATCTCGCTCAATTCTCTTTTTTTGATTTTTGTTTCTCTATTCAAAACCTGTACTGACGAAAAATTAAAATTATGGCCAGTGGTGAAATGATGATTACTCAATGTTGTTTTCTCTTGCTTCGTTCCATCAATATCACGACAGCCGTATAGGTGTTGATACACCCTTTTTCAAATACATTGACCTGTTTTTCCATTATAATACTTTTCACTATTGAAGCAACGTACCTTATAGATTATGTTAGACCAAAGATCTTCAGCTACATGGAGGCTGTCCCCAAGGGGGGTCCTATCCCCACTGTTATGGTCACTGCTGGTGGATGATCAGCTGGCCATTTTCTCTCTTTGGGAGGATGATCTGCAAGCATATGCTAACGATATGGTCCTAGTAATAAATGATGAATCCGAAGAGACGATCTCCTACGTCCTTCAGGATATATTGGATACCATATATAAATGGTGTGAGAGGGAGGAAGTGTCCATCAACCCCCACAAAATGGTCATAGTACCATTCACCAGGAAAAGGAAGCTGGAACATTTAATACCTCCTTCCATCAATGGTGTAACAATTCCTTTTGCGAGTGAAGCAAAATATCTGGGAATAACCCTACATAAAAAACTAAATTGGAACTCGCACTTAGAAAAGACTATCAGGAAGGCTAGCCTATCATTATGGTAATGCCGCAGAATATGGGGTATGTCACCAAAACACCTATATTGGTTGTACGTGACCGTCATACGTCCAATTATAACGTATGGCTCTATAGTCTGGTGGAGCAAGGGTCATAAAAAATGGCCATTGCTAAACTTGACGGACTACAGAGACGAGCGTGCCTGGCGATTACTGGAAGCATTCGCTCCACGCCAACGGCAGCAATGGAAGCCCTCCTTGGATTACTTCCTGTCCACATTGTTCTGGAGAGAGAGGCAAGATGGGCAACATACAGACTCTACCAATGGGCTATTAGTCTACCGCAGGCATGTGTCTTGAGAGGTAGCAGCATGCTGGAGGGCATAATAGCTCACAACATTCTAGGAATGCCCTCAGATATCATGCCTAAAACTATCAACCTTCACACGTCCTACACTGTGGTCTTTCCCGAAAGAGAAGACTGGGTCCGGAATGAAACCAACCTATGTAGGGCAAATGAACCGATGGTTACAAAACTCTGGAGGAGCCGGAATGTAAGGGATGAACCCAGGAGTGAAACGCTCGATATTTCTGGCAGAGGGATATGCCATTGAAATGTGTAACAGGGAGCTGAAAAATCGAAACCACACACGAAATATTTTTAGATAGTCAAGCAGGACTGAAAGAAGCTCTTGAATCCAACTGCTTTAAATCTAGGGCAGTATGGAACTACAGAGACACCTCAAACCGACTGGCGCAACGCAACAACGTTACCCTCAGGGCTGGGACTCTGTAACTTATTTCGCATAGCGACAGCGAAGCGAAGCATACGCTATCTCTTTCCGTTACGCCGGAAACTGATAGCGTGTGCTTCGTTTAGCTTCGATTCGCTATGCAAAATTAGTTACAAAGTCCCACAGTACTCGAGTCTTTTATTGTCTGCCCAAGCTGTTATGACATTCTTGGCAGTGCTATATGCTAAACCAATTACCGGTTCTGGTCCAGTAAACGTTGTTTCGGTCCCCCCTTTTGCTAGGGCGTCCGTTATTTCGTTTCCTTCTAGGCCTGTGTGTCCTGGTATCCAGAGTCTGTGGGACTCTGTAACTGATTGCGCATAGCGAATCGAAGCGAAACGAAGCTAAACGAAGCACACGCTATCAGTTTCCGGCGCTATGCGAAATAAGTTACAGAGTCCCAGCCCTCTGGCGTAGTCTTCCGGGCATAGCCCATTCCAAAGCATTTATTGCTTGTACAAGGAAAAAACAGGAACTCGGACAACTGCTAGAACTCAGTAGAGCGAATCTCAGAGTTATAGTAGGTTTGCTTACTGGCCACTGCAAACTCAACCATCACATGCATAAAATCGGACTTGCACAAGATGCAGAGTGCCGGCTATGCATGGAGGATGATGACACGGCTAAACACATTCTGTGTACATGCCCTGCAGTGGCCAGAACCAGATTATCAATACTTGGCGATACCACAGTAAGACCAGTAAACCTGGTAAATTGTTCTCCAATGCATTCCTCAATTTAGTCAAGTCATTGGATATACTGGGAGAAATATAACCATAGGGTGAGCCACAATAGGCCATTGGCCGCAGTGGAGGGCCTGATACGGGCCCACTCACGTTCAAACCTAACCTAACCTACATGATCTTCAATTGTAGAAAAAATTTAAAGGACCATTTCAACATTATAAAGGGGCAATTTGCATTTTATGACCCTCTTGCTCATGATTTGTTGAATTTATTCAGAGAGTCCTGGGAAACACGGAAATTAAAAATTTCTTTCAATGATGCGACTGTGATTATGTTTATATTAATTAATTGTCCTATTTGACCTTGGTTATTCATTCATAGTCAAAATACGTTTGATGTTAATATCAATCTCATGGAGGAACTTTGTTAGACTGGGAGATCGTGACAGATTTCAGTTGATGATTTTCTCGTTTATGCCTTTGAGACCAGTAAAAGATATGAAAATTCTGAACAAAATGATGAAAAATTGGGGCAGTCACCGCATGGCCTTCATTTAAGAAATTCAATTCCTGCACTTAACCTCTCTTCGACATCCGCAAACCTTATGCCTCTTTTTTGATGGGACATCCATGATGGAAACTTCCATTATTTCAATTGGCAGCAACGAGAAAATAGTCTAAATATCAAAAACAAAATCACAAGTTTTAACATGCCGTTGGTGTACATGGCAGAGGCGATAAAATCGTCCCAAAACACATTTATTTTTAATGAAAATCGATTTTTTTTATATGAAAGCCGTGCGGCGACCGCTCAAATTTTTCATCATTCTTGTCAGAATTTTCATATCTTTCACTGGTCTCAGAGGCATAAACGTGAAAATCGTCAAATGAAATCTGTCACCATCTCCCAGTCTATATAGGCCCTAAAACACAAATTTTTGATAGTGGCCATTTTACGTGAATAGGAATGAGTTGACATGAAGTTGAGAACCCAGAAAATGTGGGTTTCTGATACCAACGCGTTGAAATTATAGCATCCGTATCACGTATCACCATTGTGTCTGGGAAAGGAATTTTTCCTTCTCTTTCTATTTCCATGGTGAACTGAATTTTTTAATGGTAACTATCGAAAGGTGTCAGAAGGTATGCTGTGTGTTCAAATGGGCAGGCTAAAAAGTATCATCAACACACAGCCTGATGAAAGGAATATCAAAAGGAAGATCATCTATATAACTATTACAATCAATTTATGTATTATAAGATTAGCTAACACTGGACTAGCTGAATTCTCCATGGCTGATCCGTAGCTAGAGTTGAACAGGAACTCAACTAAATCACAAACAATATCACAAGGTATACATGTATATGCTGCGATATGGTGCCATTTCTTTTTGATTGTATATTAACCCCTAAATTTTATGGGATATTGGTGAAAAGCGATATTACATCTAATGATAAAATAATATGTCCTTGAGGTATTATTATCTCTCTAATAAATTCGACAAAATTATTTTTTTTTCATTGGTGCCCCATTTTACCCATTTCAAGCATGCCTCAGAGTGTTTAAATCAAACTTTCAAAAATGCACGTTTTTTATAGTTACCATGGCAACATCAACAACTCGAGAAACGTGAATACGTCTAAATGACAATTCTTTGATTATTGATCTGACAGGAGCACCTTATAAAATATTACTGACAAACGGAAGACAGCATCCATTTGATGAACTTGTGATATTATTATTCTTTTTCAAATGCATCATTAGATGTTTGCGAGTATTTAAGATTTCAAAGTGTACTAATAAAATAAATCGTGTACAACTGGTCTTTCAAACACTTACTCTATTTTATTTTATTTTATCCACCTATACTTCAATATACTATTTTATATTACATTGGAAAGGTGAAGTAGCCTGTTTCAAGATATTATCTACATATACAGCTAAAGTATTTGTAGGGAAGTTGATACCACTAACAACTGAGTTATTTTGAATTGATTTGAGGTTTTATCATTGATATTTTAAGGGCACGACGCACATAGGGGTATTTACGTATAAAATCCCCCTCCCCCTAATTTAATTTAGCACTGTTCAGGTGGATTTGGAAAAATTAATAAAAAAAACAACCAACAAACCATGTACAAATTTTCAATATTCTATGTGACCACCTTCGCGTTTCATACATAGAATTGTTCTGGAAAACATTTCGAGGCAAACATTTTTCAACATCGTTCTGTTGATCCACAATCCCTTGTACAAATTTCTACATTTCGAAATAGTCGTTGTTCATAAACATTATTTTTCAGGTTACCCCATAAAAATAAATCACACAGCATCAGGTCTGGAGATCTAGCTGGCCAAGAATAACCTGAATATCGACCTATACACTGCTCACCAAACTCATTATTCAACCACTCCCGCACTTCATTCGTAGAATGAATAGCAGCCCCATCTTGTTGAAAGAATAAACGAATCCGCTCTTGAAATGGTAGGTATCTCGGTCATTTACATTTACTTTGACACTATATTGGTTCTTGTCTTCAATAATAAAATTAGGATTATAATCTATCCACCATCTACAATTTTGAGAATTGACAACATAAGGGTGCAGATTTTTATCAAAGGTATCGAACTGCACGTTTTTCAAGAACAAAATACTATAGGAATTTTGTTGGCTGCAGATATCCCAAAATGGAACACCATATCTGATATGTGATTCTATCACTGTTCCCAGTTCTTTTGACACTATTCGCACAGCATTCAAATTCAAATTCTTTATTTTCCTTAAAATGACAAAAACAGGTTTTGTCAGGAATAGTCATAAAAATAAAATCAAAGGACGAAACAATGTAAAGACTATAAACACAGAAAAAAAATACATTGAAATTCACAAACACTAAAATCACTACTCAGTTTAGACTAAAATATTCATTTAGTGTATAAATAGAAATATTTATTTAATAAAAACAATTTCAAGGTCTTCTTGAAGTCAGTCAGTTTATTGACAGATTTTATTTAATTCGGAAAATTATTGAATACTCTAGGGCCCATGAAATCTGGAGAATTTTGAGTTAAGTACTAAACAACTCAAAATTAGGCAGCAGAAGTATGTATAAATTCCTTTTTCCGGGTATCAATATTGTGAATATCTTTATTGAGTTTAAAATCGGTTCTCAAAATTAAGGTTGTTTTCCAGATGGATTCCAGGGAATTTACTCCTATACGTTTGCTCAATGACAACCTCGATGCTTAAAGGGAAATCTGGTAAATTACACTCGAATGATAAGAGCTTGGATTGATCCATATTCAACCAAAGCAAATTGGGGTTGAACCACTTTTTTACACTGAATATATCATTAATAATGCCAACAAAGCTGTTAATATCGGCCCGATGCGCCACAACATGGCCGTGTCGACTGCAAATATAGTAAAACTGCTATCAATCTTGAGATTAGCTAAATCGTTGAAATACAATGAAAATACAATAGGTCCCAGTACAGAGTCTTGAGTCACACCATGTTTGACCGATCTAGTTTCTGAGGTAGTATTTGTTCTGACGAATTGCGTACGCTCACTCAGTTAGGACTCAATCCAACTGTTGCTCTGAAACCATAAAGTTGAAGCTTGCTCAGGAGTATACCATGATTTATATCACAAAGCACTGCCGCGCAAACCTCTTCGAGATTAACTCTACTGTACAACTCTTTCAGAAAGAAGAAAACAGCGTCTCCTGTATACTTTTCTCTGATTGGAAAACAAATAGTTTAGGATTCAGAACTTTTCGAGTGGATAGAAACTTTATCATTCTAGTTTTGACCAATTTCTAAATGAGAAAAATGACAACACTAATTTTCATGAAATTCGAAATTTGTCCTTTAGAAAATGACTCAATGATTAAATGAACCAGAAGTTCTAGTGTGAATAATAGTATACTGTTCAACGAGCGTATAATGATAGCTATTATTCTCGAGGATAAAAATTCGAGCCGACAAAATAATAGCTATTATACGCGAGTAGAAGACTATACTTTCTCTACGACTAAACGATAGTCAGAGTTTTAATGAAATCTAAATATTATTTATGAAAATATTAGATCCTTCATTCATTCATTCATTTTGGATTTCAGATGTATTTGATAATAACAATTATACATGAATAATCGGTGTTCATTCATGAACGAATAAATGCCTTAATTGAAAATAATTTTTAAAAAAACTTCCAAGAGTGGGATTCGAACTCACGCCTATATAACTACCTTCGTTATACATTTACTTCAAGTACACGCTTCTACCAACTGAGCTATAACAGGCACTCGAAAATTTGTGAATGAAATACCTACTAGAGAAACGCTGACCAAGAACTGAGAGAGTGTGGAACGTTCAAGTAAAAATTGTTTGACATACCTTTGTTGCAAGATAGATTTCATCAGGAGCTTCATTGATAAATCCGCTCTATTTATTTTTATATTAGGTACTTGTCCCACTAAAACTAAACTAAAACTAAAACTAAAACTAAGAAAATAGTCAATCTGACATTCGCGGATGCCAAGCTGTGACAAAAGTTCAATCAAGCAAAGCCTTCTTGAGAAATTTGTTTGTTAAACCTCGCAGTTCCCGTGGATTCTGAAAATTCTGAACCTGTGATTGGCCGAGTGCCGTTGAATAATGAGTTAGGATCCACGATGTCTAGGAATCATCTTTATTCTTCAATTAAAAATCAATATGTAATGAACGTAGAATACAATAGTCGTAGAGAAAGGCATATATTCTCGAGGATTCTTACCAAAATATTATACATACTGCAGTAAGTTTTACTTTTTATATGTTTTATTGTGTGTATACCTCGCATAATAAAGAAGATAGGATACACGTTGTGATCCGTAGATAAAAAGTTTCCAAAAAAGCAATATGGCATTCAAATAGAAAACTGAATTCATTCATTCTCATTTGACATAACAGTTCTAGTTTCCTGATCGGAAACGTCCTGGTTAACAGAAGACAATTTCTCCGCAGGATAAGTGCCTTGCTGAATTATTCCCGCACAAATGTAAAAACTTGGAATCTAGCTCGCTAGTTTTAAGTTTCGATTGGAACGCTAATAATTCATAGAACCATCACTATTTGATGCCGACATTTTAAACCAGACCCTCTCCGATGTTGACGTCAGTTTCCATTCGTTGATTCAGCTACGGTTCGTGTGTTGTCTCCATCAACAATTCATCGCCTACAAAGACAAACTTTCGCTATAATGGCATTAGTTTGCCATTTCTTTAATAATTGAACGTATTGAATTCTTCAAAAGAGAATTTCTTCTCATCAAAGGTCTAAGAGGTAAACGCTTGCAAGTAGTCATAGGCTATTCTGAAATGATTGACGTATGAAATTAGGTTTTTACCGTTATTTGGCTTATTCACTTTACTGAAAGTTGTATCGTCGATAACGAGAAGAAACGTCGAGGTATCCCGGGGGACCTCAAACTGAACGCCTAGGTCGGAGGTCCCTCAAGGAAGCTGCCTCTCTCCCCATCTATAGTGCTTAATCATGGACGAACTCTTGAGTAAACTCACAGATGAAGGTTTCGAGGCACAAGCATACGCAGACGATGGAGTTGTCCTAGTCAGCGGACGATTGATTAATTTAAATCGTCTGCGACTGTGTGCAGGCCGTCTGCAGAATAATTGAAGGATGGTGCGATGGAGCAGGGTTCTTAGTACCCAAATCCGACATGAACAGACATGACCCAGTTAACCAAACGAAAGAAAAATTACAGGTTCAGGACACCTATCATGTTTGGACCAGAGCTGGAGCTAATTCAGCAGGTCAAATACCTGGAGGTGGTCCTGGATTCCAAACTTTCATTGAAACCACAAAAGTCGGAACCAAACCTATGGTAACTGGAGAGAATTGTAGGAAGTAACAACCTACAGATTATGCGCTGGCTGTACAAGGTAGTCGTAAGACCAAAAATCAAATATGGATCAGCCGTGTGGTGGCCAGGCGCACAAAGCAGGACGATAGGACGAAGATTTAGCAAGGTCCAGGAATTGGTCTATTTGGTAATAACAGGTGCAATGAGAACGACTCTAACCGCAGTGTTGGAGGTACTTCTGAGGCTGCTGTTGCTCCCAGTCTGAATCAAGAAGGAGGCAATGGCTTCCCATTTGAGAATGCGGGACTCTGGAGCATGGGTAACCAAAGTAACGAAAACATGGGAAAGAAATACAGTGGAGTTTCGCACAACAAGCCTAATATGTTATATGGACAGTTCGCGTCTAACTGACAAACAGGCTTCGGTACATGCATCTACCTGGAAGGAAGAGATGTACGAGCAAGCTACGCTACACATCAGTTTTCCAAGCTGAAATGTTCGCCATTCTAACCATAGCTATGAGGCAAAAGGTGAAAGATGGTAAACACAGAATTTATATCTGTTCAGATAGCCAGACAGCACTGAACAAACTTTGGAGGGATAATACCGGCTGCAGACATTCGACTTTGTTGCCGGCTCCAGTAAGTTAAGGATGGCATAGCTCGTAAGCTGAAACCGTCAAGCACTACGCCTCCTCATGCATATACAAAGAAACAGGGTTAACAAGTTAGGCAAACACCTATCACTAATAGGTATAGAATACAGCCCCGCACTTGCCGGAAATGTGAAAAAGACGAACAAACTTCATCTCACCTACTCGGCGAGTACGGCACATGGGAGGTTATATTTGAAATCTTTGTTGTTAAAAAACTCCAACAATAGAAATAGTCAGTATTAGGAGAAAAATAGCTAGCCTCAAAAAAAAAGAACAAATTGAGGTGCTCACATCCTCCGGATAACGCAACCTCAATAACTACTTTTATGTGAATGAATAAAAAAAGTTTCACAATTTGAGCAAGATATAATTATGACTATCTCATTCAATGAGATTTCGACTAATAGACCCTCACTTATAAATTAATTCAAACAAAATACGGTCTGTCAAATTTTTTCGGCTTTTTTGTCCAACAGAATGTCGTATTTTTGTAACCGTGCGGATTGTAATACTCCATACGGCTGATTTCATCTCCTTCGTGCAAAGTATGTAAATTTGGGTTTGTAAGCCTGCATTTTAAGCCTAGAACTAATTCTAGGATTCGCTTAATAAGCCGCCAATATGGTATCATCTTCAATATTTTCTTTTACAATAATTTATTCAGCTATTCACGAAAATATTAAATATTTTATAGACAGTTCTAAGGTGTACCAGCTACTTCTAGCGGGTGTCTTGAGCGGCCGCTTCACGATAAGACTTCACCAACAGTTAAAACACTTTAAATTTTTTCTTGTAGTGATCGACGTGCCATGTTGAACTATGTTGATAAAAATAAGCTGATATCAGGTAAAATAGGAAATTCATAAATTTTTAAATATGAACAGGAACTCACAAACAATAGACAACTGGAACACATGAAAAATAGCATACAAGGAGCATAATATGTCGGGGCGTGGCGTAATGGTAAGAGCGTCCGACTCCAAGCCTAAGGTCCGGAGTTCGAGCCCTAGTAGGAACTGAGATTATTTTAATTAATTTGATCGAATAAATTATTAAAATCTCGTGGCTTGACTGGGATGAGTCCTGCACAATTAACTGTTGCTTTCCAATTAACAGTGCTGCTCCTAAGGTGGCATATGGAATTAGTAACAAGGCCAATCCAGAACACATAGCTAATGACCATAGAAGTCGATGCCAAACATCAGACAAAAAAAATACATGGAACAACAATAGTACTGAAAACAACAAAAGTAATAAAAACTGGTCCACAACAAAATTGTAAAGATGACAGTAAATATCAGTAAGCAACTGATTCCATGGTAATCGCAGGGCACCACTTGATTTTTATTTATTCAAACAGATGTAATTTGATCCCTTCAAATGATTTCAGACATTAATTCAGTACGTAAAAAAGTCTAGCTGTTTGCCGAATAACGTTTGTTTCAGTGTTGCAATATGTAGGTAAAAAATGTTTTCTTAATACGCGAGTATTCTTCCATGGCCCCTGGCGATCAAATCAACTCAGGCAAGATTTAGACTCATCGCCAGTAAATCAACGGTTCCACTTTAATGATTCTAGCAGATACGGGGGCGTTTCCGTGAGAAGTGAGATACATTGCAAAACGTATTATTTTAGAGATGGAATGTTTTTTTTTTGGTGATATATTCATTTCCGTCAGCCTGCTGCATACCTATGTGCAACCCTCAGAAGTCTTCTTACCTTTCAACGTGTAAAGCCATGCACGAGACCATTAACCTTGCTGGGATTGTACCCACGACCCTACGCTCTACCAGCACAACCACTACGGCTACTAAATGACAAAATACAGCACTAAACGAATAACAAGAAGGGATTGGTGAATAGGGAAGTGTTGGAGTATTTACTCAAGTGCATAACCTAAAAATCATTTTACTTTAACGATCCCTGGGGGCAAAAGTTTAATCCTACGAACTTTTGTTAGCACAAAAGTAAAAGTAAAGGAAAAAGTATGTTGCATGAATGCTATTACCGAAACCGCACTGTGTTAACTTTCTTGAAGTAGACGTAAGGTAAAAGTATGCCAGGAATCACACTGATCGACCAGGACCGACCGTCCACCAACGACCAAAATTTCCAACTATCGCACAACTCACACTGTTCGACCATTCTCGACCGTCCACGACCGGTTTTCAAAGACCATGTTTGAAATTACATCCTGCTGGAAATTTTGGTCGGCCTCAGACTAATGTGATTCAATGCCCATACGCTAAATTATCATTTAGACACATGTCAACAGTTTTTCACCAAAACGAAAATTATCATATTATTCGTGTGAACTGATATATTTCCGATTGAGTCATTATTCACAATAATTTATAGTTCATCCAATTTTTTAATGTTTTTAAAGCAGCGAAACATTACAGGAACCGTGTGGGCCGCCGCAGAGATGAATATTTTAATAACAGCGGCGAGGAGCCACGTTAAATCAGAGTAATCCTAATTACAGCAATACAGAAGTCATTGATGGAATTTATTAACGCAAGAGAATAAATGTTCAGTACCAGTAATGTTCAACTAATAGTAACTTACATATTTTTTATAGTTAAAGAATTAACGTGCTGGATATAGAAAAAGGAGACATTCGTTGGTGCTCCATCGGGAAGTAATGCCCAGCAAATAAAAAATTGGCCTTCTTTTGATGGGGAATTTCTGTTGGTGTAATTTATGGACATTCAATAGTTGGTACTTTGGAACTGTATTGACCCTTCAGTAATTTGGGATAATTGGTTCAAAATTCACCCTCTTGTTCCCTATAAAAGGATGGATTTAGTCAACTTTAGCACAAGCATTATCATAAACATAACGGTAACATCAAAGGTTTTTAGCATAAACTTAACATTGTTGTATAAATAGCGCCATTTGATATAACAGTTTCAACTTTCGCTTTTAACATATATTTAAGCACAACATTAAAATGATGTTGACTACTCTATTCCACACACTTTTTTACTTTACTTTATTAATAGTTTATAAAAATCATACACTAGCATAATTCTTTCTTCTTCACTATCACTCCTACTCATTATTCATAACAAAAGCATTGAAATTATGATTTTACGTTTTTTTCATTAAATTAATAGAAAATTGACATAACCTTTTATATATAACACAGTGGGATTTGCCTGAAATTCACATATGTTATTGGTATTGAGTTTCTGATCAAATGTTCGCATGTGCCCAATCCTCGAAGATCAATGATTTAGCTCTCGGCCGTATTTAGCATACCTTTTCTCAAGTCCATGATTTTCGTATTTCCTATTAGAATTTAATTGAATAAGAAATATTGCAAAATCTCAGAATTTGCCTATCAGCACCAGTCCTCTGTGAAACATGTTTTGCCCTACAGTACCGTATTTAGTAAAACTGTATGTGCCAAGTGATCCACAGAAAACTGAATTAAAATGGTTTTGTTGTAACTTTCTTATTTCTTGATCTATGTCAGTGGTTGATGGCTAGTTTGATAGATGAATGTAGCTTTTTTTGTGTACATAACAAAAGTGGTCGCCATCTTAATATCCAAGAAGGTCGGCCAAACCTATAAACCATATAGGACTTATCTTGTAGCATTTTGAGAAAGATGATGACAGGAAAAAATACGAACTACAACGTTTTGATTGTTGAAGTCAGTCATTTACTTTTTGAATGATCTAATTCTTTAATATAAATATAACTCTACTATCTTATTAAAACTATATCTAATTCAAAACAAACAACGTTGAAACCGATATTTCCAGAGTAGTGGAAGAGAACGAAAAATCAAAATCAACAAAATAATACTTGAACATTTACAGATGCGGGAGTATTGCATCTTGCATTGGACCATTTGCGGCATCTTTAAAATGCTGTAACACAGAAGTCGATGGATAATTCGCCTTTTGATTATAGCGTGCAAATCTCAAATACGACAATATGCTACAAATATGAGCAAATGTTACTGGAGTCCTTGCCCCTGATTGCACTGCAGTAGTATCCTATTATCAATACATCTTCATTATTCTCGTCAGGATGGTTTTAATGCATAGTTTATTGAATACATACTTGATATCTCTCCTTCTGAATCGTGAATACACTCTATTTCTAACAAATCCAGGTTCATTCACTTTTTTTGATGTATTGAACCTTATGAAATTATTACTCTAAAATCAGATAGTAGAGTTTAATTTATATTATAGAGTTAGATAATTCAAAGAGTAAATGACCAATTTAAACAATCAAAACGTTGTAGTTCTTACTTTTTCTTGTTACTTTCTTTCTTAAAAAAGCTACAAGATAAGTCCCACATAAAGTTTATAGGTTAAGCCGGCCATCTTGGATATTAAGATGGCGACCACTTTTGTTATGTTCACAAAGAAAGCTACATTCATCTATCAAACGAGCCATCAACCACTGACATAGATCAAGAAATAAGAAAGTTATAACAAAATCAATTTGTTCCGTTTTTTGTGGATCACTTGGAAAATACAGTTTTACTAAATACGGTCCTGTAGGGCAAAACATGTTTCACATAGGACTTGTGCTAAAAGATAAATGCTGAGATTTTGTAATATTTCTTATTATATCAAAATTTAATAGGAAATAAAAAATTATGGACTTACGAAAAAAGTGTCATTGTTTATCTACCACCTATACTAAATACGGCCCTGAGAGCTAAATCATTGGTCTAGAGGATTGGCCCCATGAGAACATTTGATCAGAAACTCAATACCAATAACATATGTAAATTTCAGGCAAATCCCACTTTGGGCCAATTTCCTATGCTATTGTGCGGGGTCCTTTGTGTCCAAATGATAATTAAGCGTATGGGCATTGCATCACGATAGTCTGAGGCCGACCAAAATTTTCTGCAGGTTGAAATTTCAAACACGGTCTTTCAAAACCGGTCGTGGACGGTCGAGAATGATAGAACAGAGTGAGTTGTGCGAGTAGAATATCCCTTTCGCTCACCGTGTCCCCAAATAAGAACAACCTATTCAAGCATTATTTATGTTGAGCTCTGTTTGTTTTCACTGCAATCTTCTAAGTTGTAACGCACTCTGATCGGGATAGTATATTATTTCAAAAGAACACATGTGCAGCCATCTGTAGAATATAGTAAGAAGGTGAAATTCAAATAAAATAAGCGTTTCTAGAAGTCTGCGTATATGACCGTGAAGAGCTTTGTTCTGTAATTCTTCTTGCTGACATTCGAATAGTGGCAACTGTCAAATAAAATCTATTGTAGAGAAAACTTGTTGAATTTCGGTTGATAATTCGTTTTTCGTATATTTTGAACTCTAAGATTTTTATAGTGTGGTGTACTGTTTTGTGGACATTGTGAGTCAACGGTAAAATCAACGTAACCTTTTTATATATCACTATGATATATTTCAGTGCATAAATAATGGCCAGGAGACCTCTCACTGACGAGGAGCTGTTGCAAATAATTGTTTTGTTTTTGTTTTTGTTTGTTTGTTGTTGATAAAATATCATTGTAATAATGTGATAAACTCTTATTTCATATAATAGGGTTCATAGAATTTTTACGCCGTTGGCTCACACTGTCCTCATTTGGGGACATGTCCTAGGGCACAAAAGAACATTTTGAAAAGAAATGTATGTATATCAAAAAATTGCAAAAAAATCATAGATACTGTAGAAAAATATTCAGATTTTTATCTTCAAAATTGATAATTCGTAAGCGAGAGGGATATAGTGTTGGAAATTTTGGTCGTAGGTGGACGGTCGATCGGTGGTCACAGTGTGCTCCCTACCTTAAAGTATGGTCTATGAACCCGCCATTAGATAGACACCGAACATCATTTCAATTTGATAGAAAATTTAAGGAATATTGGAATTAGTTCAACTGTAATTTATGCATAAACTGCGCCTGGTGATAGTTCATCTGGTTCTGATATTAGTGATTTCAATATAAGTAAAACTATTACTTTGACATTCAATCGACAAATTATACTCGAAAGCAATATCTGTCTCCATCCCATAACGCATTCGATGCAAAGATGTTTACGGGGAGCCGGCAAATTGCTTCGCAACAAAATGATTATTGCATGCGAAGTGTTATTACTTATGAAGGGATCGCGAAATTCTTGGGCCGGAGAGTCTCGGCGATGCCTTGCCGCGTTAAATATTCACGTCGCTTAAGAATTTATAACCCCCGCGCACTGTATTAAATTTAATTATTTAATATTAAACTCGGTAATTTTTTGTTAGGCTCGGTCTTCATTCCGATATACTTTGTAGATTTTTATGTCTAGCTATCAAAACTCTGCGAGAATTCTGTGTGGAGATTTAATTAATTTTGGCTGAGCTTTCGAACATATTATTCATTTGTCCAGGAATGTACGGAATTTATTCACTTATTTAATTGTAATACATCCAAACAAATTATAAATCCAGTAGCTGGAGTACATAAAAGTAAATTTTGTGAGATAGTTTTATTTGATTTGCAAGTACTAACTATACTTAGCTACACGGAGAAAAAAAATTATTCCCAAGCGAAAATTTAATTATGACAAGAACAACTTATATACACTGAACTGCCACGAGTAAAATGAGTTTTTTTTTTGTTTTTATGAAACTCCCAGGTTTTCGGAGAAAACCCCTCAAAAGCAGAGCTTGTGTGAGCAAGGGAGATCCGGGACCTACAGTTTAAATAAAAGTGGAATCCGAACCACTTCAGCTCAGTGACACACGACCGGGGATCGAACCCGGACCGTCTGGGTCGAAGCCAAACGCTCTATCACCTCGACCACTTCGCTGTACGAATGTATGAGTTTGCTTTAATAGATCACTCATTATTATTTAGTTAGTTTTAGCCACTTTAATCACTAGCCACTAGTTATCACTCATGATTAAGTTGTTTTTTGCCATTGTAACTAATTTCTTATGATTAATCACTAGTTTCTTGTCCTTGAATCACTGAATATCTTGTTATACCTAATTAGTTTGGGGCCAAATATAAGTGAGCAGCTGTCTCCCACTAAGTTAGTAACTATAGCTTACCTTGGATCAATAATTAGCTTATGGTTGGTTAGTAACCCCTTTCCTATAAGTTAGCTGATATTAGGTTCTAAGAAACAAGTAGTTATCGTCTCGTGAGTAGGCAGCTCACTTCTGACTAAAAACAACTAAGTTTCTGTAAGTGAACAGTTAGTTCCCAGTAAGTTCGCAACTAGTCCCGTAAGTGGTCAGACAGCTGACTGTCTTACAACCATCTCAAAATAATGAGTAATACGTCGATCCCAAATTTTGGAAGCTTGATAAATGTTTTTTCAAAAGGTTGGTTTTCATTTATAAATTAGAAAATGCAGAGAGTGGTAAGAATTATTTTTTTTACTTTCTGTATGTAAATCATATCATCATAAATGAATGCTTGAGGTTTTTCAGGCTAAATTTCATTGGACGCATGATTTACTATGGACAAAGGACCCCGCACAAATCAAATGAGAAATGGATCCCTGTCGAATTTTCTGAAATTTGGATATGTTGTAGCTTATAACCGTCTGATCAAAAGTCTCAATGGGCCCGAGACCTAAAAATGGACAGTTTTTCAAAGTCAAAAGTTTCAAGGTCAAAAGTTGCGACTAGTGTAAACCTCTCCGCGATCGAAAAAGAATTTGCATCTTTTCCTCTGCTCTCGTCTGCGCATGGCGATTTCACATTTGTCGGCATTTTCTTCTAAAAGCCATATTATTCAAAATAATGCTAGTATAAGAATCTTCAAAACACTACCTTTTGTAGAAACTTGACATTTATTAACAATTCAGAAATTGTTATTATTCCAGTTTTCTCATGCAACAGAAATCTGTTCAGTTCATGGCAAACCACCATAGAGATGATAATCAATTATATCAAAATGTTGATAAAAATTACTTCATTATAATAAACCTTCAATTTGTCTGGCTCTTCCCCAATGCCAGGTGAGAAGTTCATATTGCCTGAAAAAACAAAAGTACTTTGACAGGCAGAGGGTTCCAATTAAAATCAACAATAAAATAAAATAAAATTTATTGAAAGCTAATTCCTATAAGAAAAATCTGAAATATAATTCCTCATACATAAGTAAGTTTACTCTATGACTATAATATCTTTGGTAAATGAAAACAAACATTCACCAAAATCCACCTACGAGTACTATAAGATTCTTGAGATTAACATATTTTTAACATAACAATTTAATTATTTCTCATACATAACTTAGCCTATTCTGTCTAATATATTTGACAAATGAAAATAAAAATTGACTTAAACTCACCTACACAAGAACCTATGAGATCAAAATTAAAAACTCACCATACAACTGAAAGAATTAGTATGGAGTGGAGGCAAAGGTTGTTCAGCTTAGATTGAACATTTCAAATATGAAATTCAGAATGATGGTAATGAATCAGGTAGTTTGGAATACAACCCAATTTTTACAAAAGCCTGTCAGGAAGAAACCATTAAAGCGCAGACGGCAGGTGGCTTACTAAAAATGAACGCACTGTCCAGTCAGATTCTTCAGAAAAATTATTGGAAAAAGAAGACCAGGATTCACATGTCCACGTTTGTTCCAAACTCTAAATCCATTCTGGCATAAAGAAAACTCATTGTGGTACAAAAATTCGCCGGTTGGGAAAAACAAACTTTCAAAATGGACTAAATTTGGATCAAAGTCTACCAACCGATTGAAAATTACCAACCATTCTTGCAGATCAATAGCAGTTTCTCAACTGGTAAAATCCGAAGTACCAGAACAGCAACTTATTCAAATTACAGACCACGCTAGTACTTCTTCGATTCAACCTTACTTGCAGAAGGATAAATAACATCAACATAGTGATGATGAATAAAAAGTGAAGATTCAATGGTTAATACTTCCAGTTCTTCATAAGCTAAACAAATGTCACAAATTACACATGGTGGAAATGTCACATACAATAATTTAGTTTTCAATTTTAATTGATAATTTATAAAGCTGGTGATGTTTGGATTTTGTTCATTGTTGTTGATATTTTGAATAAATCATTCCAAATTGTTTTATTTTGTGTATATTTATGTCTCTCTGATATGAAGAATTATAAATATAACACGACATAATAAGCTACTATTTTTTCTGCTAAATTTCTCTTGTGCTTATTTATTAATTTGACTCGACATCATTTTGGCGTTAATAATCAGAGATGAAAACCCTCGAGCTTTTTCTCGGAATTTCATCAGATTGTTAACGCCAAAATTATGTCTCGTTAAATCATTTTAAAATACAGTCGAAATTTAGATGCAATCAAAATAGTCGACTATTTATCAAGGTCTTGTTATATTGCCCTTGACTATTAATTTCTCCTCACTGGCTGCATGAATTGTCTTGGGGCCAACCTCCTGAGACTTTCTTGACTGTTTTCCAACATTTCCGATTCTTTCATCAACCTCCTGGACTAGGAAATCTTGGACTTTGCCACTGGCCGTTTAATCAACTTATGGCTGCTTGGCTACTTTTACATAACGACACAGGACTAACATGTTTTTGAAATCCATATTTAAAAATCAATCAAATCAAATCAAAAATATACTTAATTTGTCGAAGATATGAATAACGTTATTGACAAAGAATGTATCACTTAAATAATATACTATAAGGTAAACGCTCCAGTAATTGACATTTGTGGATATTTTTTTCAAAAATGAGGCCATTGAAGTGAAGTGAAGCAATTTCCATAGATATACAGTGACCGCCAAAAAGTATGTACCAAATGGGAAATTTTTTTATTATTGGAGTATTGGAAAAAATATTCTGGGGAAAAGTTTGTGCATGTCCGATAACCTAAAATTCGATTTTGACCCATGTCACGTGATCGCTAGAATGGCGGCAAAATGAAAAAAATTGCAATTCAAAGGCAAAAAAAGGGGTAAGATGGCAAGATATCAAAAGAAGTTATTTGAAAAAGTCACTTAGAATTCAATTTTATACACATAAGCGAAGTTTCAAGAGATAATTCAGAAAAATTTAAAATAGCTATTTTTTTTAAATATTTTCCCATCTATTTAAAAATATTATTTTTTTTTTCTTATGTATAGCTTGACTATACTGAAACATTTGCATTTTAATGATAATGACAAAACTTTCTCATTTTCTCCACACCAGGGGGCACTAAATTAAAAAAATTGGTTTTTGCCAGAACCCTCGCTGTTACATTGGTTCTTATCTAACAGTTATATCAAAATTCCAAGACTATTGTGTTGATATGGCAATCTAGAAACATCATGTTTCCTGATTTTAATCAAGTTTCAATAATAATGCTGTATGAGCGTTTTACTTTGCACATAAACTTTAAGAATCTTTAATTTGACGCACTATTTTCAAGTTTATGTGCGAAGTGAAACGCTCATGCACGATTATCATCGGAACTTGATTATAATCTGGAAATTACCATGTTTTTGGAGTGTCATGTCATCACAATGGTCGTGGAATTCAGATATAACTGTTAGATACGAACCGATGTAACAGCAAGGGTTCTGACAAATTCCCATTTTTTCAATTTAGTGCCCTCTGGTGTGGAGAAAATGAGAAAGTTTTGTCATTATCATTAAAATGCAAATGTTTCAGTATAGTCAAGCTATTCATAAGAAAAAAAAAATTTTAAATAGATGGGAAAATATTTTTAAAAAATAGCTATTTTCAATTTTTTTGAATTATCTCTTGAAACTTCGTTTATGTGTATAAAATTGAATTCTAAGTGACTTTTTCAAATAACTTTTTTTGATATCTTGCCATCTTACCCCTTTTTGCATTTGCATTACAATTTTTTTCATTTTGCCGCCATTCTAGCGATCACGTGACATGTGTCAAAATCGATTTTTAGGTTATCGGACATGCACAAACTTTTCCCCAGAATATTTTTTCCAATACTCCAATAATAAAAATTTTTCCCATAGGTATGGTACATACTTTTTGGCGGTCACTGTAGATAATCTGTAAGACTGGAACATCTGGCAACCTTGTAGCTATTATGCGGAAAATTGGGTGCTTTTATAGTTTGTTTATGCGTGATGAAAGTTCAACGTGTCTGATTTTCGAAATAATTTTAGGTACATTAAGGTAAGTCCATTCAATTTTTTTTTAAATTTTTGTTTTGCATGTTTATCGATTTTCAACTATTTGTTAGAATTCAGTAGACTGTAAAGTTAATTTTGTGTATAATATTCAATCACAATAAATCACCTAACCTGACTTTTTCTGGAATGTCAATGACTGGATCATGGAATGCATGTGTACCAGTCATTGACACTGGGTTGACAGCCAATGTCAATGACTGGTACATTGGTAAATATTGAAAGGTGAATGCCAAAAAGCACAAAAAACATAGATAAGCTCTCCTAGAAATATGGGCTCGAACAAATTTCTTGTTCCAGTCATTGACAGGGGGTGTCAATTACTGGAACATCAATTGTTACAGATGGCGCCAAGGAAGAAGTAAAGTTAAGATCAGATGAATGCAGCTCTAGAAACTGTGGAAGAAAAATAAAAGAAAGCGGAAGAAATAAAACGAAAAAAGGTATTAAAGCTTGCGAGGATATAGAAGTCAACGAAAAGAAAGAGGAAAGTGTCAGATTCTGCAAATTCAGTTTATTTCGAGGAATGGGTAGAAAGCGGAGATAATAACGATGATGTCGACATCTATTCAGAGAGAGATTCAGAGAGCGATGAAGATGACGATATCCCGTTGAGTTATTTGGTTACAAAATCGGAAACATCATTTGAAATATGAAGATATTCGTGTTGGAGATTTTGTTTTGGCCAGGTTTATGGGCAGAAAGAAGCAACCGCTTTTTTATAGATATGTCTGTGTAATTCAGAGACTTTACACAAAGAACGACATCGAAGTTGCATCTTTCAAAGCAGTTAACGACAAGTCAAGTTTTCGTTTAGTAAGAAATGATATATCAACTATCAAGTTTGAAGATATCATCGAAAAATTACCTCAACCTGAAATTATTAATGTCGGTGACAGATTTAAATATATATTTTCATATGGAATTGACATATTTGAAGCCTAGCTCTTTCAAAATGTGTTTCGATTTCTATTGTAATTGTTTTTCCTTTCAAGAAGTTCATTTCCAATTACTGATTTGAATAAATGTTCTTTTTTTGGTGTGTCAATAACTGGTGCATCAAACATATATTTTTGTTAAAATTTCACAATTTAAAATATGTTTTTTTTCAATGAATCTATTTTGGTATATTGATTGTCAAAGTACAAACTACAGAAAAAAAATGGGAC
Source organism: Chrysolina oricalcia (assembly GCA_944452925.2). Classification (NCBI taxonomy): domain Eukaryota; kingdom Metazoa; phylum Arthropoda; class Insecta; order Coleoptera; family Chrysomelidae; genus Chrysolina; species Chrysolina oricalcia. Next base: position 15,941,470 of record OX101822.2, read on the forward strand.
ATAATTGTGACCCACGGAATTGTTTTAACGCAATTTATTTCCTAAAAGTGTCAATAACTGGTACGTTTACCTTGATAGATGTAAGTAAAATCAGAGTTTAAGTGAAAAGGTAAAATGGTTGTACCAAAATGAAATTTTGGAATGTTGCTAAATCCTAAATATAACATATTATATGTATGTATTTTATGAAATAAAATAAATGTATTAACAAATGGCAACTTACACGTATAGAAGTTCAGAAATATCACAGAAATCACAATTTTCCACGATATCTCATCTAAAATCATCCAAAATCATATGAAAGTATAAAATCTGACTATACAGAATATCAATAAAAATAATAAAAGACAATGAAAAAACAATATTGTATTATTAAAAAATACCTCAAATTGAAAAAGTGTACGAAATAGAACAAACTTGAATGACTAGAGTACGTCATTGTATACTCCTGCATGTTATAGTAGGCTTTCTCTAAAAGTGCCCCTTTCCCTATTTATTGAACTTTTTTGTGCAAAGTAATTTCTATAGGCTATTGGCAGATGGTTACATATTTTTTTTTTGGTTTCATGCATGATGGAGTTTCTAGCTAGATTTCGGTATAGGTAAGGAAATACACCTTTTCTTCTTTTTTCCATTTTTGTCCAATTTTTGTCTCAAAAGATCACACCTCCTAATAAAAAATAAGCAGAACCGTAGACATATCAAAACTAGACATGTCTGTGGTGAACAGATCACACTCTAAAACTGTTTTCAGATTTCTTTTTAGACAAAAAACTATGTCGAAAACCGTCTAAAGTTAATTTAAATGTCTGCCAATGTTTCAGTGGCCTCGTTTTTCAGATCAGAGAACCATAATGAGAAACAATCAGACACATATCTGCTATGCACGATGAGAATGTGTGTTCGATAATTTAAACAAAATATTAGCCAATATCAATATCAGCTAATTTATGAAAGTGCTACAAATTCAGTTGCAATTATGAGGCACGGACATGTATGTTGTGTATTTTGTATTAATTAATAATGCAGCCGATAGGTGGATCATGATGTTATATTCAAATAATGGCCGTATCGGTGTTTGTCAAGTCCAATTGTCCGGCTTCACCATTGATAAATAATATATGCGTTGTGTGCTTGTCAGAATTAGATTTATTGAATGGATTCTTGTTGAACATGAACGGTTCTATTATTAAGATCGGAACAATTACATTCAGAAAGAACTTGATCTATATTTCATCACAAAACAGGATGGCTCCCAGTTCCCGGACTCCTTCACTTTAACATAGACTCGCGTGTAAATCAACAAATTTGTTGCCTCCTAAAACTCTCATTTATACGAAGGCGTATAAGAGCCACGAACAATTCTTTTATGGAATCCCGACTTTAAAGTCGAACCCCCGACTTTAATCTTGGCGGTCCGACTTTAATCTCGGAGCACCGACTTTAATCTCGCACCCCCGTCTTTAAAGTCGGACCCCTGACTTTAATTCCTGACCCCCGACTTTGATTTCGGACCCTCAACTTTAATATCGGACCACCGACTTTAATCTCGTACCCCCGACTTTAATTCTGACCCCGACTTTAAAGTCGAACCCACGACTTTAATCTCGGAGCCCAGACTTTAAAATCGGACCCCCGACTTTAATCTCGGGATACCGACTTCAATTTCGGGATTTCGACTGGGCGCTTTGGTTTTAGTACTTTACAGCGAAGTGGTCGAGGTGTTAGAGCGTTTGGCTTACACCCAGACGGTCCGGGTTCGATCCCCGGTCGTGTGTCACTGAGCTGAAGTGGTTCGGATTCCACTTTTATTTAAACTGTACACTGGGAGAGTTTTTTCCACTCCCACTAGCGGCAATTTAATTACCGCCCGTTTTAACGGGAATTTACCATCAAGTGGAATTTTGCATACCACGTGTTATATCACCTTGGATATTTACTCTGAATAACTCTGTGCACTTCTTCGATGCAACTTTACGTTGTGACATAATTTTACGATGGAACTTTACATTGTTATATTACTTCACAACAAAAATTTGCATTAGAGTTTTACATTGTAATATCACGGTTTGATTCTCTAACGTGAATAATTTGCAGTGGAATTTTACATTGTAATATTACGGTTTGATTTTCAAACTTGAAAAATACACTCCGATGTGAATTTGCTATGGAATTTCATAATGTGGGATTACATTATCATGAATTTATACATTGAGGTCCTAAAGTAACGGATATATTCATTTTCTACATTATTAGCCATATTCAAGAAGAGCCCTGAAATACATCGATTCATGTTTTCGAAAAGACACTCTGTGACATAAAAAATGCCCCTCTTCCACCCTCCTCAAAGTGACAGTCACCCCATCAATTTTTTATAATGAAATAGGGGGTCAAATGATACCTTATTTAGAAGGGTATTTCTATACAGCCATGTCTATTCCTTTGCATTTTTGCGTTATTACAAAATTAATTTCCAAAATGTTAAGAAAACACGAATACTACTAAATTCGCTGTATATTCAATGCACCCTAATTTGGGGAGGTGGTGGCTTTGAGGGGGGTGAAGGAGCGGCGGTTTTCTTGAAAATAGATAACAACGTAGAAAATGAATTTATCCGTTACTTTAAGACCTCACTGTATATTTTTTTATTGTATAGGTAGGTACATTTTGTCTTTTATTCAACACACCATGAACGTATTCATCAATTTGCGAAATTCGTCTCCAGGTCATCAAAGTCTCCAGATGAGTTTTTATAGCAATAAAGTGTTTTGGTGAAGTGAAGATATTTTGCTCAAATTTTTGAACGTTGAACGTTTCCAAAATCCTCAATATTTTTCCATCCACTTCTATACCTTTATTAACCACTCTGGCTGAATGGCAGACAGATTGACCCAATATTATCTGGGTAAGAATCCAGCACACTTCATGTAGGTACTAGAAAATAATAATTGAATCTGTGGCGTTCAGTCGTAAAACAAAAATTCTATGTTTTATAATTATAAACAGATTCTGTTCTTGTCTTCATTATCTAACGATATTTCGGTTAATTATGTACAGTTCTCTTTAATAATTGGAAAAATGAATAAATTTCAAACATAAAGTGAATGTTTAATTCCAATAATGCAAAAAACTGAAAACATTTTCGAATAATACATTGCATATCATAAACTAACATTAATCATTTTATTAATATATTATAAAGATTTATGGGCTGGTCGTCCTATTCAGTACGATTGTCCTAAAAACAAAAAAGTTTTATTATACAACAAGCCACAGGCTTTCCATCGTCTTGTTAATTCTTGAAACAGTTAGGGCAGAGGCCAATAAAATTCAATTTAAATTATCATAGAATATGGACTAATATTCGACAACTAGATGCTTTCTACAAGTACTTCTGGAGTTTTTGGCGGCATTAATTTTTTTAGATAATTTAATGTCGGATTCGAGTAATGATGAATATGCGCCGTTTCCCGAAAGAGGTCCAATGGGTATGACAAGACAACTTGAACACAAGCGCGCATACGGCTGTCCAACTATATGATTAGAGTATTTACTATTTTAGTTCCACGGCCTAGAGTGCAAAATTATTGAGAGACCGTTGTAGACCAATAAGTAATTCTGAATTTCGAGAAAATTTTCGAATGAATAAGATAACTTTCAACCACATTCTCACTACCATTGAAAATAAAATCAGCACACATATTTTGGATAGAGGTAGACATACTATTACTCCCAAGGCACAATTATTAATCACATTATGGTATTTTGGGACGCCAGACTCGTATCGGTGAGTATGAAATATCTCCACATAATTACCCATCATCTAAATAATGCTTGAAGATTTATTTGTGAGGTCCATTTGTGGCCGATTCAATATTGGCAAAGCTACAGGCCTTCGAACAATAAGAAGAGTGACAAATGCTCAATCAGCCCAGAAATAATACGATGGCCCACAGGTGACTATTTACAGGAAGTGGAGAATGGTTTTCACCAAATGGGGGTTATGAATACCATAGGATGTATCGAGGGGATGCATGTACCCATACCCAAACCAAGAAATCATGGACATTCCTATATCAACAGAAAAAAAAATTCAAGTGTGATATTACAGGTAAATTGCATAGAATTTTTTGGAGGTGATTACAAATGATATTTTTGTTTCAGGGAATATGTGATCATACTCTTAAATTTACCCACTGCTATGCAGGTGAGGTTGAGGGAAATCATGACAGCACAGTCTTGAAAAGAAGTGAGGTGTGGACTTTCATACAATGCTGTGAAATTTCCTAATGACACCCATATTTTGGGAGACAAGGCAATCCTTGCCTACCCGAACTGATTACCCCTTATAAAGATAATGGGCACTTGAGCGGTGAACAAAAAAATTTCAATTTTTTGTTGTCCAGAACCAGAATCACAATAGAGGGGGCATTTGGATTACTCCAAAAAAGGTTTAGATGTCTCAAAGACTGTTTGGATGTTAGAAAAATAACATGGATTCCAATAGTTATTTTTGTATCTAGTGCGCGAAATGCTACTTTGGTGATCGAGAACTGATTTTTTTAACGAGGCGCAGCCGAGTTAAAAAAAATAGTCGAGATTACCAAAGTATTTCGCGCATGAGATGCAAACAAAATTTTTTTTACAAACGTCAAAAATATTGTTCTAAAATAAGTAATAACTATGAAAAATAGTATTGAACTGGCTTAAATAATTTTTCCAAATCAAGTAATTACTGTAACTATGGAAATAAAATGGCATTTGTTGACAATTATTTCAGTGACAGTTCTTGATAATTATTTTGGAGTGACTTTTTATTCGCGTCAATTTCGTGCGTGATATTTATTATTGTAAAAGAATGGAAATTTCGAGCGACGATGAACTAAGCAGTACCCCACCTAACTTGATAGATGCGGCCAATTCCGTAATTTCCAACCTTTTACCGGAGAAATCGAGGCGGCAGTATGAAAATGCATATCAGCAATTTAAAGAGTGGTGTGAAGCAAATAAAGCCAGAAAAATATCTCTCACAATTTGAAAGCCTTAATTATTGTTCTACATTAATAAATAAACGATTTCTTGTTTTTTGCTTGATTGAGGAGTTGAGGACCATATAGGTTAGAATATGAAAATCCCATATAGTTTACATGCAGTGTGCGAAATATATTTCGCACATTACTTCGCGCACGGTGTCATGGTAACGAATGAAAGTGAAAAAAAGTGCCACTTCGCATACTGTTGTCAATGCGCGAACCTTGTAATTTTTTGACGTTTGTAGAAAAAATATATTATAGCCATTTGTGTATTGCACAATATTTGTGTTATGCAAAATGATATTATAGATATGGTAGCCATCAATGAAATGCCGGATAATGACCATGAGCAAGATGATTTTGGAAATGTGGGGCTCGAGAGGCAAAGGATGCTGTTGGGAAGAGCTAAAAGGAACCGATTGTGTCAACAAATTATTAATCACTAATGTTTTTTCATGTTATATATTTATAGATAATAAACTGGACATTCCAAATGTATTTTTCTGTTAATAGGATTCATTATTTTTAACGAAAACATAATTTCTCAAAAATAAAAAACAACAAAATAATATATATAACAACGAAACAAGAACAAATATCACATTAAGGTGAAAGTATTTTTTGAAAATTCAGCATTTTGTCGGGATATTACTATTGAAATTACCGAAACAGGGATCCTTCCAAAATATTCTTTATTTTCATGAAGAAGGCTCCATGTCTTTTCAGTCGAAACAAGATATACCGTCAATTGTTCGTGGTCAATTTCAACTCCATCAATATTCATGATTCATGATCCTTCGCATTAAAAAATTCACCTAATGAGGAGAAAAAAGCACTGCAAGTTGAATTAATTCAAAACAGTCGAAACTGCGGAACGGAAAATCAGATTTGGCATAATGACAGAGATTACTAAGCACTCACTCGATATTTATGTGAATTTATATAATGGCATATCGATTCAAATCAATTCAATATGGCTGCCATTCGGAATATCAGCGATATACCTTCATGAATATGGCCCAACAAGATATGGATATCTGCATGTGATTAATATATTCGGAACGTGCATGGACAACCCATGAAAGGAACAAAGAGAAGTACGGTTCGGTTGTTTCTATTCAGGTCGGGTTTGTACTGGAAACAATTGAGAAATGCTTGTGGAAAACGCTATCTTGCCCAATAAAAATGTAATCGTTCAAAAGACTGTTTGTTTATTTCATTGACAAGTTAGTACCGAAAAAGAAAATTAATGGCAGTTTTCCACCATACTTCAGTAATGGTACAATTAAATTGATTCAAGAGAAAAACAAGGCTCACAAAAAATGGAAAAAAACTCTACGTAATAATAATTACATAATTTTCTCCGAGCTGAGGCACAAAACCAAACAAGCCACCCAGACAATGATAAATATATCAAGTCAATTGAGAACGAAGTTCCAAAAAATTCCAAGAAATTTTGGCATTTGAGAAATTGTCATAATAAAATTCCAAACTCAGTTACACTTGATAATGAAATTGCGGAGGGTGAAAATGTTACAGAACTCTTTGCAAAATACTTCTGCAGTGTCTATCAACCGTACGAGCAAAAATTGATTTCTCGAGTTTCAACTGCAGACGATAAAGATTGCATTAGTAAACTGAAAGTTACTGAACTGCAGGTTCTTGAATCACTTTTAGAACTAGTTGAAAATAAAGGAGCAGGTCCCGACGGTATTCCATCAATTTTTGTAAAAAACGTTATGCTCGCCCCTCTGCCAACTATTCAATTACTCTTTTCGTGAGTGTGAATGTCCAAATGAATGATGAAAAGCAGCCTTTGTTGTTCCGATCCCAAAATTAGGAGATAAAAATAATGTGAAAAATTATAGACCAATTTGTAAACTTAATATATTCAGTAAGGTACATGAACGTCTTGTACATACAGATATGATTAAGGCGGTAAAATCTTCCATAATCTCAGAACAACATGGGTTTTTTCCTAAAAGATCCACCGAATCTAACTTAATTATATACCGGGTGTCAACGAATCTATTAGACAAGTCATAACTTCTAGACCATTAGGTGTATCAAAATGAGATTTGGTATAGGTAAATGGTATGTGAAGAGGAGAGTTTTCACATATTTTTCACTTTCCGGTCACTTCCGGTTTCACCGGAAATGGCTTCGGTTCTAAATTTTTAAATGGAACACCCTATATTGTAAAATTTTTTGATTTCTGAGACAATTCTAGTTCAGAATGTGACATTTTCGAAAGTTTCTAAGTCTACTTCATTTTTTTGAAGTCACTTTTGAAATTACATCTAGGCGGCCATGATCGGAAGTAAACTAATCTAAGGACCTCAGGTGATATCAGAATATTACAATCGCGAAGTTTTAGTGACTAACTATCATTTTTCTAATGGCGACCATTTTTTGACAAGCACTTTCCGAAAAAAGGATATTATGACGAATCTAACGACACTAATTTATCTGCGAATGGATTACAAATAAGAACATAAATTAAATATTACTGAGGAAAATACTTCATAATAATTTATTTACTTTTTTCAAGTGTGCCGAGAATAGGCATGATGCATAATATTTTGCAGTTATTTCGATCAAGTCTTCTTTGGAGAACAAAACACTCACTTAGGTTATGACAGTGACATAAGATTTAAGAGCAGAGGTTAAAATTTTCTTGATTTTCGTTAAATTTTAGTTCAATTGTCCGTCAAAATAATGTATAGGTACTCAAAGTGAAAAAGTGGATATGTTGTTATTGTTTGGAGAATGTCACAGAAATTCAAGGAATGCTGCTCATCCATCCCAATAGTATTTTCCGTATTTTGAGAATCGTTTTAGGCAAGAGGGAAATCGAGAGGCAGAACAGAGGTTTATCATAAATGAGGAGACTGAGATTAACGTTCTTGCTATGGTTGAGGTTGACAAAACGGTTTCTTTAAGAGAAATTAGTCGAGAAATGCAGATAAGTCACGAATCAGCAAGAAAAATATTGAAAAAGCACGGATATCGAGCAGTTAAATATCAGTTTCATCAACATTTGTATGCTGACGATGGCGATAGACGAGTAGTGTTTTGTGATTGGTTGCTTCAAAACCATAAAGTCAACCCAAATTTCATCAACTTTATTCTATTTTCCGACGAATCACGATTTACAAATAATGGTTTGTTTAATAAGCAAAATTCTCGGTACTGGGCCCAACAAAATCAACATGCAATGAGAGAGGGCAATTTTCAAGAAAGGTTTGGCGTCAATGTCTGGGCTGGTATCGTTGGAAACAGAATAATTGGACCAATATTATTTCGAGGTCAATTAAAAGGGGCTAGTAACTTAGGTTTTCTTCAAAATGAAATCGAGGATCATCTTAAAAATCTACCTTTAGCAGTTTTACGGCAAATTTACTTCCAACAAGATGGAGCACCCCCTCATAATACCAGATACGTTATTGATTACTTAATAGAGCATTTCAATAATCAAGTTATTGCAACCAATGGTACGGTACGGTGGCCTGCCCGCTCACCGGATCTGACTGTGCTAGATTTCTTCATTTGGGGATATCCAAAAATGGCAACATGGCAAAAATGGCAACATGGCATCCTCATGCTCAGATGTTACTGAAAACGCCTCTCGATCTAAATGCTGTAAAAAGTGCAAAAAAAGCCGTAACAGGTTTCAAGTGCATCAACTGCAATAGTGTTTTCCATGATAGTTGTGCAAAAGCGCTAAATTACGTGAAATTCATCGATAAGGAACTATTAGTGTGCTGTGAGATAGACAACGCCCAAAAATCGAATTCCGATAGTGAAAGTGACGGAGCTTTTTTTGAATCCCTAGAAAATATTTGCTCTGACAAGAAAGTGGATATAAGCATCTTCCAATATGTGGTAAGACAAAAGGATCAAATCATCAAACAATTACATGAAAAGGTGAAAATATTAATGTCCCACATTGATGAATACAAAAAAGAGGCGACCCTCAAGTCAAACGACACCAAAAAAAGTGGCCTGGTCAATACTGCTACTCAAGGTCAATCCTCGCACACAATTCAATCCTCTTATCATCCATCTCCAAACAGCGATGTTGCCGGTTCCTCGCGACCAACTCAACTTCAGGAAATATCAGAACAGAGATTAAAGCTCTCTCTTTTGGAAACAGATACCAGGGCTAAATGCGACAAATATATTAATTTGGCTAGGGATGGCGAAGGTAATGATGAAACTGACGACCACTTCACCAAAGTTACCTACAAGAAAAAGAAAAGGGGAACTGGTGAGGGGAATGGTGACTATGGGTTCAATGGAAAACCTGAAGTTAATAAAAAGAAATTATGGCTATTCATTACGAAAGTACCTGACTCCGTTGAATCCCAGAATATTAAGGAATTTATTGAGAAGAAAATTAATTCAACAGATGTCTGTGTTAAACTACTATCTACAAAAAACTCTCAAAAAGACAACAGATCCTTCATGGTGGGTGTTCCTATTGACTCAAAGAATATTGTTTATAAACAAAGTTTCTGGCCAAGGAATGTCGATTATGAACGCTTCAACTTCAGACTGGGAAAGCGCTTCCTAGACAACCAAAGTCCAGTGAACTCAGTGGATAACAACGATCGGCCTGCGTCGTTTTTGTAAAAAATTTTCCAAGAGAAAGCGAACAAGTATTATCTGTAAATGTCATGGGTAAGACTGCTCCTCAATGCAACAGAGTTGGTGAGTTAAATATCTTTCACATCAACATTCAATCAATCTCTAATAAAATCGAAGCTTTGCTTCTATATATAGAAAACAAAAAATTAGATCTACTATGTATCAGTGAACACTGGCTCACTGATACTCAAATTCAATCTGTACACCTAAATAATTACACTTTGGCCTCCTCCTACTGCCGCGCCGAGTATGAGCATGGTGGTGAGCATTTTCGTAAAAAATAACCTTAAATCTGTACCTATAGATTTGCATCAGTTCTGTATTGCTAGACACGGGGAGTTTTGCGCGATAGAACTGTCTTTAAGTAGAACAGCTGTCATAACCTGTTATAGACCTAGTAGCTCATGCAACATTAAGTTATTTTTCAAACAAATCACTGCTATACTAGACAAGTTAGTAGTCAAATATTCGAAAATAATATTATTAGGAGACTTTAATATCAACATACTTATCGATGATAATAAATCTATTCTCTGGAAAGACATACTTGAGTCTTATGGACTAAAACCAACTATTTTTGCTCCCACTAGAGTAACATCTTCGTCTTCTACTTGCATTGATAATATTATCACTAACTTGAATGAGAATAACTATAAAGCTTCAATTGACGATCCATGCCTATCTGACCATAAGTCTCAAATGCTCACAATATACTCTGAATTTGAAAATCACGTAAAAGTTTTCAATACAAAAAGGGTTATAACACAGGCTAAGATAAATAGAATCGTCGAAATACTATATCCCATGAACTGGACTGAATTCGTTGATCCGACTTGCCCAGGACAAATTTCTGACTATCTAACAACTCTTTATAATGCACTAATCACACAAAACTGTCCTGTGAAAACGGTCTATGACAACTGCAATCTTAAAGTTAAATTTTTTAATGAAAACTTGAGAAAAATGAGAGACTTTCTCTCGATCCTAAATACAATTTCGAAAAGTTCGAATCGAGATATCAGTTGATATCGAATTCTGACAATTTAGCTAAAACATGCTGGAATTTGATAAACACGGAAAGCAATCGAGGTAAAAAAAAGTTAATGAAAGATGTGACTATAACCCCCGACGAGTTCAATGATTTTTTTACAAATATTTCAAATCATATTATAAGTTCACTACCTGATTGCGATCAGAATGCAATAAATTTTCTTGACCCACTGAATTCTCCTAAAGACTCGCTTTTTCTCCATCCAATAACTGAAAGTGAAGTTCTTGATGCCATTCTAAAACTGAAAAATTCATCTTGTCCTGATATGTACGAAATGACGAGTAAAATAATAAAAAGCACTTGTTTTTTTCTTCTAGAACCTTTGACTATTCTCTTCAATCATTGTATCTCCAATGGTAAATTCCCTGATGAGTTCAAGCTAACTAAAGTGATACCTATATTTAAAAAAGGTGACAAAAATACCATTGATAATTACCGACCAATATCGATAATACCAATTTTCGGTAAAATTTTTGAAATTATTCTAAAAAGCCGCTTCATTTCGTTCTTTACTATACATAAAACGCTACATGTAGGTCAGTTCGGCTTCAGACAGAACTGTTCCACTGTTCAAGCGATACAAAGACTTGTGGCTGACATAGTCGAGGGTTTTGAGGCTGGTCTACATACGGTGGTATCTATGTGTGACCTGAGCAAAGCCTTCGACTGTGTCTCTCACACAGTGCTATTAGATAAACTACAATTTTACGGTATACGCGGTACCTCATGGGAATTATTCAAATCATACCTGAATGGTAGGAGACAAGCTGTACTTATAGACAACAGCTATTCTGAAATCGAGAACATTCATTATGGGGTACCTCAAGGTTCTATCCTTGGTCCACTTTTATTCATCGTCTATATAAATGACATATTTCATTACATGTGTCCAACCAAATGCATTTGTTATGCAGATGATTGCTCCCTTTATGCATCTGATAAGAAACTAGATTACTTGAAAGAAACTTCACAGGATTTTTCAAGAAAAGCCGAAACATGGTTCGTTTCTAATTGCTTGAAACTCAATAAAAACAAAACTCAAAATATTGTTTTCTCAACCAACAATACGATTGCCAACAGCTCAGAAGTTAAATTACTTGGAATTGTTATGGATGACAAATTAAAATGGTCAGTTCATATTGAGCACCTGAGTAAAAGGTTGAACTCAACTCTCTTCATTTTGCGGAAACTCAGCAGATTTGCTAACCTTACAGTTTTGAAAACAGCCTACTTTGGCTTATTTCACTCCCACATTAATTACGGTATAACTCTATGGGGAAACGCTGTAGACTCTGTGAGAATCTTCAGACTCCAGAAACGAGCTTTAAGAATAATATCTAAAGCCAATTTTAGAGACAGCTGCCGCCCCATATTTGAAAACCTAGAAATACTCACCTTACCATGTATTTACATTCTCAATTGTTTGTTGGATATTCATAGAAATAAAGAAAAACTTCAAAGTAGAAATTCATTTCACAATTATAGCACAAGAAATTGTAATTTGATTCGACCTACTAGACATCGTTTATTGACTTCTGAACGCAATACCTTAGACGTAAAGTTATATAATAAATTGCCAGTGTACATTAGGGAATTACCCACTCATAAGTTCAAGATACTAATTCGAAGATATTTGCTGTCGCAGTGCTTCTACTCGGAGGGGGAGTATTTGGAGGCTGGTGTGAGTTCATGGGAAACTACAGATAAGTCATAATATATATGTGTATATATATCACTGCAACACAAGCCATTGAGGAGCACTCTTTACCTAATTTAAAATTATATATATTTTTTTAACTTTAAAATTTTAAATTATAAACTGCAGTATTGTAGTATTGTATTGTTTTGAACAAATTTTTTTAATGTATTATGCTATGTCCTGGACCTACCACAAATGGATTTACTGTTCTGTAATGTGGCTGAATAAACTATCTTCTGAATAAACTATCTATGTTAAAGAAAGGGTCTACTATGCAACAGCACCAGCCACTCTAGAAATCTTAGAAGAAAGGATTCTACAGGCGTTTAGAAGTATAATGCCACAAATGTTACGAAACGTGTGGAGAGAAACAATTGAACGAGCTGAAATGTGTCTTCAACAAGGAGGAATGCACTTTGAAAATTTACTATAGTGAAAATTTTAAGAAATTAGGATATTGAAAAAAATGTAAATGCATCGCTGAAATTATTGTTAATTTTCTTAAATTTGTTGATCCAATCGCAAATAAATTAGTATCGTTAGATACGTCAAAATATTCTTTTTTCGGAAAGTGCTTGTCAAAAAATGGCCACCATTTGAAAAATAATAGTTAGACACGAAAATGTAATATTGCCAACTTGTCTTATTCATATCTATCATACTAGTCACTAAAACTTCGCAATTGTAATATTTTGATATCACCTGAGGTCCTTAGATTAGTTTACTTCCGATCTTGGCCACCTAGATGTAGTTTCAAAAGTGACTCCAAAAAAATTAAGTTGGCATAAAAACTTTCGAAAATGTTACATTCTGATCTAGAATTGTCTCAGAAATCAAAAAATGTTACAATATACATTATGTTCCATTTAAAAATTTAGAACCGGAGCCATTTCCGGTGAAACCGGAAGTGACCGGAAAGTGAAAAATATGTGAAAACTCTCCTCTTCACATACCATTCACCTGTACCAAATCTCATTCTGATACACCTAATGGTCTAGAAGTTATGACTTGTCTAATAGATTCATTGACACCTGGTATAGTGAGTACATCCTCTCAGCAATTGATTACCAAATTCAAGTCGATTCTGTTTATATTTTAGTAAAGCCTTCGACAAAGTTGATCACAACATTTTGATTGCAAATTTGTCTGAAATCGGTATACATGCTGATCTGCTTCGCTGGCACTCCTCATATCTGTATAACAGAACCCAAACTGTTACTGTGAATGGTTTCAGATTAGTACCTTATGTTGTGACTTCTGGCGTTCTATTTTGGGCCCACTATTTTTCATTATATTTTGAATGACGTAGTCTCCTGCTTCAAATTCTGTAATTTCTTAGCTTATGCAGATGATATCAAATTTTTTTCCCAGATTTCAAGTGTCAGCGACTGTTCATATTTCCAACAAGATCTAGATAGATTCTCAAAATACTGTGAAGACAACAAACTTTTTTTAAATTTGGACAAATGCTGTTCCATCTCATTTATTCGTAATAAAACAACCTTCGCGTATGCGTATATAACTTTAATAATAAAAATCTTAAGCAAGTCAAAGAGGTAAAGGATCTTGGTGTCATCTACGAAATTAGAATATCGTTTACATCCCATTTGGAATCAGTTGTTTCAAAACGTAACCGTATGTTAGGATTTGTTTTGAGATTTCTCGATTACAAGGCTACAAATGTATAGAATCATATGGCTAGTACAGACCTCAGTTCTCAGACAGAAGTATCATTTGCATTCAGTAGAAAAATGCCGAGAACACTCTGATGTTATATATTTGTACAAATTATCAAATGAATATGTAGATTCACCCACCATTTTATCTAACATAAGCATTCACGTCCCAAATAGACTCTTAAGGAATAACCCCCCCCCCCCTATTTGAGATAACATTTCACAGAACTAACTTGAAAAAAATTCCCCCATTTACAGAATAGTATCATTATATAATAGTAACTATCTCGAAATAGACATTTTCAATATTTCAATCATTTCTTTAAAAAAAAAGTGAAACAGGCCATTTAATGTGAATTTAGATGTATAGGTAATTATTTGTTATTATTCTTAGTAAATATTTAAGCTAAGCTAACTCGCAATCTGAATAATTTTTGTATTTGTAATTGTTAATAACGACTCAAACTCTGAAAGAAAAAATTTCCAGGATGATTAGTCTATCTCGCTTTTTGTTCCTCTAAAAATTGTAGTTTATGTAACAATACAGCCGTATGCATAGTCAATCGCCAGCGCCTCGCCAGAGTTTCGCCGTTCGCTACACAAGGATTACAATGCACAGTCGAGCTCCAAAAAAGTGACACCTTTGCGATAAGTCACATTTTGGCGAAATGCTGGCGATGTACAACCTTTTTGGAGCTCGACTGTGCATTATAGTTCTTGTGTAGCGAGCGGCGAAACTCTGGCGAGTCACTGGAATTGACTATGCATACGGCTGTTAGAGTTTTCGAAAGTGGTAGTAATAGTGATAGTGCGAATGCCTATAGATGATAGTGTTATAGTGATAGTGTTATAGTGATAGTGTTATAGTGATAATGTTATAGTGATAGTGTTATAGTGATAGTGTTATAGTGATAGTGTTATAGTGATAGTGTTATAGTGATAGTGTTAAAGTGATAGTGTGAATTCTTATTGTGATAATGCTATAGTGATAGTGTTAATTCTTCCTTTCTTAGAGTGAAAATAATTTCAATTTATGTTTATAGAATGATTACTTATTTCCATCAGGTTTTTGCTTTGAAATTTCGTTTTCCTCAAAAAACTCGAATGGAGCGCGATAAAGAGCTCAAGTTACGTCTGACGGCCCCGTTTTTACCAGAAGCCCTTACATTATAAATATTGTTTTTGAATTAAGCTAGGTCGTTTTATTTCCAGCATAGAAACAACTTCTGCTCCGCAAAACCCCTGCAATTTTCATAAAAACCTATGCCATCTCATAGGATTAGTGATAATAAATATTTATTCTACCATGAAAAAAACACCCGAAGTCGTCCGAACTCAACTCGAGTTAAATTCAGTGCGACTTCGGACGCACATTGAAGCGTTTTGATCACCTCTGAGGTGAAAATCCAAAATATACAAATTGTAGATATTGATCTCTACTTTCACATGCTGTTTACAGAATTTGAATAAGATGGTTTTCCTTAAATCGGCGCATTTACAAAGATTTGCACTTAACCCATTAGCGCCCGAATTATTTTTTTTTTCATAATTTATTATTTCCTTCCGTGAAAATGTTTAGAAATACCTCCTGGAGCTGAAGAAAATATTGAAAAAATTATTTACTCTCCAATTTTTCGAAATTTTGCTGTTGCCATATGGCATCGCTAGGCGCTTCTGATATGAAAAATATTGATTATGAAAATTTTGATAAAAAATTAATATTAGCAAAAATTGATAATAGCAAAAAATAAAAACACGAAATATAAAATAAAGTATTTTTTCGTCGACCTCTGCAAAAAATGACATTTTACGTACTAATTTCCGGACGAAAAATCGACTATTTTTGGAGGCAAGTACTTTTCGTCCGCAAACACTTTTCGTCCGCAAACTCTTTTCGTCCGCTGTGGTTACTATGATACGGCACGGTACGAGAGCGGCGATTGAGTCATTTTCGTAAATCCACGTTTTAATTAATACATAGGCGCCTGTGACAATAACTGTCATTTGCTGTTGTCAAATTAATTATTTACGAAATCCGCTAGATTTCAGGTAAAGCACTTCAAGAGAGAAGTTTTGGAAATGGTGCTGTTGGAGCACCTGCATCTGAAGTTACATCAACAAGTACCCAAAATCAAAACTTGTCTCTTGCATCTTCTTCGACAGCAGGAATTAATATCAATAATTGCACAAACTGTACGTTCAATATTCATCTTCGAGATTGATTTAATTTTGTAGTATAGTTGAAATAGAGAGTTGTTACACTTCAAATACATTTTGTTTATATTCATTAAAATTATGATCGAGTCTGCAGTTCGAAGAGTTGGACGTAGCTGAGGCCAGCAAACATGCGAGTACTTACTTTCATAAAGGTATGTAGAGGTCGACGAAAAAATGTAATATGCACCTCGGCGAAAAACTGTCTACTGTCTCGCCTGCTTGCTATCCTCGGCTGCGCCTCGGCTATCAATTTGCAGGCTCGACTATAATAGACAGTTTTTCGTCCTTGGTACATAAATAACTATATTATGATTGATATTATAACATTAGTATGTGAGTGGAAATGTATGAAACAATCAATACACAAGGCAACATGACATTTCTTACACATGTTTCTTATTATTGATTTGCATGTACTTACAGCACATCTTTTTCTCTTCCGGAGTATGCTAGACAGCGTGATCAGTACGGTCGAGTCTGATGTCATTTGATATACGGCATGTAGAAGAGGACTCTATAGAGGAGGATCGTCTGTCCGCTCCTTAAGGAAGTACTTCATATTATTTCAAGTAAACGTTATTTCTCTTCTGAAATCTAATTGAGGCACTTTTTTATTTCGAGAGTTGTTATACAAGAGCCAACTGTTCTGCATTGCTACGTCTAATAGCCAAGTAAATAGAGGCCAATACCATTTCTTGCCCCTTATTCCTATTCGGTAGATGCAATATTTTGATCCATTTGATCAGTTCCCCCCATATGTTTATTATATTGTGCTATAGCAAAGGGTCATGGAATCATTATATTGCGCTTTTGCTGTTGAGAAAACCGCTTAACTTGTCCCACTTCTTGAGTACCGCTGGAAGAGGAAATGATTGTAACCACAGCATTATCCATCCATCTGATGTATAAATGACCGTCTGTTTTCTCGATGGCTGTTTCGAAATGGCCACGAGGTTTTTTTGCAAACAATGTTTTGTTGGTTAGGGGGCATTGAGTTGGAATTCGATTTTCTCGAATTGTACCAATACCGAAGTACCCACGAAATCTCAAAAATGAAAACATTGCAGGATTTGAAAACAAATTGTCCATATAGAAATGATAACGCAGATCTCTCTTTACTGGTGAAATTTCATCCATCATTATCAGCATTGGGCTGGCAGCTTTACCAAATAGAACATCATATTGAGCATTTCCATGAGGACTTTTTCCCTGATAGAGGTCAAAATTTACTAGATAGCCGTCTTTAGTATTTATGCTCCACACTTTATATCCGAATCTCACTGGCTTGCCGCGAATGAATTGCTTACAGCTGTGTCTGCCATAATATTTGACCATGAATTCGTCGTAGGATAAATTTTGTTCTGGAACGAAATATTCAATACACCTTTTTTCATCATTTCCATAAAACGTCTTATCTTCCATGCTTTATCGGTAAGATCAATTTTCGTATTATCCGCAAAATAGATAAAGCGGCAAATTTCTAGAAATCGGTTACGGCGCATTGACTGGGAGACAGCTGCATTACGCATATCATCACGTGAGTCCCAATAGTGTCTCTTTGAAGGTAGTGTGTTATAGCCACTCACGAACAATATTGCAAAAAAACTACGGATTTCATCACAAGTGATTTTTGGTTCAGGACAGTTTAGAAACATAGCATATCGTCGGCTTTCATTCACCAGAAATTCAATAATTTCCGTATCTATAAACTGTTCAAAAACTTCAACTGCTGACATTTTTTCATATTTCGAATAATTTGGTTACGGAAATACGGAAGGGGACTCAATATCAAAATTTGCGTGCAACACCCACCGAGGTTGAAAATTTTGTTTGTGGTTGCGCCTCTCGTTTATCCAATGTGTTACTTCTTTTTTCATCGGCACCGATGGAGAAGTAGAATCTAAACCATCAGACTCTTGAATGTCATAATGTTGGGTATCATACTCTACCCCCATTCTGTCATTGTTTGGTAGCTTGATTTCGGCACCAGCGCGTAATTGACGAGAAGAAAGGTTATCAACTAATCTAAAAAAATCATGCATATTATGAGATATTCAATAAAATTATAAAAACCTCAACTTACCCGCCCTCCTCTTCATTTGCCGAGTCTCCGTCAGTATCCACATTCGGCTCAGGCGGCTCAATATAGATATCTCCTTGAATATCATTTTCATACGCCATCTCTAATGCTTCTGCCAATGAAAACCCTCCTCCTGAAAAAAATTCATGAGATTTACAGAGTCTAAGTGCCTAGCGTTGCCATGCGGCAACGGTAAGATTTACACATGTATAACTCATAGTGTAATTTGCCAAACAGTTTTGAATCATCAAAATAAATTAGACTTGGATATCTACAACACCCCTGTTAATACGGCAATACCATTTATTTCCTTTGAAATAGTGAAATAAAATACTTACGTAAAACGAACGTTCACATTTTTCTTTTTACGAAACACCAATATTTTAAAATCACACTCACTGAAGTAACGGCGTTCAAACTGCAACTGCAACTGCCGCTGACTATTCGATGGATACAGTATTCGAGATCACCATTGACACTAGGTGGCGCTTCAAAACTCCGGGAAAACAAAGCAAATGTCATTTAGTTATCTTTTCTTGACAGTTGACGACTTTTTGATGTTTTTTAATTATTGAATTTGACTTCTACCTCAACTTTGGAGTGCTTTTATATAAATGCCTGTTGTGAAAATTAATTTGGCTGCAATTTTTCAGTAGTGTTTGAACGGAAAATGGCCCGTGATCCTGAAACTTCAACAGCGTCTAACCTTGATCGACCTTGACAAGTATTGAAGTTAAAAAACACAATTACAATTATAAAATCCTGTATTACTTCATTTATTCCTCTATTTCAATTTTTATCAATTATTTTAATGCTGTGTCTAGAAAATAAATGGATTGATTTACGCCAGTTATAAACCAAATTACCTCTCACTAGATGTGAAAACATTCAAATTAAAGAGTTCACACTGTTCTCGGATGCAAATACACGTATGTTTATGAATTAGTTTCCCGATTTTCAGTTTAATTCCCAATGTTTTAGCTAATATCTGGTTTCTGGGAAAAGAGTGCATTGAGACATTTGCAGACGAATAATTCTTGCATTGTGGCACTGGACAATTTTTTCTTGGCTTACTTGTCACATCAAAGCTATGCTCGATCCTTCCATTAAATCAAAAAAATTGAACCAAATATAAAAAAAAAATCACTAATTTATTAACACGCGATATTATGGCAGAATGTTTGTTTTCCCGGAGTTTTATATACAAATTTCGAAATGTAGATGTCGCCCACTCCGTGGTGACCCCGAATTGTGCACCGAATAATATTTGCGCCATAAGATGCGCCAACAAGATGTTTGAAATATAACGTGTTTGCTGTTACCTAACAGCAACGCTGGGCGCTAATGGGTTAAATTGTTTATAACGCGATTGTGCAAAAACTACACATCGGACAGAAACCATCTTGCGCACAGTTGAACCACATGTTATTATCTGTCAGTTTCCGCAATATTGTTTGTCTAGTTTCAGATTTATAAAAATTATAAATTTTTTAAAAATGGTCTCTTTTTCGAAGGTTTCCCGGATCTTCTCAGTGGAAAATGCACCGATCCGGTCGTATGGAAATTCATTTTGTAGGTTTTATAAATCACTACACTTACTATAAAACGATTCTTCGAATATTCTTTGAGATATTTCCAAAAAACCAAAGAAGTTGTAATTTTTTTCACCATTGCTTGTTTAAAAAATTCCACAAACCCCAAAACTAGGGTTTTCTTTAACGAACTATTTAATGAAAATTAGTATAGGCCATTTGAGTCTTTTATTTTGTGGGGGAAAAAACCTCTATAGCTTGATCTATACAGGTATTCCTGATATTAGCCCGAGACCCGTGTCAATGGCCTTTTCATCGACCCTCCCTCTAGATAACAAAAGGCGGCGGTGTAGCTTCATTTTGAATAATCACGATAAACTTTATGCAAAATCCCCATCGAGTCCCACGGGTATTAATTCCAAGAAGCTTCCCAGTATCTCGAAAACTATATGTGAAACGCGGCCAACCCATAATTGTCGAATAAAATCGAGAAGTATTCAAATAACATACCGAGAGCACCACCACCACCTCAATCGTAGAAACGTTCGTAAATTCCTGCAGAGAATAGTTTCTCGAATTGTATCTCAACATATAATTTCACTCTTCTAGCGGAATGCTATCTTTTCATTTCGAATAATGACTAATGCCACGGTGCACAGGGTGGGCTCCAGATGTGAGTCAGGCGGAAGCCCGGGGCTGCAAATTTTAATTTCGGCGAACTGAAGAAATCCAGTGTACTGCAGTTCTAACACAAGTTTCTAGAAGATTTCCGAAAGTTTCTAAAGGGCACGACTAGTTGAGAGAAAAAAAAAATTTGAACTGAGTGTGTCGTTGATTGGTTGAGGGCCAAAGGACTCAATACTAATCATATACAAAAACCTGGTCCAACAGTTACAACAAACCAGCGAGCTAGGGAAGTCGAGGGCCTTACCTTTTAACGTGTGATGCCATGCTCGAGACCGGTGACGGTGCTGGGATATGAAACCACGTCCTTATGGTTCAGAAGCGAATGCTCTACCATCACCACCACCGAGGCTGATGATATATGGAAATAGTATTGTAGAACAGGTCTATTAATATGTACCTATTAAGTATTTCAGTGGAATACCATTTTTAATTGATATTTTAAACATTCTATTGAAAAAAACTTCTCACTTATTCATGTTCCCATTTACAGCTCCTGGTGTAGCTTACTTAAATGACATAGTTCCGGTTTTTGAGTAGTATTTCATGTTTCTGAATTCCACATTAGAGAATCAAAATTCATATACATTCGAAATAGAAGCACCCAAAACATTATTGTACGATAGATTTTTATTTTCATTTCGTTGACATTTAAAAAAGTTTGCTGGGACACGAAATTTCATTAATGTATCTGGAATGGCAGGATTAAGGTATGTTCATGCTCATACGAATTTCGGAAAATTCTTGCAAATAAAATGGCGGCTGAAAAAATCGCAATGAAGTTGAAATATTTGAACTTTTTTTCGAATTCGGATCAAATCAAATGTGTTTGTGTTATTATTTTATTAACCTCAATCCTCAAAATTAAATACACGTGCAGGTGAACAATCATATCATTTCATAATTCTTCAGTTCTCATTTTATAAAAAAAAACAATAGGAAAGTTTGTTGATGTGGTTGTTATTTGCATCATAGGATAAAGATTATTTGGATGAGTTCATTGTACTCTACCATCAGTTGTATCGGCTTTGGAAAGAACGTGAAGCTTCCAGACGAGAAAAAGAAGAGTTATTGTAATGTTTTAAAGAGAAACATTCGCAATTGAAAATTGAATCAATACATGACTCCTCTGGAAATGAAAAAACCCTACGATAAAATTGAAGTTACTTTTTTGTAATATCTAACAGAAAACAACTACTTCCCCGGCTAAAGCCACGCTGGACAGTGAACTACATCTGATAGATATTGAGAAAGACCCTATATAACTTGAGAAAAAAAATCTGAAAGTGAAAATTTGCATTTTCATTCAGGTAGTTGATTATTTATTAAATGTCCAGTTTCCATTGGAGATTCTTATCTATGAATGAGATAAGGGAGAATGTTATTCAGAAGTATCACTCACAGAAAATCGCTCATTTCATTGATGCGTGGATTGCATCTCTTTCGCTAGGCCTCCAATACATTTTGGTAGACAAAAATCTATTTCACTCTTCTAAGATCATCAGGGAGGTCGGAAGAATTGGAAAACATACTCTTCAGAAGCAATTTCACACTGTAATGAGGAATTGTTGGACTATTTCTTGTGCGGTGAAACTTTGAAAATATTTTTCTGACATAAAACCTGTCACGGGTATGGCATGTTGATTTCATTGAAAATATGAACAGGATGTTCATAAAGTCAGTTGTGGAATCATCTGCGACTGAAAGTTGGAATTTAGTCGCTGTTTTCCATCGTACAAGATAACCTCTCTTGGAAGGTATTCATGTTTTAAAGTTGTAGTTCAATGTCCAGCGTGGCTTTTGCCGGGGAAGTAGTTGTTTTCTGTTAGATATAACAAAAAAGTTACTTCAATTTCATCGTAGGGTTTTTTCATTTCCAGAGGATTCATGTACTGATTCAATTTTCAATTGAGAATGTTTCTCTTTAAAACATGAATACCTTCCAAGAGAGGTTATCTTGTACGATGGAAAACAACGACTAAATTCCAACTTTCAGTCGCAGATGATTCCACAACTGACTTTATGAATATCCTGTTCATATTTTCAATGAAATCAAGAGTTGTATAATGTTTGACATTTTTGAAAACTCGAAAAATTCATAGTGATTATCACAGCCTCGTTCGAGAAATGAGACTGAATGATCCCAATGAATATTTTAATGATTTTCGTGTGATGTGTTCTCAGTTTGATGAGCTCTCAATAGTTAGACCAGAAATAAATATATCACAACAAAACCCATTCCTCCCGCAGAAAGGCCATCACTTTTAGATTCTGTTCCTAGCTTTAGGATTCGGGAAGGAATACTTTTTATAACCAAAGAAAGAATAAACCATTATTAACAAAACTAATAAAACCCATAAAACATAAAACATTAAATTCTAGGTACTTTGACTTGCCCGCAATGACAGTGACCATCAAGTTTTGTCGCATGAAATTTTGTTGGTAATTTCCTAATTTGCGATTCGCATAAATTTTCCAAAGTTCGTATAAGCATGAACATACCTTTATTCTTCAATGTCAAAAATTGAAGAAAAAAAAACATTTTGTTGATTTTAGTAAAAATCTGTAAGAACCACTGGATTTACGAGGTTTCTAAACAATTTCAACCAATTTTTTTTACAGTATAAAAGTTATACATTTTTAATTAGAAATCGTCTTATATAATTCCACCAGTTCAATTATAAAATTAAGAAATATTTTATTCAAATTATCTTTTTGATAGAAACATTACGAGCGAATTAATTTTTAGAATTTCCTATGTAGAAAAATAATCTAGAGTTTGCTTATGACCAAGGGGGCACCCAAAGAGAGCTGCAGGGGCCCTTGACTAAAAGTATTAATTAACCAGAGCTTATTTTAAAATTAAAAGAATGGGTTAGCCTCTGCTTATGATAACAAACTAGTGATTAGGGGTTCGATAATTTTCAAAGAATCGACTAAAAACTACTTGTAATTGACTTTGTATGCTGCTGCTTGATTCGTTGAGCATGGTCTGTAAACTTCTTGTGTCAGAAACCCACTAAAAATAGGGGGAGTAAAATAATAAAAGGTGGTCTAAGTGTCCATCAAATTAATTCTCCCCCGTCTTATCCAACGATTAGGGAACTTTGTATTTTAGTTAATATCACAATGTATGAACAGACCAACCGTCTGTCTGAAAATATAAAATTCGTGTTTCTCAATGGAACATTTCATGAATTCCATCAGTTGTTATTTTTCATGAATAAATATTTTTCAGTTTAGTTATATGAAATTGTTCTGATTTTCAGTTGTTTTGATCTCTAGATAAGTAGTTTCGAAAGTACAATAAATGTTCATCGTCCCAAAATATTACTCCCAATACCATTTTCAGTGATGGAATGATATTTTGAGAATTTCTGAAGCAGTCAGATTTCCGCTAAACAAGCCCATAATTGATTACTCATGTTTCGTGCGTTCATCGTCTTAATAGGTTGAAAGATTCTACCTTCTTTAATTTTTTCACAACGTTTCAATTGCTTGTATCTGCAATCGTCTTCATGTGAATACTGTCAAGTTAAGGTGCGAAGTGGAAGTAAAAATCTTTCAACCCATATAATAGGACGATGAACGGCCGAAACATAGGTAATCAAGTGTATTGATTGGATCATAAAATAGAATATTTTCAAATTTCATTTCCTTTTTCATTAGAGAGTACTTTTCAAGAACTTTTCGAACTCCAGATTCAGTACAATCGAACTGCAATATTTTTAATTTTTCGAAATATCCGACTCAACTTTGTACTTTCATTTTGAATTTCCATGTAAACAATTATACAAAAACTGTACATACTCCGATCAACATTCAGTAGTCTTATGACTGCTTCTTTCTTGGTATTATTGATTAATTGTCATGCAGAATTTGAATAAATTTAATTCGGTTGGTTCTTCTGTTGTTTTAAAAAAATACCTTTCTGCTAGTAATAGACTGGTTCAATATACGAAACTCGAAAAACGTTGTTGTTTTTGGTGAATGTAGAAGAAGCGCATCAAAAGCGAAAATAATATCTGCGCAGTCTTACCCCGACAAAAGTGTTCCGGGTCGTAAAACTTCTGTGAATTTGTGTTCAAATTTGAAATAATGCTAGAACACCAATGAGTTCCTGCTATACAATATTGAAATAAAGCAAATATCCTTGTGTAAACAAAGATAACTAACAAACAGAAACTGAGAGATCCCCAGAGACGCCTAGACTTGGTACCAACATTATTGTGTCTATTTGGCCAGAATCTGGCATACTGAAAAATATCCTTTGGAGTGATGAAAGTAGTTTTCACAACAACGACATGATCAGTGAATTGACATATTTGTCATAACTGGTCACAAGAGAATCCTCATTGGATTACTACAAGATGTAACAATCAAGTATTTGGAATAAAAGTTTGGTATGGCTTACTGAAAGGTCATCTTATAGAACCATGTTTTAATAAAGGAAACTTATATAACGAGACGTACTTATATATATGACCTTATTACAAGAAGTATTATCAAAGTTATTCGAAGATATTCCAATTGGAATAGCATATTTGAGAACAATGATCATATTGTTAATATGTAAATGCGGCTACAAAAATCAAATCAAATTTTCCGAAATGGTTCAATGCAGAAGTTAGAGAATCAGTTCTTGACGTAGAAGGGCGTTTGATAACACATCATATGCATCTATCACATCAGCCCTCAGAAACGTTGCTACAGCCCTGAACCAGTGAAAATCGGCCATGCTTGGGTGCAGGGTAATACAGGTCAACCCATTCGGGGGCACTTTAGAGGTATAAGCTACGAGAGAATGCACTCATGGGGGAGTACTTCCTCACTATTGTGGAACCTCGTGGTAGATAACCTCCTTACACTCCTGAACCGCAGATGAATGTACGTGTCGTAATGGTTACTGGGAAGCATATGGGAGTATGGATGGATTTATGGGGGAGAACCTCAAGGTCAAACCTCATAAAACCACGATTATCCCTTTCCCCAGGAAGAGAAACATAGAAACCAACAGAGCTCTTCTTGGTGAAAGCCTACAGGGGAGACAAAATATCTGGGGTTAAACCTAGACTCGAGGCTTTCCTAGAACAAACATCTGGAAAAAGTGCTAACAAGGGCAAGGACATCACTGATGATGGCCAGGCGCTCCATTAGCTAAACTTGGGGATTTGGACCCAAACAATCCCTATGGCTATACACAGTGATAGTGAAGCCCTTGTGAACGTGTGAAGCCCTTCTGTGTTGACCAAAGGTTGAACAAGTACTCGGGGTCACTATGTCCAGCACATCTACGATTAGCCTGGAGGTGATACTGAACCTCCCTCACATTGCAGCGGAAGCGAGGATAGAAGCTTCCAGACTAAAGTGCCTGGGCCAACTCCAACATAAAGGAAGTTATAAAAACGACACATCTGAGATGCCGTCGGACAAAATGACCTCAGCCTACTCCTTTAATGGAACCTACACCACCATCACGCAAGCTGGGGAAACTCATCAAAGGCAATACCAATGCTGTCTAGGCCTCGCCACTCAAGCCTCAATATTCTAAGCCGAGGTAATGGCTATTTCCATCTGCACAAGAGAGAGAGAGATTCTAAGAAGGGGCCCTAGAAACCTACCCATAGCCATCATCTCAGATAGTCATGCAGGTTTTCTTCCAAAATAGTTTGGGAGACTAACAAAAACCTCAGCGACCTAGAAGCGCAGAACAAGATGAAACTTGTCTGGGTACCAGGTCACAGGGGCATCCAGGGGAATGAGAGTAGATGCCCTAGCAAGAGCGGAGGCAGCATCAACTCTCATCGGACCGGAACCAGCCTGCGGAATCCCGTTTGGGAACATTGGGCGGAACACGAAGGAAATGGGTTGAGAACTATCACAACTATCACCAGTCAATCCTCCTGGAAGAGCCCTTATGGAAAAACTCACGGAAAGATGACAATGATGGGACCAACCGACCGGCTCAAAAGACAATTCCATGAACTGAGCCGGAAGTCTCTCAGAAAGGTGGTGGGACTAACAGGGCACTGCCACCTGAAAAAAATGCACCAAGACTCCACACTATGCAAGATATGTGAGGAGGAAGAAGAAATAGCCTCCCACATAACGTTCGATTGCGAAGCCCTGGCTCGCATACTCACGAGATAAACCTGACAGCGGGGAGCAGAAAGAACTACCTGTACTTTGGCCGATAGCCAGCCCTGCCGAGCAATAATAATACAAAATCAGTTATTGCAAAGAGGCGTATACACAAAAAAATATATAGATTCATAAAATGGTCCTGATAATATAGAATTTTCAAATGTTAGATCAAGATGTGATATCTCTCTGAAATTTGTCATCCCAGTTATATTGATAAAATCGACAGTAGTCTAAAGAATAATCCAAAGTAGGTACTTCTGAAATAAAATGATAAAATGTCGGCATACAGCATTCTAAACACACTGCAATATGGAGACAAAATTATAGCTGAGAGTAGTCAAAATGTAGCCAATTTGTTTGCAGATTACTTAGCTAAAGTTTATCCCAAAGTCACACCAACCATCACACATTCTACTAATAATAATATACCTTTTCCACCTATTACAATAACTGATCTTCCACCTATCACAAAAATTGATATTTTCATTAAAACCTTCATTTTTATAAGTTGAGTAGTGGTCCAGATGGAATTCCAAATATTGTTTTGAATAATTGTATTTATACAATTATATAAATAACTACACTCATATCCATTACAATTAATGTAATAGAAATCAGGAATATTTCCAGACATTTGTAAAAAAGTTATAAAGTACCCATTTTTTAAATCGGATGATAGTGTTTGTAATAAATCCTAAATGCCAAAAATAATGATCAGTCATGATCAGTTAAAATGGTTCTGCAAAGAATTGATTATGAAGCAACACCGACTTAGTCAACCATCACAAATCTTCTTCAATATGAAACAGAAATGTTAAAAAGCTTGGAACACCGCTATTAGATTGAATCTATACAGTGACCACGTCAAGGTTGGAACAAATTCGTTAAACACTTGATATGGCCATTAGGAAAAATAAGCTCAGACACGTCGATTTTATTTTTCAGTTGCGCATTTTTTGATCTAATCATATTCTTGATGACGTCATCACTGTTCGAGCTATGACGTCATTATATATTATTTCAAATGGCATTACCCTATTTTGATAATACTTTAAAAAAGAATGCATTTTTCTGTGTATGGATGTCACATTTTTTCTTATGTTACATAACTGTATGTTGGAGAAATAAAAGATATTTCATTATTCATAGTAATGTAATATTAGATCTGTTAACGTAAACTTTTGACTTAAGGGATCCCTACAAAAAGATTTGTTGGGTTAGATCGTGAGATCTAGCTGGCCATTCTAAAAATCCTCAACTACGATCAAAATCATCTTCATTAAGTAATAATAATATTTATAGTTAAAGTCACAAACCTCAGCTTGCGTACTAGTCTTATCCCCACAAACTAAAATCATTAAAATATCTTTGCGTCATTTTTCGCATTTCGCATGGTGTCGATAACTTATTTATACCACAATTATTTGATAGCTAACTATTATTGTTGAGCCTAATTTTAGAAACATATTTACCTACAGTCAGTGTCTAGTTGCATTGGAGCAATCAATGAGTCAAACGGCTGTTTTAAAATGACTAAAAAGAATAAGTGGCACCCATATGAAGTGAAAGTAATTGATGAACTTAATGAAGATTATTTCGATCACAGACGAGGATATTTAGAGTTTCCAGCTAGATCTCCTGATCGAACTCCACTAAATTTTTTTTTTGTGGGGATACCTCAAGTCAAAAGTTCATGTTAACAGACCTAATATTACATTATTATGAATAATGAAATATCTTTTATTTCTCGAACATGCGGTCATGTAACAGAAAAATTCGGTCTTTTTGAAGGTATAGGGTATTGGGTATAGGGCATTGCCATTTGAAAAAAATTATGATGACGTCATAACTTGAACAGGGATGACGTCATCAAAAATATAAGTAGGCCAAAAAATGCGCCACCGAAAAATAAAATCGACGTGTCTGAGCTTATTTTCCCTAATGGCCATATCAAGCGTTTAACGAATTTGTTCCAACCTTTACGTGCTCACTGTATAGACTAACTTCTTTACCTGCAAAGTATGCTTTTGTAGAAATGCTTTGCCAGGTGCTGTGCAGGGATGATTCAGCAGTCGAAACTCGTATTGAATGGGAAATTTGCAAAAGACTAGATTTTTTATTATCCATTTTCACTGAAGAAATTATTGAAAGATCAGTTCCACATGTGAAATATTTATTTATTCCTCCTGATGAAATATTAAGTTATATATGTATATAAAGATCCATACTATGAATAAATTTTATTGCTGAAAAATTTGAATTGAAAAATTGCAACTCTATCTACAGTGAATGCAAATTAAAAAATTGAATCATTATCAAAAAAAAATCTCTCTTCTGGTTTCGGAGATATCTTACGAAAATGGCTGATGGATACAAGGGAGTTGGATAATATTTTTTGTGTGGCATTAGCAGTGGTGATGAGAAATTCAGTGTGGATTGAATTTGAGCTATTTCTTTGAATTCCAACAAGAGAAAAATTAAGCGAACAACCAACTTCTTGGAAACAGGACGGTAAATTCACTTCGCCCTTTCAGGCTGAATGGCTTGAGCCACCCCTGACGATAAATGAGAAGCGAAAATGAAAAATAAACGACTGGAGTATAATAAACGATTGTAAGCTGTTGTACACAGTATATCTTAATACATAATTAGACGAATGTACAGTAGCCAGGGCCCGCGGAGCCAGAGATGGTTCCAGAAAAATGCGTAATTGCCTCAGAGGTCGGTAATCAAACAGTGATATTTTATGCAGATATCAATCCGCAGTTCGGACTATCGGAACGCATAATCTGCAACGAAATTGCACCCGCCTAGAGCCATCACGGTTTACTCCGCCGATTGGCATTGCGTTTCTTCATGAATTATCATCAAATATTGTTTCTCGCATTCGAGAACGATTTGCGATTTGATTGGGGTTCCTAATGTAGCTTATTGTTTAAGTACGAGTAGTTAACGTAAGCGTACATTATTATCAGCAGCCGGACCGCTGGAAGCCATTTTCAGTAATTTCAGACTGTCGCACAAAAGGCGAATAAAAGTCGATCGAAAGTTTAAGAGCATGACACGTCTAATGGGTTCTGAACATAGAAATCATAATATACAGACAGACAAACTCCGCAGATTCCACTCCTCATTTTGAGGTAGAAAGTTTCTATCAATGTGTGTCCTATACTGAATTCTTCTGGTAATTTGGTTCCCGACAGATAGCAGATTAGAAATTTATTCGAGATGCCTGATAATTATATATAATTTAGTTCCCAGTCCCAAAAGGGTCATATGATATTCAGTTCCCGGGGACTACCTGAGTAATCCCTTGTTCATATAGGTAAGTAAAATTGCTTCTGAGTGACAGTCAGTTGTGTTTTAAAATCATCGGGAGCCAAATACCACAAAAAAATCAGGTAAACTGAAAATGTCGAGACAGGAATTAAACATTTATTCTGCCCCTTCTTAATCTGGGAACCAGATTACATGTTCCCCAATAATTGCATAATGCAACTTTCTTACAACATTTAGGAATAATTGTCAACCTCCTGAGCTTTTTTTAATATTGGAAATAGTCAGAACATAGTACATGTATGACTTATAAGTCAGAATGAGATCGACAAACTCCGTTTTTTTTTTCATTCGTCATATCATTTGATCGAATGGATGTCGTAAATTCAGTGATATGTGACCATACTTTCTTGCATAATGATTGTTTTGAAAGCTCATTAGATAAACGAACCCAGCCTCAAATTGAAAATACCCCTCGTAGATGAAAGTTAAGAACTGAAATAATAATATACGAAAAACTGAAAATAAGTACTCTTAATTTGTTAAATTTTATGTTGAAGTATCATTCCTAAAGCCATTTCTAACTGAATTATCTAGGAAAATATTATCCAATCTGTTAGATACTTATATAAGACATACTGTATAAATCATATTTTGATCAGGACAGTTGTTGTTAAGTCAGTTAATAAATAATAAAACTTCAAAAGTTTGTCTATTCAATTACGAACATAAGATCGTAATATTTGGCGACGGGGATATGGAAGCATTCCAAAAGGTAATGCTGGAGTTCATGAAGCAGCAGGAAGAACAATCAAAAAGGCAGCAGGAGATTTTTCTTCACAACCAATCTATATTGCTGGAGAAGCCAAATGACAGTGTAGAGGTACGACTGGAATCTTTAGGGAACACAATAACAGAATTCATATACAGGGTGTTAATTAAGTACGTTGACAAACTTCGGGAGGTGATTCTTTGAAGGTTTTCAGGACGAAAAGTTCACATAAACATATGTCCCAAACGGCTTGGTTTTCGAGATACAGGGCGATAAAAATACATTTTTTTCAAGTTTTATCAGAGTTAACTTCGACATTTTCGACAATAATCAGTTCAAATTAGGCAAGTACAATCCATTCAATAGGGCGCACGATACAAAATAATGCATTTCTTAAATAATTCACAGGGTCCTCCTTTTTTCAGAGTCAAGCTTTGTTCAACCCTTCAGAATTTTTTTTCCGCCACCACTGACATATTTTGAGAAAGGAATAATCAATGTTGTTTCATTTAACATCTTTTTGATATCTTGCATTTTTTCATTTACTTGTACGGTTCAGGGGCTATAATGAAAATATTAATTTAAACATTTTCCAGTGTGGCATAACATTAGAAAATTTGAAAATTAAACATTTTCAATTATTGTAAATTGATGGAAATATTTTTTCAGAATTAGAAAAATCTACGATGAATAAAAATTATACAATAAAAAATATAAAGACAAGCTTTTATACAAATGCACTGAAAATGAAAAAATAATTTGTTTCATTTTTTGTAGGTTATTCTGTGAGTATCAAAATCTTTCTGTACAAGATTACCTAGATCATACAATGAAATGAATTATTTTTTCCTTTTCAGTGTATTGTATAAAAACTTTAAAATGTTTTCTTTTTATAATTTTCATTTTTAACATTTTAGTTTATTTTTTATGTGAAACTGAAAATCTCCAACCCAAAAACCATCACATACCAATTTTGAACAGAATCGGATCATAATCACAAAACTCGTCCGCCATATTGGAGCCGCCATTTTGTTTTTTAACATACATTTTTTTAATGCATTGTCACCGGAATTACGGAAACCTGCCAAATTTCAAATTAATCGGAGTATTAGAAGTGGGTCAAATTCAACTTTTATTAAACTGTTTGTTAGTTAGTTACAAGTGAAGCTAAATAAAAGCTTGTTATTGTAAAGATGTGATTTCTTTTTGTGATATCTAACAGAAAACTACTATCTCCCCGTCACTGCGGTACGCTGGATATTAAACTAGATCTGACAGATATTGGGAAAACCTCAACTTTCAACCTGAAGATTCTGATAGTAAAAATGTGCATTTTCATTGAGATATTTGATTAAAAATGTTTTTACCCATCAGTCTTGATAGAGAACTCATACAAATTTTTTGTTATTTTAAAAAAAATATATTTTTTAGTTTTCAATTGAACGTTTCCTTTTCAACATAAAAAACTTCCGAAAGGTAATCCTGTAATGGAAGATAGTTAATAGGGTTTATCTAATAGTCGCAGATCATTACACATTTGATTTTCATTTATGAATCTCTGGTCATAACTCCGAAAAACTAAATCAAACAAATTTTTGTTTCCGTACGGAGTACATTATTTTATCAGAAATTTCGGTTTGTTTTTTCTTCTGCAGTAACGCAGAAATTTTGTAATCAATTTGAATTCATAAAAATAGCAAAGTGGGCTTTGATATTAATTCATTTATTTAAATATCAACAACTTGACAGTTATCGAAAGTTGAGAAACTGTCTCATTGTTAATTCTTCATTAGTGCAAGCGATAAAGCAGATTCATTCAATATTCCTTTGGATAAAATGGTTGAATATACAAATTCAGAAATGGCAGACATGCACTTAATGTATGGAATGGCTGATGGTAACGCTCGTGCCGCCAGACGAATGTATCTAGAAAGATTTCCACAACGTCATATTCCCAGCACACAAATGTTCATCAATATTCACTCCCGTCTTCGTGAAACGGGTACTTTCAAGAGGTCTGCTGTTCTCATAGGAAGACCCAGGAGAGTTAGAACAGTTCAGATAGAAGAAGCTGTACTTAACGAAATTGAGCAGCATCCAGACACCAGTACAAGACAAATTGCGGCACAGTTTAACGTTACCCATGTATTGGTATGGCAAATTTTAAAAGAGCAACAACTTTATCCCTATCACATACAGCGTGTTCAAGCTCTTCTGCCAAGGGATTTTCCAAAGAGATTAACTTTTTGCACTTGGATTCGAAATAAATTGTTGGAAAATCCATGGTTTTTATCTCAAGTGTTATTCACCGATGAGGCATGCTTTTCCCGTAAAGCCATTATTAATTTTCACAACAATCATATGTGGGCTGATGAAAACCCACACGCCGTGATTGAAAACCATTTTCAAGAGACGTTTTCTGTGAATGGTTGGGTTGGAATTGTAGGGAATTTCCTTATCGGGCCACATTTTCTGCCTCATAGACTCAATGGTGACCGTTATCGACATTTTTTTGAATTCATCTTACCTGGACTCATAGAAGAGATCCCACTGAGGGAAAGAATTGGAATTTGGTTTATGCATGATGGTGCTCCAGTACACTTCAGATTGGTTGCATGCCAATATTTAGAAGAGAATTATTCTGATCGCTGGATTGGGCGTGGTGGGCCACAACTTTGGCCACCAAGGTCACCCGATATGAATCCACTTGATTTTTTTCCTCTGGGGGCACCTTAAATCATTAGTGTACCGAACTCCAGATCAAAGTGAAGAAGACCTGAGGAATCGCATACAGGAGTCATGCGGAATTATAAGAAACACTCCTGGTATTTTTGAGCGTGTCCGCCAGTCTATGGTTAGGCGCATAAACGCATGCATTGAAGTTGGCGGTGGCCATTTCCAGCAGCTGCTCTGACATATCAATTTCAATAATGGTCCTTTTCTGAACTTAATTTTATTCCTAGGGAATTTATGTTATTTTGCTCTAGTATTTGATAATAAAGTTATTCACTATTGAAAATGTCCAAAATTATTTTGCCATAATTAACTTTGTGCAATACATATTCAACCTGAGTTATGGTAAAAAATGTATGGGAGCTCCATAACATTACATTTTCTCTACACGAGCAGAAAATAGCTATTTGTGTAATGAGAACAAAATGACGTATTGCGTCACGCGCTAATCTTTGGAGAGTGGCAATGACACTTCGAGAAATGAATTATTTTATATCATGCGCACTATTGAATGGATTGTACTTGTCCAATTTGAACTAATTTGGATCGATTATTGTCGAAAATTTCGAAGTAAACTCCAAAAACTCCTAAAAAATGTATTTTGATCACCCTGTACTTCGAAAACCAAGCCGCTTGGGACATGTTTATATGAACTTTTCATCTTGAAACCTTTCAAAGAATCACCCTTCAAGTTTGTTAGACTATTTGCTTCTCAAATTTCTTTATGTTATGCGTTACTGGAAAATGTTTGCGTTAATATTTTCATTGTAACTCCTGAACCGTACAAGTAAATGAAAAACATCAAGAGAGCAAAAAGATGTTAAATGAAACAACATTCATTATTCCTTTCTCATAATATGTCAGTGGCGGCGGAAAAAAAATTCTGAAGGGTTGAACAAAGCTTGACTCTGAAAAAAGGAGGACCCTGTGAATGAATTATTTGAGAAATGCATTATTTTGTATCGTGCGTACTATTGAATGGATTGTACTTGCCTAATTTGAACTGATTATTGTAGAAAATGTCGAAGTTAACTCTAAAAAATCTTGAAAAAAATGTATTTTTATCACCCTGTATCTCGAAAACCAAGCCGTTTGGGACATATGTTTATAAGAACATTTCGTCCTGAAAACCTTCAAAGAATCACCTCCCGAAGTTTGTCAACGTACTTAATTAACACCCTGTATGATTGTGAAAATGGACTAACTTTTGAGGCATGGTATACCAGATATGAAGGGCTATTCAATATCGATGACAAATATATCGATAATGATGAAAAAGTTAGACTTTTATTACGTAAAATCAACACATCATGCCATCATCTTTACGTGGACTACATTTTACCAAAGAAACCTAAAGATTTCGACTTCATACACACAGTGGAAACTCTGAAAAAGTTATTCGACAAGAAAATGTCTCTGTTCAATGCACGGTATCAGTGTATGAATACAACTAAATCTGCATCAGAGGATTTTGTCGCATACGCAGCTAAAATCAACAAATCTTGTGAAAATTTCAAAATCACTTCAATTTCTGCTGATTAGTTCAAGTGTCTCATATTCATATGCGGTTTGTGCGGTTTGCAATCATCAAGAGATGCAGATATACGTACTAAGCTGCTTGCATTGATTGGCTCCAATAAAAACGCAAACGTCACCATTGATAATTTGACCATAGAGTGCCAAAGAATGATTAATCTTAAAAAAGACACTGCAATGCTTGAAAACACAAGCTCAATTTCAGAAATAAATGTAGTTAAATACAAACCAAATGACAAATTCAGACAGAGTCATGATGTGGACAAGACAGTTCCAAAGTCACCATGTTGGTATTGCGGACAATTACATTTCGCAAAATATTGCAGTTACAAGACTCACAAGTGCCAAGATTGTCGGAAGATTGGCCACAAGGAAGGACATTGTGATGTTGTAAATAAGACAAAATATAAAAAATCAGCTAAGTCTCAACATCTTCAAGTGAAGGTGATTTCCAACGTTAATCAAGTTAAAGCGCAGACCAAACGGAAAATCGTAAATCTCCATATAAATGTAGGACACTGGATCTGATATCACTATAATTTCTCAAGATACATGGAAATATTTGAATGAGCCCATAGTTGCTGACACACACCATGTAGCAAAGAATGCATCAGGAGATTTACTCAATCTCATCAGAGAATTCAACTGTGAAGTTCAAATTGGTCACAATATAAAATATTTAAAATGTTTCATAGCTGACAACTCAAATTTGAACATTCTCAGAAAAGATTGGATAGATCAATTCAATTTGTGGAACACGCCAATATCACTTTTTTAACACAGTTACAAACGTACCAAATATAGCAAAACTCACTGTTGAGATGATACAATCACAGTTCAAACATATTTCCAATGACAAAATGGGAGTATGTACAAAAGCGCAAGTTTCATTGGTTCTGATGCCAGATATTCAGCATGTTTTTTCGTCCAATACGTCCAGTTGCCTATGCTATACTTCCAAAATTGAACGAGGAACTATCAAGACTTCAGAATGAAAATGTTAGAACACCAGCAGACTACTCCGAATGAGCAGCACCGATAGTCATAGTGAGGAAGAAGAATTGAACTTTCAGAATATGTGCAGATTATTCCACAGGTTTAAATGACGCACTGGAGCTGAATAGACATCCATTACCTCTCCCAGAGGATTTTTTTCCAATATATCAGGTTATACAGTGTTTAGTCGATACGACTTATCAGATGCATATCTACAAGTCGAAGTAGATCAAAAATCAGAAAAACTGTTGACCATAAACACACATAAAGGTCTTTTCAATTTTAATAGATCAGCACAAGGGGTCAAATCAGCACCAGGTGCTTTTCAACAAATAATTGACTATATGATCTCTGGATTGTCAAAAGTTTATGCCTATTTGGATGATATAGTGGTAAGAGGCGAAAATAGAGCAGAACATGATCAAAATTTCTTCAATTCACTAAGCAGAATATCAGAATTTGGTTTCCATTTGAGGTTCCAGAAGTATAGTATCTTTGCAAATCAAATCAAATACTTAGAACACGAATACCCCTGCAAAAATAGCACCTATTCTGAATAAGCCTGCTCTATCAGATATTACAACTTTGAGATCATTTCTGGGAGTAATAAATTATTATTCAAAATTTATCAAACAAATACATTCATTTTTCTGATTGATTCGGCCGTTACTTGATGAAGATCCATAGTAATTGTATAAACTAAAGACGATTTGATCTTCACAAACTTTTATTTCACCACGACATGTTTCGCTATCACAGTAGCTTCTTCAAGTGATTATACAATAAGCTACGTACATCCATTTATATACCCTGAACATTAATTACAACTAAAAACACACTTAACCAGACAGTTGATAATTCTAATTAACAATGGTATACCTGGCCTACCTGCATTAATAAAATTGTATCCGAGATGACAAAAGTAAACATTCTAGTCTTAAAATAACAATCAAGTGAAGGAATTTCTATTCAAAAACATTAATTATAACATAACTTAGCAGATTGATTATAAGACTATATGCACATTAGTTCTCTCTAAGAAAACAAATTCAACAATGGTGAATTATTCAAATCAAGTTGGTCATTGAGTAGTAGGTTTGCATTTTTAAGTTTATTTATATCTAATGATTCTAAATGATTTAGCTTTAATCCTTTATTTTATATGTGTAAAATCTCGAATTCTTCATCAAAAGTGTGATTTTCTTCTAAAAGATGATTTGAATATGTTGAATTTGTTTTCTTATTCACATAACTCATATGATGTTCATGAGTGCGATTTCTAAATGTTCTACCAGTTTGACCAATATATACCTTAGGACAAGTACCACACTTCAATTTATATACCCCTGATTTCTCGAATTTGGGAGTTCTGTCTTTATTATTTTTGATAAACCTTCCCAACGTATTATTTGTTCTATATGCGACTCTTATATCTTGTTTATTTAAAAATGAAGCTACCTTTCTTGTTGGTTGTCCAAAATATGTTAAAGCTCTATAATTCTGATTATCTGTTTTTGTGACCGGAAAAACATTGTGAATAGCTTTTGCGTGGAGTTTTTTAGAAAGTATTGTATCTATTAATTTACTATTGTACCCATTGTTCACTGCAATTTGTTTTATAATGTTGAGTTCTTTATTGAAATTTTCTGCTGAAAGGGGCAAATTTACTAATCTATGAATCATGCTGTTATAAGCTGCTACTTTATGTTGAAAAGGATGGGTAGAATCGCAATGAATAGTAATATCTGTGTGGGAAGGTTTGTGGTAAATTGAAAAATCATGCTTTTTTTTTATTTTACTTATGGTCAGATCTAAGAAATTAATTGAGTTTAAATTTTCAACTTCAATTGTGAATTTTATGTTTCTATGAATATTATAATATATTCGTGAATAAATTAATAATATTCGTAGAAACATAAAATTCACAATTGAAGTTGAAAATTTAAACTCAATTAATTTCTTAGATCTGACCATAAGTAAAATAAACAAAAGCATGATTTTTCAATTTACCACAAACCTTCCCACACAGATATTACTATTCATTGCGATTCTACCCGTCCTTTTCAACATAAAGTAGCAGCTTATAACAGCATGATTCATAGATTAGTAAATTTGTCCCTTTCAGCAGAAAATTTTAATAAAGAACTCAACATTATAAAACAAATTGCAGTGAACAATGGGTACAATAGTAAATTAATAGATACAATACTTTCTAAAAAACTCCACGCAAAAGCTATTCACAATGTTTTTCCGGTCACAAAAACAGATAATCAGAATTATAGAGCTTTAACATATTTTGGACAACCAACAAGAAAGGTAGCTTCATTTTTAAATAAACAAGATATAAGAGTCGCATATAGAACAAATAATACGTTGGGAAGGTTTATCAAAAATAATAAAGACAGAACTCCCAAATTCGAGAAATCAGGGGTATATAAATTGAAGTGTGGTACTTGTCCTAAGGTATATATTGGTCAAACTGGTAGAACATTTAGAAATCGCACTCATGAACATCATATGAGTTATGTGAATAAGAAAACAAATTCAACATATTCAAATCATCTTTTAGAAGAAAAACACACTTTTGATGAAGAATTCGAGATTTTACACATAGAAAATAAAGGATTAAAGCTAAATCATTTAGAATCATTAGAAATAAATAAACTTAAAAATACAAACCTACTACTCAATGACCAACTTGATTTGAATAATTCACCATTGTTGAATTTGTTTTCTTAGAGAGAACTAATGTGCATATAGTCTTATAATCAATCTGCTAAGTTATGTTATAATTAATGTTTTTGAATAGAAATTCC
Organism: Chrysolina oricalcia; assembly: GCA_944452925.2. Lineage (NCBI taxonomy): Eukaryota > Metazoa > Arthropoda > Insecta > Coleoptera > Chrysomelidae > Chrysolina > Chrysolina oricalcia. The sequence goes on from OX101822.2 coordinate 15,980,365, forward strand.
TTCACTTGATTGTTATTTTAAGACTAGAATGTTTACTTTTGTCATCTCGGATACAATTTTATTAATGCAGGTAGGGCAGGTATACCATTGTTAATTAGAATTATCAACTGTCTGGTTAAGTGTGTTTTTAGTTGTAATTAATGTTCAGGGTATATAAATGGATGTACGTAGCTTACTGTATAATCACTTGAAGAAGCTACTGTGATAGCGAAACATGTCGTGGTGAAATAAAAGTTTGTGAAGATCAAATCGTCTTTAGTTTATACAAATACATTCGTTGAAACAACCATTGGACAACTTACTCAGAAAAGAAACTCCATGGAATTGGTCGCATCATTGTCAACAAGCTTTCGATGATTTCAAGAGGATTCTTCTATCTGACCTGTTACTCACCCATTATAACCCAACATCTGAAATCATTGTAGCAGGAGACGCTTCGAACAAAGGGATAGGAGCTTACATTCTTCACCGCTTTCCAGAAGTTACAATCAAAGCTGTAAGTCATGCATCAAGAACACTTACTTCAAATGAAAGGAACTATAGTCAAATAGAAAAAAAGGCATTGGCTTTAGTTTTTGCAGTTACTAAATTTCACAAGATGATTTTTGGTAGAAAATTAATTCTCCAAACAGATCATAAGCCTCTTCTTACCGTGTTTGGTTCGAAGAAGAGAATTCCCGTATATACGGCAAACAGACTCCAAATATGGGCATTAATTTTGCTGGCGTATGATTTTAGAATTGAATACTTGAAAACTTTTGAATTTGGTCCTGAAGATGTATTATCCCGATTGATAAACAACTACGAAAACCCTGACGAAGATTACGTTTTTGCATCTGTGAGACTAGAAGAAGAAATTTGGCAAATATTATCCCTTTCACTGAGCATCCTACCCATATCTTTCAAAACGATTTAAGAACAAACTAAGAAAAATCAAGTTTTTCTAACAGTGATTTGATATTTACAAACAGGTTGGCCTCAAAACATAAAAATGCTCAGTTCGGAATTGCAAGATTTTTATCATAGGAGAGAATCATTATCTTCTATAAGAAGCGCTCTAGAAGGAAAATCGCCAGCTGAGTTGTTTCTTGGTAGGAAACTTAGAATTTCTCTCAATTTAGTGAAACACCTCAGGAATCTGCCAATCCAAGTTGAAACCAACTCCAGTAGCAGAGAATTCACTCCTGGAGACTTAGTTCTGGCTAAAGTTTTCAAGAAAAATTCCTATGAATGGTGCCCAGGCCAAATCATAGAAAAAGTCGGAAACATTATTTATAATGTTTTGTTGAAATCAGATATCAATAACCGGTTAGTCAGATCACATGTGAATCAAATTCGAAGAAGACACTTCGATAATAAGGAAGAACGACGTGATTAACTTCCATTCAATGTTTTCTTGGACAAATTCAACAGTTCAGAGTCACATTATCAAGAGGATATAGCTGATTCCCAAATGAATCAAGATTATGTTGAATCTGACAATACTCAACATATTGCAGAAAATGTTGCAGTTCCTGACGTTTCAACACCTGACAATTCCGCTGAAGAAAATGTTGCAGTTCCTTACGTTTCAACAACTATCAATCCAGCTGAAGAACAGATTGTTATAGTTCCTGAAGTTTCAACATCTGATACTTCCTCTAAAGAACCTGAATCTCTTGATGTCACTAGGGAACCAGTACGACGGTCCACAAGAGAACGAAAGATGCCAGAGTTCTATAGGGATTTTCAGTTAAAAAAAAAAGGGAGAAACTTATATAAGACATATTGTATAAATCATTCTTTGATCAGGACAGTGTTGTTAATTCAGTCAATAAATAATAAAAGTTTGTCTACTCAATTACGAACATATATAAGATCGTAATACAATCAACATGTTTTTAATGAAGAAAAATTCAAACAATCATATGCACGAATGTATGGTTCCTACAGTGAATCCACGACATCGATTCGATCAAATAATATAAAAAATGTAGGTCTCATTCTGACTAACCCGTATTATGATTTCGATAAATCATTTTATTTTTTCAAATATTTTTTTAAGCATTTTTTATGGATCCTGTCCATCCTCCTAACACTATTCATTAGAAACAACAAATATATCAGCCAAAAATAGTTCTGCCCGTTAAAGGGTTTTAAACCGTAATATTCGACGGTCAAATATTTTTTATTATTTCAAAGGATTTTTTCGATTTTAATTTCGCGAGTTTTACAACTTTTTTCAAGAAAAGAGGGGGGGGGGGGGCAAGACCACCAACCTTATTTTTTTTTCGCTGTAATTTTTGACGTCCAAATCTATCAAGAAAACTTCCGAAACCCTGCGCGTTCTCTATCTAGCTTTCGGGGGGCAGGAGGGGGGGGGGATTTCTTCGACATTAATATATTGTCATTGGAACTGAACCAACATGTAAATTTTCCATTCCATTGGATGAGAGGAAGTGTTTCTAATTCAGCTTGCAAGATTTGTGCCCATCTAACAAACACACAGAACAAGTTAAACAAAAGCTTTCAATAATGAAAAGTAGCAGTTTCGATTAAGAATTAGGAAAAAGGAAACCAACATTTTCAAATTTTGTGCATGTCACTTGGCTTCTCGAATGGTAATATTCATGTGCAAATGAAAATATTTCAGAAAAGAGACAAATAGCTGGCCATTAGGTACACACTGAGTTATATCTGTCAGTTTCAACCGCCATGGATTAGTCTGCCGGTTTTATCTGCCATGTATTTAAACCGTTGTCACCCACAAACGCAGAATAAAAACCCGCGGTTGAATCTTATAGATGGATCTGCCACAGGCAATACTGCGTGTTTGTATCCGCAAAACTGCAGATTGAACCGGGGATCTAACCGTATCTGTGGAATTTTAACTTGACGAAAGTTTTGTGCAGGAAAGTGACATAAAAATGTTCAGCCATAGAAAAAAGCGGGCTCTAGCGTGTGCTATGATTTATATGGAGATGATGGCAAGTATTGGTGTGAAAAAGCTGCGCTCTAAATGGGCGAAAAGTTATTTACTTAAGAGAAAACAATTTAGCCATACTCCACTATTGAAAGAGCTAAAGGTGCAATTAGTCAACATCATTTTAAAATTGTGCTTAAATATATGTTAAAAACGAAAGTTGAAATGGCACCATTTATACAACAATATTAAGTTTGTGCTAAAAACACGTTACCTTGAAAATCCGAACTTTACTTTTCCATAAAAATATTGTCCATAATTCACGTGTACCTAAAGTTTCATGTCATAAAATTTACCTGTCATTCTCAAAGGACCACGCACACATCTTATGGGAAAAAGTCTTTCGGTGAAAATTGCTGGATTTTTGATATGTTGTAACTGCAGTCATCCTGAGTAAAAGTCTCCATTGGCCCAACTCGATTGTATGACTAGATTCGGCGCTAGAGGGCGCCAAATCATGAATTTTGTGATTTTTGGAGAAATTCAACTGAATAAAAAAATATCAAAATCTCATTTATATCCAATATTCTGTGCAACTGAGCAATCCTAAAATTCGCGAGGAATATTTTTCCATAATACAGAATAAAAAACGCCACTATTTTTGTACAGGGTTGTCAACAACCTACTCAATTCTTCAGTGAATGAATTTGCCTACGAGGTTACAAGTTGATTGAGTTCATCGTTGAGGATCAATCAGAATGATTTGTTGATATACCAAAATATAATGAAGCTATGAATACAGAGTGTTTGGAATAAGGAATGGTCCATATTATATACATGTAATTACTCCAAGTCACGAATTTTATTATTTTTGAGAAAATTCAGATGAATGAAAAACATTTACATATTATTTGTAATCGATAGTCAACTGTTGTTCAACTGAGCGTTACTAAGACCGTGAATTATTCTTCTTTAAAACAAAAACAAGATATTCTAAAGGGTAGTTTTCAATATAATCAATTTATAGGTGAAATAACTCGCCTCCGCGAATTGATTAAGCTATTTATTATTGATGATCAATCAGAATGGGAGTTGATCTCTCAAAACAAAATGCAAATGAAAATACAAAGTGTTTCACACAAGGAGGGCTCCATTCAAGTTGAATAAGTAATTACTCTTCTCGAGGATTCTATCATGGCTTCGTCCTCAATAGAGAGCTTGAGTCATCTCCTATTAGAGCCACAATAGGCCATTGGCCGCAGTGGAGGGCCTGATACGCGCCCACTCACGTTCAAACCTAACCTAACCATCTCCTATTAACCTAACTACGTCGTAATACCTAAAAGTTCGGCTATAGAGGGCACCAAATAGTTAATATTGTTGTTTTGTAGGATTTAGCAAGCTATAAAATATGAAATATTTTGTGAGTAATTCAAAGAAATATATCTGATATTCTGAGGATATTGAGTACATTTCCTTCGACTATATGTTTGAACTGAATGAACTGAGTTTACCCATCTGAATTCAATCATAGGCACGGAGTTAATAAACTAGCCCTTGATTATAAAACCAGGAAGAACGTATATTGTTCATAATTTTTACATGGCACAAATGTTTTTGCTAAAATTCTATTCATTAAGTATTCATGATGGTATTTGTGATGGTCTGTGATCCTGAAGATTTTCTTTTTCAGCAATAACTTGCCAACGCCGCAAAATTGTCGAAAAAAGGCAATACCTCCGTATGTAAAACGTTTTGCTCAGTTCAATGGTGTGAAAATTGATGCTTTATGTTGCCTTGCTTTAAAGAAACACTCTGTAAATTTAGAAATATTTTTATAACAACCAATAAAGTAAACTATATAAACTTTATTTGAAACATTTTTTCATACTCATGATAGGGGAGATACTGTACTTTTTCACACTAATGGGCCACCTTGTATAAGATATGAACCCTTTCTTATTTCAATCACTCTGTATTCATAGCTTCATCATATTTTGATCGATCAACAAACCATTCTGATTAATCCTCAATGATAAACTCAATCAACTTATAACCTCGTAGGTGAATTCATTCACCGAAGAGTTGCGTGTGTTGTTGACTATACCCTGTAGAAAAACAGTACCGTCTTTTGTTCTGATTATGAAAAAGTATTTCTCATGAATTTTGGGAATAATCAGTCGCACTCGATATTGAAAATAAATGAGATAACGATATTTTTATATTCAGCTGAATTTCTCCAAAAAGCGCCCACTAGCGCCGAATCTAGTCATACAATCGAGTTGGGCCAATGGAGACTTTTACTCAGGATGACTGCAGTTACAACATATCAAAAATCCAGCCATTTTCACCGAAAGACTTTTTCCCATAAGATGTGTGCGTGGTCCTTTATGCCTAAATCTAAAATTTGTATAATATTAGGTCTCATCCAGAATTATTTATTATGTTTATGTCAGTGCTTGTGCTAAAGTTACGTTTATGTTGACTAAATGCACCTTAAGAGAAAATGACCCTGGCGACTTTAAGAAGTATTTAAGTATGGATGTACAGTCATACGACCTGTTAGTAGGTTTAGTAAGAGAGTCTCTCACAAAACAAGATACTCCAATGAGAGAAGCAATTACTCCAGAGGAACGCTTAACGGGTACTCTCCGTTTTCTTGCCACAGGAAGATCGTATGAAGACTTAAAATATTCAGTGGGAATATCTGCACAGGCACTGGCATATATAATTCCAGAAATATGTGCCGTTATATTTGACACATTAAAATTAAAATAAAAACCGCGTGTTAGTTGACAGCAACAGTTTTCACCGCCTGCCTGGACTGGCAGACAATAATTCTGTGCCGGCTAGATCTGGCGCGTGGAACTGAAAGAGATATCTGGCAATATGAACCGCGCCGTTCCAAACCTGCGGATCAACCTCTGTGTGTATGGCCAGCTAATGCCTGTTCCCTGTTATAGATAACAGTAACTTTTTATCCTGCAGTTACTTTCAACTCCCGCAGACTTGAAATCGGAAAGTCCCGATTTAAATCCCAGCAGCGCCAAAACAAGTTTCACTGACCCTTCCACTCCTTCGCACGAAGACTATTTACGCTTTTACGCCTTGATCACAGACCGAAAAAAATCCGAAATCTCGATCGCATCGCCCTCGGCCGAAAACCGTCGCCGCCGTCTCCCTGATCGCGGATGCGAAGGGTGGCGGCATCCCGCGGAGAAGACGCGGCCAATGCGGGTACTCAAGAGTCACAAGTCCCCTCGAACCGCGATATTTGCGGTGGGTGGGTCGCACTTCATATTTGTCGCGCTTAAATTGATATTCGTCTCGCTGATCGTCGACGACATGTCATGAACGGCGATGATTAGTGATTATACAGGACGTTTCGGAAGTTCCTTCTTCTTAAAAACACCTGAAGTAATATGCCATATTTCAGGTAGCCGAGTGGTTAAAGCGACATTGTGTCAATCACTTTTGAGATTTTAATAGTATTAACGACCCCATTTTCTCAGTCAATAGGAAATACATCTACACTACAAAAGGTTCTATTTTGGGTAAATTTATATATTTTCTATTAAATCTCAAAGTTTTGAAGAAAAACAATAATATTTTTATTAAAAAGAAATATTAAACCTAAAATTGCCAAATTATCTATCACTAAACCATCTATAATACTCAGTTTCTATTAACGACTTTTTTTAGTTTCATTTATATAACTATAAAATAGTGTTGCTATAACAAAATCCATAAAACCTCCATAAAGCTGCTTTAAATCTACGAGGTCCCACTCCTATGAAGGTTCTCATGCAAGGCTATTTTTAAATGCAAACATAAAACCTTCTTGCCGTATTCTCAGGATTCCTACTAACCTCCTGAGGGCCATTATAAAACCAAATAATAGGGCTGTTATAAATCTGCATGTTATTAAAAAGGTCTATGTGACATCTGTTTGAAATAAAGTTGGGTTAGAATATTTTCTATGAATAACGGCTTTTTGCACCGGTTACCTTATGACTTAAGTGGACCTTACATTACGATTTCGCTTTGCACCGCTATTTGAGGACAACGTAGATAAGCCTCCCATTTTTCAAGCTTAGGTTCCACTCACAGAACTCATACTTATATCTTATGACTAGAATGCGTTTCAAATATGGCGGATGAACAAATCATGCATTACCTACAACACTGTATTGTCCTCTTCAGAGTAGCGGTGCATAAAATCATATGCGTATCTTAGGGATAGGAAATGGGTTGGTTGTCTTGAAACTGGGATATTTCATTTTCTCTCAAATGGGACATCAGAACATTTGAAATATTGTTTCTCTTCCATAAATACAGAGTCTAGAATTGAATAAATTACTGAATGATAGATAGCAAGATTTTAATTATTCACATCGAACAATTCTCCTACCCAACTACCAATTTTTCTTATGATGAATGACGGTAGATTTGATTAAGACTAATCTGTAACTTCTCTCGGATCTAATCATAGATATATATTATATATACTTACTCTATATATATTATGATTTCTATGGATCTAATTGTATAACTTCCATCATTACAATATGACACATTTATTGAAACATGTTCAATGCAGATTATGGAAGATTTTGAATTTCTTTCATTAAAATTTTATCTAATCCATTAGTTCTTTTGCTTTCAATCACATACCTCAAAAGTCGGTATCAACTGAATCTGTCAACTTTTCAGTTATAGGTCAATCAGTCATTTGGGAAACAATGATGACAATATAAATCAAATGATTTTCCTCTGAAATTAACTAAATCCCAACTTTGTTATGATGCGATTACGGCTTCAGTTTTTTTTAGTGTTTTAATTGATCTTCTGCATTCGAAGAAATTCCCAAAAACAATGTGAAAAAAAGGCTACTCATCGTATCGTGACTTTTTTCGTTTCTTTTATGTTTGAAACTGAAAGTATTTAATTTTTTTACGCACCTATCTCACTTCCAGTATTTTATGATGTAAATACTTGTCAAGTGGTTAATTGAATATCTAATTTAATTATTTTTGATTCTACAATTTTTTTTGTCATCATTAAACTTTCGAATATTTGAGTATCAAATAGCACATCAAATAGCACATGCTGGGAAATGGGAATGAATGAATGAATAACATAACTGAATTTATTTTATTGATTACTGAATAATATTAGTAATTTTTCTTTTTATGTAGACCTCACATTTCAACCATATTACAATCAACCATTCTGAGGGCCCCAGAAGATGGCTTGATTCTGGTCCTCTGTCCTTTCGCATAATCAAACTCTGCTTGGTTGAATACATTAACTACACACATATAATATGAGACTAAATGATAATCTCCACAATTATTGTAAATTCTAAATACCTAGAAGCAGGACTTATATAGGTCGATAGCCTTCGTACTGAATATATATTTGCTTCAATAAAATACATTACGATCACTATCTTTTATATGGAGTTCAATTTTAAATCTCACCTCACTCAAAGTACAAGAATGAATTTGTAAACAGGTATTCTAGTGTATTACTTTTGACATTTTCATCAAAAACTGCCATTGTAGAGATCATTACTTTGAAGCCAATAAAAGGAGATTTATTTGGAATAGATGTCAGAAATGTTTGTGTACTTCCTCATATATTCAACAGTTGTCTTTGAAAATGATTCCCAAAAGTGTTGACTGGCTTTTCTCAAGGGTGCTTTGTAACTTCTTCGTACAGGACACTTTGAATTCAGAGACAATAACATAACTGTGAAATCAGTTCTTCCTGACTGGTCTGGATTGAAGATATCACAATCACTGAGTTCAGGTAAATCAAGTGTTGGAAGTGAATTTGGCTTCAGTCTTGGCTGGAATTCTATCCGAACATAATTTTTGAAATGATCCGAACAAAACAATCAGTTGTGAAATGATCCGAACAAATTTTGTATAGATGTGGTTGAGACCATTCCAAATGTAGATCACTTCTTGAGTTCTTGGTCCACGAAATCATTCTCTGAAATTAGCTTTCGGAAATCTGAAAAGGTTTTTATATTGTAGGGACATTTTGAAATGTTTTCCAAGTACTTACTTATGGAATGTTCTATTTTAATTTTTTTTCCTTCTCCAAAAATTACCACAATCCTTAACAAAACACCTCATCATATAGAATGGCTAATATAAATTATAAACAATAAATAATTTTTTTATTTTTTAATAAATCGCCCAAAACACCAAAAGAATCAAAACTGACAGCGCTGCTCTGTTTACAAACAAACTGGTAAACTGACTAGACATACGTCTCATTTACTACTCCTTTGCTCTTGAAGGTACAAGAGTTAACGTATGTGCTTCCTTAGTGAAATTTGTCCTCTTTTCAGATGCCCACGATTTGTTCAAGATTAGAGTAGCCGAGGATACATAAGGCGCGTTCTAGTCATAAGATATAAGTTTGAGTTATGTGGTTCCACTTAACGACCTAACCTCACTTTTTACAAGAAACATTTTCCTATTTCCTTCATGTTTAAAGTTTTTCGAGCACTTTTTCCTGGATTTTGCTGATGTGAATGCATTTATGTGGGTATCTGATGATTGTATCAGATTTGAAACAAAATGTCACGTACAATATTAGATGATGACGACCTAGAATTTGAATCAAATTTTTTATGATGTGCCTAGACAAGTATACGTGAGGGTACATCATTTGCATGTTTGACGAACTTACATTTTTTCCGCGATTTAGTGCGACCAAACCTACAGCTCTCTATATACTAAACCTGATTGAGGCTGATATTGAATATCCCTATGATGTGAAAGTATAAAAATAATTTTCAGATTCAACACTGTACTCATATCCTAATAGAAAATGTCTATTGGTATATTGTTAATTTATATTACTTACGAACTTAAAATTAATCTGTTGCTTTGTACTCGACTCTTTTCAGTTTTTCTTATTCATCCAAAATTGTTAACAACATCTTCATGTCGTAAACATTTTGGATGGATACTATTTTTTACCTAAGGTAGGGTTGAGTTGGTTGATAAACTATTAACTACAACTACTCATTTTAACGAATGTGCTCGCAGCTCTCTAGGCGACATTGTGGCTAGTTTTCTGGTAGAGACAAATTTTTCAAATCACATGCCATCCTCCCGCCAGCCTGTCAAATTAGACAGAACTGAAAACTTTGTTTAACGTCTCATCGTTGGTTACGTGATCATTTTTTCGCTGTTGCCAAACATTTCTAATACTCAGCTAAGGATCAGGCCAGGAGTCAACGGTGCAAACCATATTTACCTTAAGGTGTACGTTAAGCTGATCCTCCACCTAGCTTAGTTTGTTATTAAAGAGAACCGGTGCAAATAGCTGTAACCACAGCCAAAACTGACTGAAATTAATCCAATTGTATAGTGGTAGGTTATGAATAACTGGGCGACTATTGTACATGTCGAAACTATAACGATGGCGTCCTGACAGAGATCTATGGAGTATATGTGTCCATTCAACAACGTTAAAACATCGAATATCTCATTAGAATGAAATGTTTCTGACTAAAATGACATATGATAGATGGTAAATCTGCAAGGCGCTCCAATAACAATGCGAAATTAACAAAATGAACAAGACACCAAACAAAACCAAAAAATTTTACTAATATTTTTCCCGAAGTGATTTATAATATATCTAAATACGAAAAGATATACAAAAAAATGTGTATTTCCTATCGATCATACACCAAATTGCAAGAAACATGAGTTGAAATCAGACCCTCTTCATTTCTTTCCTCTGGTTGTAATAAAATATGGCTACCTTACCTTTATTTTGAATAGCTGCAAATATTGCCGTCATAATACCTTTTCACCTCAAACTAAACCATTTTATCATAAAGATGTATGTTCAGTATAATTTAATCCAATTTCCAGAACATTTTCTTAACCTTCAAATAAATCCTCAAATCCAGAATCATGTCGTGAAGGACGCGATCGGGGATGGTACTCGTCTATAATCCCGTGATCGGTACTTATGGCCGATTTCACCAACCGATTCCTAAAGTTAGGAAATACCTAAATCGGATTTAGGAATACCAAAGTGCAATTTGCGTTTCACCTCACTTTAAGTAATGCTTAAGAGTGATAGGAAATATCCACGGCTTATTTTAATACCAAAAGATGCTTTATTTTATAAAACATCTTACGTAGTTTTTTTAAGTTTCTTAACGGAACTTTGTTCTAAACCTATTAATCGTAATGAAATGGTCTTTTTTCCTAACCCGACGAGCCACCATTATGCCATTTAAAAATCACCAGTAATTTCAATTTTAAAACTAAATTTCAAATAGCCCATACATTTTGACCGGAAACAGTGAAGTTATATACTTCCCAAAATTTTTGGGCTGCAATTAGTGATTTGAACGTATCCATAGCATTCTAGGTTAAAAAATAAAATTCAAGATTAAAAGAATAATTGGTTACAAAAAGTGACAAATGATACATGGTTGTATTCAAAATATCATGTGGAGACAAAAGAGGTGAAAATATACTGGGTGACCCTTCTAAAAATCGAAAGTTTATGTCACTTTCGGTAAAACCAGAAGTTCCCTGAAGATGATTTACTTGTCAATAAACGCAGTTTTATGTTTTAGCAGATTCTCCAAATTTCAATCCATTATCTTCAAAAACAAAGAAGTTATAGGAGCGAGCCACCTTCCGCGGACACCCGGTATATCTTTTTTGAATTTTTTGTATTTTTTATTCACAACACTACTATTATTCGTCAAATAAACAACTCGTTCATTTATACGATTTTAACATCATCAAGCCATCTTGTTGAAAAGGCCTATACAAGCCCCCAAATAATATATCTCAATTTTGCTAAATATGTGGAATACGTGGTTTTTTCTTATGAAGTTAGAATAGGTGTTGTCCAATGATGAAAAACAATAATTACTCTATAATATAGTTATGATTTATTGATTTAAATGTGTTTCGTTTCCAATAAACTCAATTTTCATAAATACCTTTTTTATTCTTGGTTTTTATAAACCTTAGTCCTCATCAATCGATGTGCGATTTGTTATTCCACCTACATATACCATGATTATCATGAAACCGGAAGGGAATACAGCTTAAAACACAAAAAAATTATGTTTTTCTCACATCGGTTTCCTCTATATTTGCATCCTTTTTTAATATTTTCCGAACTCTTGGACTTTACATATTGGTATGTCATATGTTATTCCACCTACATATACCATGATTATAATAAAAACAGAAAGGTGTCATGCTTAAAAAGACAAAAATTGTAACGTTTCTCTTTCATATCAGGTTATCTCTATTTTGAATCACTTTTTATATTTTTGACAAGCTTGGACCTTATCGATAGGTATGCCTTTTGTTATTCCAACTACATGCACCATGTACATCATATAAACAGAAAGGCATACTGCTTAAAATGGCGGAAATTTTTGTTTATATTTTGCAATTTTTTTTGCGTATGCCTGTAATTTTTACTCTCTCAAACCATATGCCAATTTCATATACATCTTACATTACCATAAACTTAATGAAAATGGAATGGCATACTGACTAAAATCACGGAATGTTATTACATACCTGTTCAATATTTTTGCAGAGTTAACAGTACTTAGGCATACGCATTTAGTATGCCATCTTTTTTTTAAGCAGTTTCAGAACAATAACTTGAATACTTATCAGTGACAGCCTGTTTAAAAACACGGAAAATTTCCTTATTCTCATACAAATTCACGTGACCATACCAACCCTTCGGACCCGCCCTAACGGTATGCCAATGGTTTTCTGAGTATTTTATTTTCGTTATTTCATTACAAAACACATAGCAGCCTGATTAAAATCGTAGCGAAACACATATTTTTCGAACAAATGATTAATAATTTTTTTATAGGAAGAACCCAGGACGACTCTTTTATTCCTGCCTTATTATCATGAGGAAATACAGACAATACTATCGTACAAAAGGCATACTGAGTAAAATCGTGTCTCAAAATCTGTCACCATCTCCCGGTCTATAAAGCTTTATTTAAATCGTTGGTTTTATCACAGTCCATTTTGAAAAAAAAAGAAACCATGCTTTAGTTATTTTTTTCAGTAAGTACGGAATGTTAAGACTTTTCGAAACGCAATTAGGTGTTTCGGTATTCCTCGTTTGCATTTTTAAATAATAAATAAGTCATTAAGTAACACAATAATAATCTTCATATTCCTGTCAGTTGAATTATAATCGCACCATTTTTCGAAAAGTCTTAAAATTATATTATGTATAACATAAAAACGTATAAACACTTAACTGTTCCACACATCTTATTATGGTTTTGAAAAAATAGATCCAGAAATAGGCTGGAGCCAAAACGAATTTAAAACGCTGGAAATAAGGAAAAAAGTAACAGGCACGGACCAGGTGGAGAAAATTGTTGAGGTTCCAACTTTAACGAAAGGAAATACGACGAAAACACTCAAAATGGTGAAATGGGGGTGCAGTTTAAAGGTTAAAAATGTTTTTTTGTGATTTGCAGCGAAACGTGACCTCCTACCGAAAAATGTTTCAAAAAAAGTTGTAGATAATAAAAAAAATAGGAAACTTTTGTATTCAACACTTTTTGACATAACCTCAAATTAACCATTAAAATGGCGAAACCCCGATTTTTCAGTTTTTAATTTTTTTCTCGCGTAGATATAAATAATTTAATTTACATGAAAATTTATAAAAGAATTTTCTTTTTTGGTTTCGAATAAGCATAATTTTTTCGCAATTCAGAAGACGACTAGTTTTCGAGTTATGTGCATTTTTCAAAAAAAAATACCCTTATTTTCTACGAACAATTGGTTTGATATTTTTTAGTGATCATTTTAATTGTTGGATTATCTACTTTAGAATGGTCCATGTAAGGTGGTTTATTGATCGTTAAACCCATTAAAATTAAGAAAAAAGTTTCTCTGAATCATGATTTTCTCAATATTTTCAATAATTTTCGACTTTCTTCATTATACAACGACCACTTAGGAAGTTGTATTATCTACGATTGCCCCCCTACGGACCCCAACTTTTTTATTTGACGTTTTAGACCCATGGTTACATTGGAGAAAATGATTCCCGTCGAAAAATAAAATTTTTCGAAAATTCTGTCTGTTGGTCTGTTTGTCTATCTGTCGGTCTGTCTGTCGGTCTGTCTGTCGGTCTGTCTGTCGGTCTGTCTGTCGGTCTGTCTGTCGGTCTGTCTGTCGGTCTGTCTGTCTGTCTGTAGCTCTTTGGAACGCTCGCATTTCCAAACCCTTCAAGATATCGCTTTGAAAATTGAACCATATCAATAACTCGAGGACAATATTTCTCAATTTTTTTTGTTTTGCGATAGGAAAATCAGGAAAATTTTTACGGTGTTTTTCCGGTTTTTCCTACTTTACGCGATAGCTGTTCAGGAATTGATTTTTTTCCTGCAATATTTTTTGGAGGTGTACGCCTATATGTCCTACACAAGTGTATAGTTTTTGAGAGGGATCGGAAAATGATTACGGCTTTTCCGGGCGATTTTCCGAAATGTGAAAATCTCAAAAATACGCCAAACTAAATTTCAAAAAGTGCAATAGGTAGAGCTCAAATAGAGGAACAAAATATATGAGAACAATATTTCACCAAAATGATCGAAAAACTGAGAAAACTCGAGAAAACTCGAGAAAACTGAAAATAAAAATTTGAATTTTGGAAAATACGAAATATCTCGAAAACGGTCGATATTTTCCCAATTTATCAGGAAATCTTTTTTAACCGCCTTCAGAAAATCTACAAAAAATGTCGACAAATTTTTTCCGTTAAATCAATAGTACGGGAAATATTTTTAAAAAATGTAAAATCGAGATATTGACCGTAACAATGAAACAAATGGAAATCTTAAAATTTCTTCTGGTACGTATTTACAAGCCTCACTGATACTCCAAATCAGTTTTCTCCAACTATATTAGAAAGTGGAAAAAAGTTGAAAAAAAAATAAAAATTTTGAAACCTCAAAAACTCGAAAACGAAACAAGATATCGAGAAAGTGAATATCAGGAGTTTTGATATACTAAAATAGATCTACAAGAATTGTTTGAAAAGTTTTTTTTATATTTTGAAAAATTACAATTTTTTTATAAAAACTCAAATATGGCAACGTATTGTCCAATTTCACGATTCACCTTTTTTGATCATCTCATAAAATTCTACACAAAATGTAGGACATTTTTTTCTGTAATATCAATAGTCTGGGAAATATTTTACATAATCAAAAAATTAGGGACTTGAAAAAAATTTTCACATTTTTTTCGATAAACACCAAAAACTCGAAAACGAGATATCGAGAAAATTTACAGTTTTATTATACTCAGAATTGACAACAGAAAATTCCGATGAAATTTTTCCATATCTTGGAAAATTAAAAGAATATCGATTTTTTTTTATAAAAACACCAAACACTCAAATATGGCGACAGATTTTCCAATTTCACAAACTATCTTTTTTGATCACCTCATAAAAGTCTACAAAAAATTTTCAATAATTTTTTCTGTTATATTATTAGTCTGGGAAATATTTCACAAAAACGAAAAATTCGAGACTAAAAGCACCAAAAACTCGAAAACTAAACGAGATATCGAAAAAATGTATATCAACAGTTTCATTTAACTCAAAGATGTCTACCAAAAGTTTTTATGGCATTTTTTCATATCTTGAAAAATAAACATAATATTGATTTTTTTTAAACACCAAAAATTCAAATATAGCGACAGTTTTTAAAGTTTCACAATCGACCTTTTTTGATCATCTCATGAAAGTCTACAAAAAATATAACAAGATTTTTTCCGTTAAATGAAATATTTCCTAAAAACGAAAAATTTGGTATTTTCAATACATGACTGTCTTGACTAATTTTCCACAAAAATACGTGTTTTAAAAAAATTTCATGAAAACTTCTTGCTAGTGAAATATTTCCCAGACTATCGATATCACGGGAAAAATGTTTGTACACTTTTATGAGATGATCAAAAAAGGTTCTTTGTGAAACTTGAAAATCTGTCGCTATCTTTGAGTTTTTGGTGTTTTTATAAAGTCCCAAATTTTTCCCCAATTATAGTTTCAAAGGCATTAAGGTCGTTGTATATTCATATTATTGGTGTCCAATTATAGTTTTAAAGGCATTAAGGTCGCTGTATTCATATTACTGGTATCCAATTATACTTTCAGGCCATTCAACATTACGAATTTTTCGCGTAGCGTAGCGTAGCGCGAGAGTCTATCAGTTGTACAACTTCCGAGCATCTCAACTTCCGAGCACCTCAACTTCCGATCTCCTCAGCTTCCGAGCTCCTCAACTTCCGAGCTCCTCAACTTCCGAGCTCCTCAACTTCCGAGCTCCTCAACTTCCGAGCTCCTCAACTTCCGAGCTCCGAGTTCCGAGCTTGTTATTTTTATATCAAATAGTAGTTTATATTAAATTATTTATAATAAAATATTTCATTAATTACATAATTACACAACAATATTAATTTATTAACATCATTTTCATTATTTTTTACAACTATGTAAAATCATTGAAAATATTGAGAAAATCATGATTCTGGGAGAATTGTTGTCGGTTTTTCTCAATTTTAACGATCAATAAACCACCAAGTTACTAAACTATTTTTAAGTAGACATTTCAGCAATTAAAATGATCACTTACAGACCTCCGAAATATATGAAAAATATCAAGACAATTGTTTGTGGAAGATTTTTTTCGAAAAATGTACATTACTCGAAAGCTATTCGTCTTCTGAATTGCGAAACAATCATATTTTCATCTGAATTGAATCATATATAGAGAAAAATAGTATATTGTGTATCTATTGCGTGAAGTATACTTTTTTACGCGAGTGTGGAAGTTTGTGGAACGAGCCGCAGGCGAGTTTCACAATCCGCACGAGCGTAAAAAAGTCTTCACGCACGTGGTGCACACTATACTTTTTCTACGACCTTTTACTTAGAGATTGAATTAAAGGAAAATTTGACTAATTTTAATTTTAAGAAAGCGCGAACTTTCGGATAATCACCAATTTGTACGTTGTACTTAACACTAAGGGTGCTTTTCAACATTGAGTAGTGACTCCATAAGGTAGAAGATTTAACCTTTGTTGATAATTCAGATAGGTAGGCTAATATTACCCTTTCGGAGAATGATTGGACGTTGTTTGTATTGCGCCATTGCATAAACTTTTCCAAAGTGTTTTCGTAAATTCCCAACGATTTTTGTGGCAATAACGATGAACTTGCTTCACTGGCTGCTAACGTTATATTTGGAGGAGTTGATGGGAGTACTTCAATGCTGTCCATCAGGAATTTGCGTGAAATACACGGCTAATCGGTTTAAATAAAAATTTCGTCGTACTATTTATTAATTCAGAGGGTAATTAATTACTATTTACGGTCTATTAACTGATGTAACTCTGAACTTCACTCTGCGGTAACTGTCATATTTGACAATTTCTCTCGCCACCGCTACCTAGACCAGCGACCGGTGTGTGAATTTGTATTGACTCTTATGGCACCGGTGCGTGAAATAAATCCCATAAGAAAAGCATGGCACTTCACACACCGATTCGTGAAATGAAGCTTTACACATTTTTATCGATGTGTGACGTTAGTAATTCACATACAGGAGTAGAAAAAATAAATTCTGAAAAATCGATTTCTGCCATTTTGACGGTTAATTTGACGTTATGCCAAAAACTGTTAAGAACAAAAGTTTTCGATTTTTTTATTATCTACAACTTTTCAATCGAACATTTTCCGCTAGAAGGTCACTGCACAAAAAGAATGCTCAGAGTATCCATATAGACAGTTTTTTTTTTTGAAGTTGTTGATGAAACATTTTTGTAATTTTTCTAATCTTGTCAGTTGAAAGTCAATACAGTTTTTTTCGAAAGGTATTGATTTTATTATTGTGTTTGTGTGTGTAGGGAAAATGGCATTGGATTTATCATTTTGCCACAGAATTGATTTTATTATTCATTTGGCTTCATTGCCTTATTCATTTGGGTTCTTCTCAGAAACACCGATTAGGTGTCTTTGGAAAATCATCATTCACGTTTTATCGCAAATCGAAGAAAACCGCATTCAACCCCTAAACTGCATCCCCATTTCACCATTTTGTGTGTTTTCGTGTTTAATTTTTTTTTACAAAAATTATAGGCACCAATCTAAAACTAAATATTACCAAGAAAAAATAATACCTATAACAAATATCAGATACAACAAAATCTTCAAAAATATCACGAATATTCATCGCCAAGTACGTCAACGTCTCAGCACACATTCCCGATCAGCCACCCCAACCCGTCACGCACATCCCCCGCCACATTCCACCTTACACCTTTCGGTTCACGTTACGACTTTAACGCGATTCAATATCGCACCCCAAACCCGATAAATTTGCCTGCCAAAGGGCGTCGCGACGCGAATGAGCGATCCAGACGACCGCCGAAACGCCCGAAAATGTTCGCCCGCTGATTATTTTCGGAAATGGGAGGCGAAATCTTATTTGTAGCAATTTTGCGTCGGAGATAATGCGATTGTCGGATTTTACTTTCGTTTCGCGACGGTGCCGAGAGGAGCGGTATCCGATGAAAGATAATTACGAAAAAAACATTAATGAAACAACAAGAGACAAATTGAGAATCGCATAATTTCGTCAAGGTAGAAAAGCCCTAGTGTCTGACAAATATCTGACGCAAAACATTGAATCCAGACTATTTACAGCAGTCTGGAGTACCTCAAGGTAGCTATTTGTGACCCTAAAGGGCCGATTCCCAAGTAGCACACTTATATTGGTACAATATTGTGAACATATTGGCGGAATATTTGATATGCAATATTGGCTAGAAAAAAAATGTGAACATTCGGCGATATTGGTCCAATATTACTTGAATAATATTGGGGAAATATTCTCGAAGCAAAATTGGCCTCAAAATATTTGGCGATAATGGCACAATATCGATGGTAAAATATTCTGACAATATTGGCAAAATATTCAAACGTTATATTGCCGAGAAGTAAAATGTGAACATTTTGCGATATTGGTCGATTATTGTTTAGACATTTCAAAAATAGTATTGGTGAAATATTCTTGAAGCAATAATGGCCTCAAAACATTTATCGATATTGGTACAATATCATTTGGATATATTGGTGGAAGTGAATATATCTTGGTAAATTATTAAATGTTTTTCAGTTGATCAAGGTGACACCAGAGTCCGCCTTTTGATCGCCATAACCACTTAGTGAGTTATCTTGAAAAAAAGGTATGAGAAGTATTTAATATATTTCCGTAGGTTTTAGAAGACGTTCTATATGTGGAGCCACCTAGCGGATTTTTAACCAGGTTTGATCATGGTATAATTTTAATATGTTTCATCGAATATTCGGCCAATATTCAAAATTTATCTATATCTAGATGTAGGAAACAATATGGAGACAATATTGTTTTAACGATATGGGTGAATACTATCAAACCAATATTGACCCAATACTGATTTATAAGATTTGTTGAATATTGGCGAAATGACATTCAACCCATATGCAATCACACTTGAATATACATTATAGTTCTTCCTAGAATCGATATGAGGGAAATATTGGGATTGCAATATTTATTCTAGAAGTTGAAAACAATATGAAGACAATATTGTTTTATCGATATTGGTAAATATAATTGAACCAATATTGACCCGATATGAGTTATTCCAACTTGTAAAATATAGTTGAAATAATATTCAACCAATGTGCTATCAAATTTGGAAATATAATATAGTTTTTCATTCCTAGAATCGACATGACTGGAATATTGGGATTGCAATATTTATTCTAGATGTGAAAAACAATATAAGGACAATATTGTATTATCTATATTGTTAGAAATTTTTCAACCAATATTGACTCAATATTACATGTGACAATCTACATTTAAAACAGGTTCAACTAATCTTCCACCAATATTATTAATACATTATTGTTTTTTGAATATTCACCTATATTGGACCAATATTATTATTTTTATTTACAATATATCTATATTGGCCCAATATGGAACCAAGATTCAGCCGACATAATGTGCTACCTGGGAATTGTTCAATCGGGGATAATCCAGCGATATCTATTGTTTTACCAGTTTTCTTTCAGTTTCTCTATAAAGGTGCATGCGATAAACCTATAGAACGTCAGATAATGCCCCATTTTCGCATACAAGCCTCGAATAGGGTTGAAAAGTACATCGATGTTGAGTAAAATGGAGGGAAATTTACGAGTGGCTCTTGGGGAGAACATGTGGAAAAATCAAAAAGAATTTCTATTAACTTTTCCGACGACAAAATCTACTTATCCATTCGGGCCACTCAAGCAATTATGTTTTTCGGTCTAGTGACGATGTAGGTTGTCATGGTTTCGATGGGCTTGTGTGGGAAAATCTGTTAAAATCTCTATTTTTCCTTATAAGATTACGCCCTCATTTTAACCCTTTAGCAATCTGCAACACTCAAGCCTTTGGGATTCCGAAGTCAGGTTTTATTAATTAATGATTAGGTGAACACGGCTCACGTTAAAAAAATACATATCAATGAAAAATCTAAATAGAGAATTTGGTTTAACGAGGAACTTCAGCACTTGAAGCAACAACTGACAACTATATCTGATTTAGCATCCATTAATCAGACATATCATCAACCAAGAGTAGTGATACAGAAACGCTACTGCTCTGCATTATCAGAGGCTAAAAAACAATATAATGATAATTTGATACTGGAATCTAATAATAAATCAAAAACTGTATGGAATATTATTAATAATATACAAACAAAAAAAGTCAATTCACATTCACGATAAGAATGGAAACCAGATGACTGCCTCTGAAATGGCTGAGCAGTTTAACATCCATTTCACTAGAGAACCATCGTCTGTAAATCAACAGGATCTGGATTATCTAAAATTAAAAGTACCAGTATCAAGAAGTACCTTCTTTTTAATGCCAGTTACACCTGTAGATGTGAAAATTTTGATTGGTAATTTGAAATCTTCCAACTCAAGTGGTTTTGATGAACTATCAAATAACCTACTGAAAAAGTCGATTGCACATTTATGTGAACCACTGGCTTTTCTCATCAACCTTTGTTACTCTGAAGGAACTTTCCTGAAATGTTTGAAACTGGCAGTGGTTCTGCCGTTATATAAAAAAGGTGATTCTGATGACATTCCTAATTATGGAGCCATTAGTTTATTGTCAAGTCTCTCCAAACTCATTGAAATGGACATCAATAATCAACTGGCATCATTTTTGAGGGGTCAAAGACTGCTATCCAGTAATCAACATGGATTCTCTAAAAACATGAGCACTGAATCTGCTCTATGTGATTTTCAAAAATGTCTTGTAGACAATCTTGACAAAGGAAAATATGCTCTTGGGCTCTTCATTGACTTTTCAAGAGCTTTCGACTTAGTCAATCATAGTCTTTTATGTAACAAATTAGAACAATATGGAGTTAGGGGGGTACCGCTGAAATTGTTTGAATCCTATTTGAATGATAGAAAAATCAGGTTGTTAGACTGAATGATGTTCTGAGTAGTTACCGTAAAATATATCAAGGTGTCCCTCAAGGCTCTGTACTGGGACCTCTGTTATTTAACATTTTTGCCAATGAGCTGATCAGTCTTATGGAACTTAATCAAGATATCAAAGTAGTGTGTTATGCAGACGATACCAATTTATTGATCTTTGAAAAAAGCATAGATAAGCTACTGACTAAAACTGAAAGGGTTTATGAAGATATTATACAGTGGTCGGATAAAAACTGTTTATTAATGAATCACCAAAAAACAGTCACAGTATTTTTTGGGCGCTCCAAAGTTCACCCGTGTTATTTGAAAACACTGAAAAAGAAATAACATGTAGCGATAAAGTGAAACTTTTAGGAGTAACTTTTGACAAACACATGCAGTGGACAGATCATATAGAACTGCTGTCCAATAAGCTGAGGAGTAGTTGCTACAGCATAAAATATATGAAAAATAACTGCAGCAAAAATATCTTGCTAACGCTCTACTTTGCACACTTCCACTCCCACATGAAGTATGGTATACTAAATTGGGGAAACAGTACTGGTATTAATAGAATTTTTATCCTCCAAAAGTATGCAATTCGCATTATTGAAAGTATCGATATGAAAACCAGCTGTCGACCGTACTTTACATCACTTGGTATATTAACAGACTACAGTTTGTACATACTGGAAGCTTGCTCTTATGTCTACAAGAACAAAAATAAGTTTGCAATAGATAATAATCACTGTTACAATACCCGTCATAGATCTCTTGCAGCCTGATTATCACCGCACAACGCTTCACCAAAAAAACTTCTACTGTATTGGATGTAGACTCTATAACATTCTAGATGATTATATAAAGTCATCCCACAACGTTTATATTTTCAGATCATGGCTAAAAAAATTTTTAATCACAAAGTGTTGTTATTCTTTGGATGATTTCTTTTTATGATAATACTTTTACTTCTGTATGTTTTAATTTTTGTATAAGTGTGTATGTTTATATGTATAAGGGTATAATATGAGTATGTATGTATATATCAAATTTTTTGAGCTCAAAGGTATTTTTTTTTAACTTTTATACCATATGACTGTTTCCAATATGAAGTTGCTGACGTTTTCTTTGTTTATTGTGCACTGTGTTTTTTTTCAAACTGTACTCTTAAACCAAAGAAATAAATAAATATTATTATTACTATTAAAATATGGAAAATCGAATTTACCATGTTCTCCCCAGGAGCCACTCGTAAATTTTCCTCCATTTTACTTAACATCGATGTACTTTTCAATCCTATTCGAGGCTTGTATGTGAAAATGGGGCACCCACATCTTTCACTATCTGACGGTCTACTAGTGTAACAGTGATTCGATACGGAGATAGTTAAATTGAGGCAAAGTTGCGCATTTAACTGACTAACAATATGCCGTTGAGAAAGTTCTGAAATTCGAAGTATATCCGGAGGTATCCGGAAAAACAGAAATTTCGGAAAATGGTTTTTATTTTTTTCTGGCTTTATTTTTCGAAGGATTCGAAAATAAATTGCGCTTCCACTTTATTTCTTTTTCTCTGCTACTTCTTGGTGTTTTCAGATTTGGTATCCGACGTTTCGTCTTCCGGCCACCATCATCAACTTTATTTTTTCTTATGGGCGCTCATTGGATTCTTTCTGTTTTGAATAGAACCAGATTTTACCTCTTTAATGATATATCATAAGTTATCATTCTCTTTCGAAAAATTGAAGAATTTGAAACAAAATTATTCTTATCATAATAGGCTTTGACTTTGATGTTTCCAAATTTGACTTTCAATTTGTTACACTCAATGACATTTTGTTATTGTACAATTCTTTGAATTTTTGGCGAGAGAGACTTGTCGGTTTTTCTCAATTTTAAGCGGTTTAACGATCAGTAAACCACCAAGTTACATAGACCATTTGACAGAAGACACTTCAACATTCAAAATGATCATCTATAGACCTTCGAAATACAAAAAAACACCAGAACAATTGTTCGTGGAAGATAAGGGTATTTTTTTCGAAACTCGATAACTAGTCGTCTTCTGAATTGCGAAAAAATCAATTGGATCAGCCCCCACATAAGGGTAGTTTATTCCTGTGATTTTTTTGAAAAACTTTGCTGGTCGAGGGATTCTAGTAGATATATTTCATTGAAACAGTAAATTATGATTGCTAATAATATACTTTTTCTGCCACCATGGCAAAAATTGGAATCAGTTCCCACATAAGGGAAATTTATTCCTGTGATTTCTTTAAAAACAACTTTGATGGCCGAGGGTTTCCAGTGAAGATTTTTCATTGAAAGAATAAATTATGACAGAATATACTTTTTGTAGCTCTGTTTTTCGAAAAATTGCTGTACAAACAATCCTTTATAGGAGGTTGGTTCGAATTTTTCCTATAGTGGCACAAAATAGCTATTATTTATTACTAGGGAGGAAAGTGCCACTTTTCCTCCCGCAGGATGTAGTTTACATACAAACATACAAGGGAGGAAAAGGCACTTTACTCCCATGTAATACATATGATTTTTCCTCCTACCCACTCAATAAAACCTTTTTGTGACTTTGCAAATAGACCTATTCTTACTTGATGGAAAGTATAGACAATACAGTCATGTGTATCTGAGAATCTGCGGTGGTGCAATGGCTTGCGTCTTGGGCTTGTAATCAGAAGGTCCCGGGTTCATATCCTCAACTTTTTTTTTTTTCAAGAACGTTATTTTACTTTTTTCTTGTTAGTGATTTGAATTATTGGACATTTAGATAGCTTATACATTTCGGATTGCATATTGAGTGATTTTCTCATAAGTAATGTTATGTGCCTATTTGAATGAAGTGTCGATAATTTTTTTTCTAAGAGCTGCGCTTGTAGAAAAAATAATGTGTGTATTTCGAGCACAAAGTGTCATTGTCGTTCTCCAAAGATTAATCTCTTTGTCGAGCAACAATCAATCACTTTGCGCTCTAAATACACAAATAGCTATTAAAGAACTAGAGTAGAAGTAACATTCATGTTTGATTTTTTCCAGAATACAGGATATACAAGATGTTCTAGAAATTACGGAAACAATTTGATTATAATAGATTCACAAGTTTCATCGTTTACAACTTACTTGAAATGAAGGGGAGGAAAAGTACTTTCCTCCCTAGGGAGGAAAAGTATGAGTTTCCTCCCTGGTTTGAGGGAGGAAAGTGTGTACTTTCTATAGGGGTAAGAGGAAAAATATATTTCAAGCAGACATAATCTTGTGTGTCAATGAAATATCTTCACTAAAAACCTCCGGTCAACTGTTTTCAAGTACAAACTACCCTTAAGAGGGGGTTGATTCGATTTTTTTCCATGGTTGGTCAAAAAATATGTTCCGAACCATCATAATATCATAATCATAACTGTTTCAATGAAATATTTCTATTAAGAGCCTCCCCAACAAAGTTCTTAAAAAAATCATACTTAAGACTAAACTACCGTTATCAGAGAGTTGTTCCAAATTTTTTCTATGGCGGCACGAAAAGTAAGTATGTTTCGAGCAATTACAGTTACCGTTTCAATGAAATATTTCCACTGGAAATGCCCGGTCAGCAAAGTTTTTCAAAAAATTGCAGATACAAACTACCCTTGAGAGAGTGTTGATTCAAATTTTCTCTACAGGGCAATTCAAATTCGACCCCCACCATTGGGATCTCTTAAACTACAGAAGATACGTCGAAGCTTAAATTGGGGCAAAGTTGCGTATTCTGGTGCTTAACAAAATACTGTTTTGAAACTTGGAACATTCCGAGTATTTCCGGAAATATCGGGAAAAAACTGAAAATCGGAATTTTCGTTTTTATTTTTTCCTATCGTTATTTGACAACATAGCTCAAAACCAAAAGTACATTTTCATTGAAACTTTTTTTCAGCTACACGTTTTCATGTTCAGACTTACTATCCGACGTTTCGTCTTCTGGCATTCATCATCAACTTTTTTTTCTGTTATGGGCACCATATTGTTTTTTTATACAGAAAAATAGTGATTCTCATTCTGATTTCATTGATGTATAATTTGTTATGATTTGCACTTCTGAAACCACAGATATTTAAAAAAAACAACTTCATCTGAGATGGTCATGACTCCATCGAAAAATTTTGTTTAATAAACACTAGTTGTCAGAACTCATTAAACATCATAAGTTTGCACAAATACTTTAGTCGAAATGTCCTCATTCTCAAATGAAGAAAAACGAGATATGTTGAAACTTTATTAAACATTTGATAGGAATAGTACGAAAACAACACAAATTTATTTTGAATTATATCCGGAAAGACAACAGCCGGATAGAACATTATTCGGAATTTTGCAAACACTTGGCTGAGTACGGTGCGCTTCAAAAAACAAGAATGAAATCATGAGCTTGTAAAAAATGCACAAAAAGTATTACAAGTGTTCGAAATGATGGCCTTCCTCTTGAATACATAGCCGAGCTCGTCGTCTCAAATTAAGAACAGCCCTAACAATATCCCTTCTTCTGATAGACCTGAATTGCGTGATGATATTGTCTCTAAGTTCATCTACCGTTTCATATTCTTGCTCTCCATAGATTCTGTTCTTTAAAGTGCCCCACAAGAAAGTATCCAAAACTGTGAGGTCAGGTGACCTTGCCGGCCACCTCACTGGTCCAGAATTTCCTAAACACCTATTAGGAAATCTTTGGTGTAAATATTCGCAAACTGCTCTTTTATTGTGTGGAGGAGCCCCGTCATGCTGAAACCAGCAGCTGTTATAATTAACAAGGGGAAACGTATCCATATATTCTTCGAATTCGTTTCTTAAGAACCGATGATAGGTTTCCCCGTTCAAAGTATTAGAGAAGAAATGAGGTCCAAGTATTCGGTAGTCATAAATTCCAGCACACACATTCAAACGAAACCGAACTTGTGGTCTGACTTCTTTGAAGTGTCGTGGATTATTTTCACTCCAAATGTGCTCATTATTTCTATTAAAAACACCACAGTTCGAAAAAGTACTTTCGTCGGTCCAAATAATGTTTTTCAAGAAGTTTGTAGGGTCTACCCTATTCGAGAGCCAGCTACAAAATTCCATCCTTCTCTCAGGATCACCTGGATGTAATTTTTGTATCTTATGTATCTTATAACATTTCAAACCACTTTTTTGAATTCCCCCCAAACGCTCGTCTGTGGCACATCCATTACTGCCGAGACTTGATGTGTTGATTTGGAAGGATCTGCATTTATCTAAAAAAGTACCAAAAATAATTATACTTCTTCGAATATGGAATGAACAATTATTTTAACTCGGCTAATAAGTTACGTCTAATATTTTGTTCCATTCTGCTTCCATATTTCATTCTTGGTTTTTGAAACGCACCGTACTCAGCCAAGTGTTTGTCCAAAATTCCGAATAATGTTCTATCCGGCTGTTGTCTTTCCGGATATAATTCAAAATAAATGTGTGCTGTTTTCGTACTATTCCTATCAAATTTATAATAAAGTTTCAACATATCTCGTTTTTTTCATTTGAGAATGAGGACTTTTCAACTGAAGTATTTGTGCAAACTTATGATGTTTAATGAGTTCTGACAACTAGTGTTTATTAAACAAAATTTTTCGATGGTGTCATGATCATCGACCATCTCAGATGAAGTTTTTTTTCAATATCTGTGGTTTTAGAAGTGCAAATCATAACAAATTATACATCAATGAAATCAAAATGAGAATCAGTATTTTTCTGTATAAAAAAACAATATGGCGCCCATAACACAAAAAAAGTTGATGCTGAATGCCAGAAGACGAAACGTCGGATAGTATATCTGAACATGAAAAAGTGTAGCTGAAAAAAGGGATCAATGAAAATGTACTTTTGGTTTTGAGCTATGTTGTCAAATAACGATAGAAAAAAATAAAAACGAAAATTCCGATTTTCAGTTTTTTTCCGATATTTCCGGAAATACTCGGAATTTTCCAAGTTTCAAAACAGTATTTTATTAAGCACCAGAATACGCAACTTTGCCCCAATTTAAGCTTCGACGTATCTCCTGTAGTTTAGGAGATCCCAATGGTGGGGGTCGAATTTGAATTGCCCTGTATAGTGGCACAAAAAGTATATTTTTGGTTATTCTAGTCTACTATTTCAATAAAATATTTCCACTGAAAACCTTCATTCAGCAAAGTTTTTCGAAAAATCACAAGTATAAACTACCCTTATGAGGGGGTTAATTTGATTTTTGTCTTCAGTGGCACGAACACCTCATCATATAAAACTGAGTTTTAGAGTTGAGTTCGTCTATTAGGCTAGTGCGAAAACGAATTCTAAACGCTTAAAATAAGAAAAAAAGTAACCAGGTGGTCAGGTGGAGAATGTTGTTGAGGTTCCAGATATAACAGAAAACAAATTTAAACACGAAAACACTCCAAATTGTGAACTGGGGATGCAGTTTAGGGGTTGAAAACGGTTTTTTGGGATTTGCGGCAAAACGTGACCTCTAGCGGAAGATGTTAAAAGGAAAAATTTAAGATAATGAAGTTATGGAATACTTTTGTATTCAACACTTTTCGACAACCTCAAATTATCCATCAATATAGAAAAAAGCTGATTTTTCAGTATTTAATTTTTTTCTCTCGAATAAATGATTTAATTCACATGGAAGAATATGTCTTTTTTGGAGTCAAATAAGCATTATTTTTTCGCAATTCAGGAGACAACTAGTTTTCGAGTTACGTAAAATACCCTCATCTTCCACGAACAATTGTCTTGGTGTCTTTTAGTATTTCGAAAGTATATAAGTGATTATTTTAATTGTTAAAATGTGTAATTTCAAATGGTCTATGTGACTTGGTGGTTTATTGGTCGTTAAACAGGTTAAAATTGAAAAACATCGACAACCAAGTCTCTCTGAATCATAATTTTCTCAATATTTTCAATGATTTTCAATAGCTGTAAAAAAGATTAAAAATCATATTAATAAATTAATTTTGTAGTGTGACTATATGAATTCAAATATTTTATTATAAATAATTTAATATAAACTATTTTATTTTATTCGAAAAGTTTATATTAATAGCATTTTCCATAAGAACTCATGTGTTAGAGAGAGATAGAGAATAGATTTTTGGTAGGATCTTAGCAGGACATCGTTAAAATAATTTTTTTCGAAAAAGAACGATACATCATTGTTTTAAGGACCTCAGAAGCTCCTAAAAATTGATATAAAACAATGTATGATGTTCAACAATAGGCATGATGTTTTAATTATTCCAAAAAAAGTCAAACAAAAACTATAAAATTGAATACCCAGTGAAAGTTAAAGCAAATATTCAAATTGTAATCCACCTGCTTGAATGCATTTTTGTGTCAGTCTGTGAAGTTTGGATGGCACGCTGAATGGTCCTTGCAGGGATAGCCCTGATCTCCCTTATTAGGTCTTGTCGTAATACTTCAAGATTTTGTGGCGTGTTTCGATAAAGACGGTTTTTGAGAAATCCCCAAAGAAAGTAGTCTAGAGGGTTTAGCGGGGCTTCTAGCTGGCCAACGTATGGGACCTTGGTTTCCAATCCATTTATCAGGGAATAATTCATTTAATAAATTTTTAACACATCTCCCATTATGAGGTGGTGCACCGTCTTGTTGCCAACATAGTTGACGTAATACGCCCAAAAGTTCTTCCATTAAGGAATCCAATATATTGGTCCTTATTAATTCTGTATATCTATCGGAATTTAATTTTCCTTGAATAAAAATCGGGCCGATAATTTTATTGTGCCACATACCGACCCATACGTTAAATGATTGTTGTCCCTGAGGTCTTACTTCTTGATTCTGCCTTGGGTTTTCTATTGACCAATAGTGTTCGTTATGTCTGTTAAATAGTCCATCTGTTGAAAAACTGCATTCATCTGTCCATATCGTTTTATTTAGGAAGTCATCATTTTCATTAATTTTATTTTGCAACCAGTTACAAAATTCTAATCGTCTCTCAGCATCGCCAGGTCTTAGTGTTTGTCTAATATGGATTTTGTAAGGTTTATATCCACGCTTATTTAAAGTTCTCCAAACTCTCATTCGCGGTAATCCTACTTCTTCTGAGAAAACTCTAACTGAAGCTCGATGATTATTATTAGCCTTAAAAAAATTATTTAAAATTATTCATTTTACTTTCTACTTTGTAAAAGTTTTCAAACTTACAGTGTTCAAGATAATTTGTTCCTCTTCTGGATCGATTCGTGTTCCATATTCAACCCTTGCCTTAACAAAACTTCCGTACTAAGCTAAATTATTATCAATATTAGCAAAATAACTATAATGCGGCTACCGTCTTTCTAGTTATTCCATGTCTCGTTTTTCTTCGTTAGAAAAATTCATTTTCGTTTAATAGGCGTTAACGATTAGTGAACGAACAGTGAACTGTCGAAATATTGGATAATTTAAACATTAACAAATGAACTAAGATAGCCAGAATGCACGATGCACAGCCACTTTGATAAAATGCAATTATTTTTGTAAATATAGCCTAGGGCCTAGAGTTTGAGGGATGACACTTCAATTATATTATTTATTAACCACCCACTTTTATGTTAGTTTTTGAGTTTTATGCAGTGCGTTATTGCAAAAAAAGTTTGTTTTAACTCTATTAAAAATCTAATTTTTGTCTCTAATATAAACTTTTAGAATAAGTGCGATACATCATTTGTTTTGGGACATTAGAAACTTTTAAAATCTATAATAAAAAATCCAGGGCCGTATTTAAAAAAACAAAGTTGATGATGGCAGCTCAAATACGAAACGTCTTTTGAAAAATCTGATAACACCATCTTGTAGAACAGAAAAAGTAGCAATAAGAATGTGAAATTTGTTTTGTTATATCTATTCAAATAGTCACAAAAAAATAAAAATGAAATCGCGAATAATCGGTTTTGTCCAAAAATCTTCAGAAGTATTCGGAATTTTTCAAATATGAAAGCGGCGTTACAATGAGCACCAAATTGCACAACTTTGCCTCCATTTAACTTACCTCGTATCTCTTCTGGTTTCCGAGATCCCAATGATGAGGCTCGAATTTTGGGACACTCCGTGCGCTGGTGTCATTATAGCTGCCCATTTACATGTCAAAATTAAATAATAATATGTTGTTGACAGTTCTCTAGAAATCGCAAATTGTTCGAATATTTCCTTACCAACAGGGTAACGCTTGTTTTGTGGCAATTTCTGGATATTTTTGTAACATAAATACTTAAATTGATAATACATGTTTTTGTTCCTTCATCATTAAGAATAAATGTTTTTTACAATCTGTGGTTTTCAGGTAGATATTATAATGAAAAATATCGTTCATTTCTCGTCCATAAATGCTTTCTCCTTGCTTGCTCGACTTCCCGTGTTCGGCTTCGGCTCCCACGGGAACATGTCGCGCACGCACGGAAAAAGTCTATTTTCTGAACTCGTAATGAATTATACTATTTCAACCCCATTCCACCATTTTGAGTGTTTTCGTGTTTAAACTTTTTTCTTCTTAAAGTTGGAACCTCAACCCCAGACTAGCGAGTTCTAGTTCTAGTTCTAGTTCTAGTTCTAGTGGTGTTTTGCACAGCATCACAGTAGTTTGAGTGACAGGCAGCGTGACAGTATTTTGAAACATCTGCATTTTGAAGGGATATTCCATCAGATAATTTAAAGAATGAATACACGACGTTAAACTTTATCCGTTTTGCCAAATCCGTTCATTTTGCGTATTTGGAGTCTTTTATGCGTAAAATTGACATTTCTAGGTATATTTACCGTGATGGTTGAGGTAGCTATGGAAATGTAGAACTCAGGAATCGTCGAAACACCGATTTGAAAATACCACGAGCTGCAAGCGTGGAAGCAGTGTTTTACTGGTTTAGATTGAGAAAATGATACATTTGATTGGTGTATATGAGGGACATTTTCAGTGTTACACACATAATGTAGGTACCTCCACCATACACCAAAAAACCATTGAAACATTACTCACCATTGAATTGGGCTTTCGTTCGGAAGTTTCAATACCACTTTTAGTTCACCAATCCTATTGTCGAAGTTTTGCACCATACAACTACTAAAAAACACTACGTTTATAGTCAACATCTCCAATTATTTACCGGAAATGTGAGCTATCAAAGGAGATTCACTAATATGAACACACGAAATCGTAATTTTACGAACAACTTTTGACATATTTATTTTTTCCGATCTTCCGTTGTTGTGTAGCTATGGCAAAATGCAGAAATAAGTTCGTAGCCGACTGACAGAACATATATTGTTTCAAGGGTGGCTAGATAAATAAAATGCAAGATGCAAGTAGGTGATAAAAACTCTAAGGGCGGGTTTATCATGGTCAGTGTCAAATGTAGAAAATTGTGAAGTTCAATAGCATGAATTTTGGTTTCATTGCTGAATAGGAAAGTTACTTTCTCCACGATCATCACAGAATTTGCCAATTCTGAAATCAAATTTGATTGAATTTGCTGGAATTCTCTCTCTTGAGATTGAAGAAATATTCTGCAACACCTCTGCCCCCATGCAATTTAAATGTATTTTTCTACGACCGTGCGTTTTTACCCACTTTCCCGCACTCATTTTAGTTTAGAAAATGTCACTTTCCCGCACTAGTGCGGGAAAACTCGCTTTCCCGCACAAGTGCGGGAAAGTAAAATATGTCAATTTATCGTTATTAAATGTACATTTCATTGATTTTACCTGTATATCACTATTCAAACTAATATAGGTTTTAATATTCAATCTAACCCAGACTATTTTTCATTCATTGGAATGAAGAAATTGCGATAATTTCATATATCGACCCTATACATTTCTCAAAATCAATGCACATAACAATCAAATTAAGCTGAGTCAAGAGGTTTGCTGTGGTAACCAAAGATTTGTTATGACAACCATGTCATCAAGATGTCAAAGTTTCAAGTCGAAGCGTTGTCAAAGTGTCCGATTCTGGCATTTTTCAAATTATTTTCAATAAAAGCAATATTGTAATGGATTCGTCAGACGAAGAGCTCCCAGAAGCAATATTAAAGGCCGCAGATGAGGTAAATTCAGACCTGTTACCAAGTAAATCACGAGAAAGATACGAACAGCAATACAACCAATTTTTAAACTAGTGTAAGGAAAAAGGAGTGAGTAGCTTCAGAGAAGAGGTTTTTTTGGCGTATTTTTTATTAATAATTATTAGTGGATTTTCATGGAATGTTTTGTATGTTGAAATAAAATATATATTTTTAATGTGCTTTTTGAATCTTTACGCGATCGTAGAAAAAATAATGTTCCTAATTCATGCGTAAAGTGTCTTTCCCACCCTTGACTGCTTGCCCGAACTCCGCTTCGCGTCGTTCGGGTCAACGGCAGTCGCGTGCGGGAAAGTATCACTTTCCGCACTTGTTAGGAAAATTACGATTACATTCTCTTTCTTGTGATAGAATAATATTCTCACACTGATTAGCAATAATAACATTAGCCTTGACGCAGTTGATTGTCATCGTAGTGGCAAAATTTGAGTAAGTGTCAAAATGATTGCTGTCACGTTTCCTATCTTTGATCGTGGAGAAAGTATAGTCTGCTATTCGGTTAGAATGAAAATTCGTGATGCTCGTGGTTCCTCACGCTCGCCTTCGGTTCGCGCTCGGAACTTTCCACTCGCTTCGAATTTTCATTCTAACCTTGTTACAGAATATACTATTCCTTTTGGCATCACAATTTTATGTCTCTAACAGTAATGTAACATAAAAAAATCGGCAGTCTGCGTTGTTTGTCGAGACTGTCGAAACTCGAAAGTCAGTCGAACAGAACCACTGAAATGAAATTTTAATATAATGACATAATTTCATTTCAGTGAACAGAACTTGTATTTGGTTGGAAGCATGGCGGGTTCTGTGAATATTCTATAGGTAGGTATTTGTGACAGGTAGCCGAGTGGTTAAAGCGCCATGTTTCAATCACTTTGGCTCCGGTCGGCGATGGTTCAAACCATGGCGACTGCAGACATTTTTCTGTTGGCCCGAGAAAGTGCTAGGAATCGCACGTAAAAAGGTAAGACCTCGTTAATCCTTGGCTCGCACAAGTTTCGACTTCTGAGGGCTGCCGTTCGTAAGGGGACGACAGCTGGTTAACGGAAAAAACAATTTTAACAAACAATTTTTAACATTTGTTCTGGTTTCTTTCATTACCGGTTGTGAACCAGATCTGAACAGTCGGTCTTTCAAGTCTAGGAAGTATATGTGCCCCAAACTTATCAATCTTCAACTGTGCCACTATTTCAGACGGTTCTCTTAGAAACAAAAAAGCCTGTTATGTTGATTCTTTTTTTTACAATAGTTAATTCTGGTGTGTTTGTTAACAACACCCAAAAATTTCTATCAAGAATTCTTACAGTATGCTTTCAAGGACAGGAACGGGAAGTAGAATGGTACATTCAGAGTTTTACAAAAATCGGCATTTTCAGCTAGGTTAGGTACTGATTTCGGCCGGGAAGATATATGTTACCTCAAAATAAAAAAGTTCTATCTGAACACATAACTGTTTTGAGAAAATGGCCGACAGAGTTTTTAACATATTTTTGTGTGTGATCCGCATTTAAGAAGAATAGAACTAAATTCAAATTCACTCCATTTTTATATCTACTGCACAATATTTTGCAATAAAGATATTTAGATAGAACCATATATTATTGAACTTTTTTAGGAACTCGTAATAATAAAGAGTTCTATCTGCCACTTACATCTATGTTCAGCTACATAGTAAATACAGTTGAAGAAATCGCAGTATTAAAAAGTTCCAAATGCCACTGCCACGTGCATCACCTATGTTCAATTTTCATAGTGAATTCAGAACAAGAAATGGTAATAATGAATAGTTCTATCTGCAGCTAACACCTCAGTAAGTACATATTCAGATAATTCGAGTTCTAACTACTAAATTTTTACAACAACCAAGTTCTAACTGATTGCAGATAGAACCTTATTAGACATATCGCATGTAGATATAGCATTGATAGAATTAGACATATCAGATGTATAAAGAAATGTATCTAATTCAATTGTTGGATATAATGTGTAGATAGAACCATTATGATCCAAGTCATGTCGTAACTTCAGTGATCTGGCCTCCAAGTCATGTCGTAACTTGATTAAAACAATGGAAAAGCATTAAAATCAGAGTTTTTTGAAGAAACCTGCATTAAAACGACGTCAAATATTCATGTTTGTAACTAATCACGCTAGATGACACTCGCGTTTGTATCCAATTAGGGTCACTGAATCTAGAAGGCCGTGCCGTCCTTACGGGTATGGCCAATGGGCGTGGTCCAATACTTGAAATAGTTCCAGTATTCAAATAACCCACAAAACTTGCTCTCTGATTGGTGATTTTGTGGGTTATTGGAACACTGGAACTATTTCAAGTATTGGACCACGCCCATTGGCCATACCCGTAAGGACTGCACGGCCTTCTAGATTCGGTGACCCTGTGCCCAATACCTTTTCCACGGGCATTGACTATGTTATATTTAAACAATGATAGAACTACAAATCTTTGAACATTAGGTTTTATAGTGTTGATGGTGCTACAATATGGTAATGATGGAACTCAAATATGACATATTTTGCATAATATGCAGATAGAACATATGTACTCGAAGGTGACGAAATGCTGTCCAGAGGACTGGAATTGAATTTTAGTTTCATCTGTATTTTGTTTATGTTATGATTTAAGTTTAACTGGTTTATTTACGGAATCTACTAACGTATTTGGTTTCTATCACCCCATTCCATATAAACCAGAATTCATTGCTTGGGATATTTAAACTTTGTTATGTTATAATTTCTATTCATGTTGAAACGTGATGAGCTTTGTTTTATCCTAGAGATTTCCTTATTTCATATTCATTGAGATTACCAATTAAATATTGATGTAGCAGTGATTGGATTCAACGGGGAATTTAATCATTTTGGGAATGTGTCTTATCGGTATATAATTTTCAGTGAACGCAGAAAATTGATGAAGCTCTAAAATAATCTCAATTAGCAGGTCAATTTGGTTTTGAAATGTGTAAACATTTCAATCATCTTTAGTTTTGTAAAAAGAACTAAGTATGCTTTATTTCAAGCTCATCTTTTTTTTCCTGTTTATTTCAATTTCATACCACCCGTCTCGAGGTGAATGGCTGTATGTAAAATTTGGTACTCTACATCAAATTTAGAATGTTACAAATCATATTTAACGAATTTGAAGTTCTGAAATGAATCTGTTTATGAAAAATATTGAAATTTTAGATATTTCTGTTCATTTATTAATTTGAGATGGTACATGAAACTCTCAAAAAGTCTGTGCGAGTTGCAATGTAATCCAAAATCATAACCTACAAAATCATACATGTGAATTCGTCATCGACTTCTAAATTTGAAGAGTTTGCGACTATTAAAAGAGAATCAGTAAGCCGTGTTCAACTAATCATTAATAGAACCTAGCTTCGGATTACCAAAGACTTGAGTGTTGCAGGTGGCTAAAGGGTTAAAATGAGGGCGTAATATTGTAAGGAAAAATGGAGATTTCAACAGATTTTCCCACACAAGCCCATGGAAACTATGAAAACCTACATCGTCACTAGACCGAAAAACATAATGGCTTGAGTGGCGCGAGTGGATTAGTAGATTTTGTCGTCGGAAAATTTAATAGAAATCCTTTTTGAATTTTCCATATGTTATCCCCAGGAGCCACTCGTAAATTTCCCTCCATTCTGC
Organism: Chrysolina oricalcia; assembly: GCA_944452925.2. Classification (NCBI taxonomy): domain Eukaryota; kingdom Metazoa; phylum Arthropoda; class Insecta; order Coleoptera; family Chrysomelidae; genus Chrysolina; species Chrysolina oricalcia. The sequence goes on from OX101822.2 coordinate 16,016,658, forward strand.
TCAACATCGATGTACTTTTCAACCTTATTCGAGGCTTGTATGCGAAAATGGGGCACCTAAATCTGTCACTATCTGACGGTCTATAATCATAATAAATTTGAAATCAACGTTTTCAGATAACCGAACTACATAGACATTACAATCCCAAGTGATTCTTTCCATCCCGGTAGTCAAAAATTTGCAGCATACAATTTATTACTGCACAAAGCGTTCTCGTAAACTTTGTCTGATGCTAATAAGATATAAAGAGGAATTAAAACAGTCATACAGAATACAGATAGGACAAAAATAAAGGTTTCAACGCAGCCACAATTCAGAAGTTAGAAAACAACGTATTAAATTTTCGTACAATTCTTCAGAAAGAACAAGGTAGAAGTAGCATTCAGGCTGCATTCCACGTTATCTAATTTCCCTTTCAATTCCAAAGATGGAATAGACAAAATGGAAAAATCTGGAGTTTTTAAGCTTAAGTATCCAGAGTGTAACGGTGTTTGTGTGTGGGATTTTTCTTTTATGAGGTCTGTGGTGGGACAATGTGGACGTAATTTTACAAAAAGATACGTTAAGAATGAAAGGTCCTTCAGACTGGCAAAAAATTATTCGCCGTTTTCAAACCATTCCTTGTCATGCAACCACAAGTATCCGAATCTGAAAGAAACAAAAGTTTGCACTATGCAAGCAAAGGTTGAAAACTCAATTATTTAGAATCCTTAGAAATTCGTAAACAGTGCGGATGTACTGAATGATCAACTGGATTTGGTCTATTCACCGATTTTTAACGCAGGTTACCCACATTGTCGCAAGTAAACAGGGTCCAGGTAAAAGTCATCAATGGCCATTAGGAAAACAACGAGAGAGGTCTAGTTTTTAATAAAGGACTTCTGTTTTACTATTTCATTTTGAAAATGCGAGCTAACCAGAATCTTGTGGGCATACGTGTTCGTACTCAAAGCTCAGCATGGCACTAGCCTCAAATCAATGATTTTCTCTCTCAGGCATTTATCTTCCTTTCTATTTTGTTTCATACAATATTAACTTTCAAGTCATTTGAAAAGGAGTTGTCCATCTTAGGACCGGTTTTAAAAACATGTTTCGAAGTTAACTTTAATTTTAACAGTCAAGTTAAATTCAGCTTTAAAATTCAGTTTTCCCATTTCTGAAATAAAAAGAAGAACCCAGAATTGTTTGCTGTTTCCCGTGTGATATTTCTAATAATACTGCTAGCAGTAACAGTATACTGGTGAATACCTCCAAAATATCCAGCAACTACCAAGAATTAACTAGTTGCATAAAATCAGAGTATAATTAACGATAGACGATTTCTAAAAATAAAAATACTTATCCTACAGTAATTAAAATCTGTATTAGATGGTCTTTGTACATTTGGACAGGATACAAAACCCTATGAAAATGGCTTTCAGCAAAATTTGAGAACTTTTTGATTTTTAGTTTGGTCCAAAACCCTATAGGATTAGGAAAGCCGCTAGAGGGCGGCAAAGTTGATAATTCAAAATGCATTGTTACGGTATGTTCCATAGAAAAATCATTCTTACGGCAAAAATTTCATCAAGAGTAAATTTTATTCACATGTACACAGTGAATAACAAAACTTAATGAATTGAGTAATTAATTACAAGTAGTGATTCGAAATCAAAATGCTCAAACCGATAACGATGATTTACGAGTATAATAACATGAATGAGATATAACATACTGGTATCTTGTTCTCCGAGTTTGAAGAACGTTCAAGATGGTGATAATGATCGATCTGGAAATATATGATGTTGGACACCCTGTAAAATAATTGATACAACTTTTTTGTATCCCTCGTTTATGAATACAAATGCATTCCTCCACTTTTAAATCTTGTCAATTTCTAGAAAAAATTAATATATTTCCAAAATGAGTAATTTCACTTCCTTGATTTTACTTCAACAAACAAATTTTTAGCGATATACTTTGGCAACTTTGTAAACGAGAAACCACTATATTTCCGCCATATTTTCATTCATATCCATCAACACTGTAACTTATTGTTATTGAATCAAGAGTTTTTATTACTAACTTTTTTCATAATTTTATCAGCTTAGTTTTGGTGTTCACTGTACACATGTGAATATTACTGACCCATGACTAGAAAATATTTTTGCTTTAAAAGTGCACCACAGTCAAATAAATCATGATTTTTCTATAGAAAATACCATAATAATGCATTTTGAATTATTCAACTTTGCTGCCCTCTGGCGGCTCGCCTACGCTCTTATAAACATGACAAAATAGCAAAAAATTCAAATTTTGCTGAAAGCCATATTTATAAGGTTTTGTGAGATTATACGCTAAATTATTGGCAGAAGAACTGTCGAAAACCACCACTTTCTTCAATTTAACTTACTGAGACCGCTTCCTTCCGACAAAGTTAACTTCTACATTTTGAAGTTAACTACAACATGAGACGTCATACCACTAGTCATTTTCTATAGTTTTCTGTAAAAATAGTTTTATAATATCCGCCCTTTGATTGGAATGTTTAATATGAACATTACTGATTATCAAGTACTTCGAAAGTTTTTATTCAATCTCAAAATCATTTTGGTACCATCTTTCTTCAATAAAGACACAACAAAAACAAAATTGGTTACAATGAAATATATTATAATAGTTTATAAAGGTACAAAAGTTGCATAAAGGAATTGGTTTCTAAGAATAATAAGTTAAAATGCCCCAATTATAGATATTTTCACCAAATAACAAGAATATAAAGGTAAGAGGAGAGCAGTATTTTTCCAAACCTAAGCAGCTCCCAGCTTTCTAAACATAAATTTCTAAACAAGGGGTTCAAGAGAAAAAATAACTTTCATACGACAATGGAAGCCACAACTTCGTAACTTCACAATTTTATGGTAGGAATACATTGATTACACCCTACAAATGCATCAAAATAACTCTCATTGTAAAGATTACAGAACCGTGGACTTTCCACTTTATAAATTTCCTATTGCTCATCCTTATCCTTGGCCCCATGTTTCAAAATACGAGTGAACTCGACATAATCGAAGAGACCATTCTTGATGGGAGCCTCACGATACATTTCATCCACTTCGTCATCTGTGAAACGATCACCCATGGAGGTTAAAAGTTCCCGGAGACGTTCCTCATTGATCACGCCCATATTGTCTTCGTCGAAGCAACCAAAGGCGTTTTTGATGACATCCTCTGGATCAGTGCCCTGGAGACGTTCCCCGAAAAGTGTTAGGAACATGGTGAAATTAATCGGTCCTGGGGCTTCGTTCATCATGCCGTCCAAGTAGTCATCATTTGGATTTTTTCCTGTGGAAAAACAATATAGATGAAAAATCTGTTAAAACTTCATTACAATTATAGAGAGAGAAATATACTTTATTCTCCAAGAAATCCAACTACCTAATGATAAAGCATGTTCAAAAAGGTGCCAAGGTGTTTGTTCAAATATACATAAGGACCTACAAATTATTTTTTACTATAACGAACTTTCTTGTGGTATTCTGTAGAACTGTAGATTTTTTATTTCACAATTATAAATACATTTTCTTATTTCACCAGTGGACTAAGAAAAATATATAAAATAACAAAAAAATTGTAATAGTTGAAATCAGGGTTGGAAGAAATTATGATTTTTTTGAAAAACATCAACAATCTTTCTTTTCGGTTTTTTGCCACCGTTCTTCAAATTTTAATGAAGAAAGTTCCTGTCGAAAAACGCTCAGTCTTGCAAATTCCTGCCAGAACAAGAAAACCCTCCACTGTTTATATAAAGATGCGTCCGTTCTAACTCGCATTATTTGATAATGGGCCGTCTAATGAGCTATTTCTGCTTTAAATTTCTAAAGGTTACTTACTACTACTACTGAAAATTTGCCAAAGTGTAACAATGTCAATTCTTCATAGAAGTGAAAGAAAAAAAGACCCCATATGTATACATTTTATACAAAAATGTAGAACATGAAATGCAAGGTCTTGTCTAATGAATGAAAGTTCAGGAATCGAAAAGGACAACAAATGAGTACACAAACAGCATATTATAATAATAGGTAAATAAGTTGTTTCATTAAATTTTATTTTATTAAACTTAATTTTCAATAGATAGGTATACAGGGTGATTTTCAAGTTGATACGTTTATGATGTTGCAACGGAACATGGATCTTCCTTCTTGGCACATACTCTAGCATCTTCTGGGAATCCACATACTTCTGTTTATTCAACAGAAATTACAACATCACTCATAAAAAAAACCTGAAACCTTACAGTACAGTACTTATAATACAGTAGTACAGTGTGTAGTTTTGTCACAGATAATGGAGCTAATATGGCTGAAATGTGATATCAAATAAAAACATCTACTGAATTGAACCTTATTACACATGGTTGTGCGGCACATATTTTAAATTTACTTTGTAAGGATTTGGAAATAGCAAATATTAACGAATATGTTGTTTACATTGCCAAATACTTCCGTAACAACCATTTTGTCTCTGGAGCATATCCAAAGAAGGAGGCAAATTATTAACTTTGTGAAATGATTTCACATGGAATTCGCTTGTCGAATGTCATGGCCAAATAAAATTTTTAAATTGCTGAGTTGAACAAAAACGAAATTGACAATACTATAAGAGGAAAAATTTCAAACATTCACCTAAACAGATTAGTTGAAGATTACCTAACAATTCTTTAGGATATCTGTATTGCAAAAGATAGAATACAGAAAATAGTGCCAGTCTTTCAGATGTTGTGGAAGAATTTGAAATCTCAGAAAAACATTTTGACAAAACTAACATAACCTTAAATCATCTGCAAAAATTTAAGAGGATTTATGAACAGTGTATAACCCTCAGCAGTGAAAAAAATGTTGCTATAAAAGCTGTTAATCCAAATAGTGGTTACTACCACTCAATCCAGTTTCTTGCCAGATCAGAACCTTTAGCTCTGATATTATGTTCCATGATGATATTCTTCAGAATGTAAAACCCATAAATTGGTGGACATCGCAAAATTTTTTAGGTACAGTGGTTTTATTTTTTTGATATAAACTATTAGTTTTAACTCAAAGTTTTTATTTTCACTTGATTACAACTCATCAAAAATTTTGATTGTAATCATGATTTTAACTGAAAAAAATCATGTGATTCAAAGCATGTACTGAAATCAATTGATTTAAATCATTTCAACCCCGATAAGTACATTCCTTAAACTAATAATTTAGACCTTTAGCAGTATCTACCTATTAGACACATTTAGTCTATTATACAATATGATATTCTCTAAGGATTATCTACATGAGATAACAAAATAAAGCTGAATTTGAAATTATTTTTCACGTGATGAAAGTGTAATAAAAATAACAATATTTGGCAAAGCATTTCTCTATTCAAACAGAAGAACTTTGGTCTCTGAAATCAACTTCAAGCACAAAGAGATAAATGACAAACACGCTGATTTGACTTTTAACAAAATTATTTATGTAAACAACGTCATAAATGTCACAATATTAGAAATAATACAATAAAACCTATTACAGATAAATCACTACAATGACATATCATTTTCTCATATTTACACCTAACATTGTGCAGAATCCAAAGCCCCCTCCAAACTTTGTTTCAATTGCTGTAAGCTGTTACTACTCTGTAACATTTGATTTCAAGTGGATTGTCTGATTTTTCACATTTATGTATTCATTTATATCCAAACAAACCTATAAGGTTAAATGGCATGGATAATACAATTATTTATTACATTTATCTTAATTACAAGCTAGTGAGTTAATATTGGGTCACTAGTGAGGAATGATATTTGAGTCTGAATTAACTTGCTAAATTCTATAAATTGCCTTAACACTAATCCGAATCAATTAGTGAATTAAAATGGTTTGCTAATCTACACATCGACACAAGAGCTCTTGTGTGTTGTGAAGGGATGATGAACATAAAAAAAGGGCGGGTCCTCCTTGGTGGTACATTGAATCGTATTTGGGATAAAATGTCAGGTGAATTAATTTTGTACTTAAAGATTCTCAACAAGAACGAGTTTTCGCCTGTCTTCTAAGAATAAAATCTTAAATTCATTTCTGAGGTTAGTGGTTCTCACTTTGTTATCATCTGTATATACCTATCTTAGGAATTTGTTTAGAGTCTTCTCCAGCATTGATTATGTAGATTGGTATTTGTTAAACCAAATATGAATATTATACTCCAATTTTGGTCTTACTAATCTGTAGTAAAGACTTTTGAGCGTTTCTATATTTGTGAAGTTTGAGGCTTGCTTGATTATAAAGCCTAACAGTCGATTTGCCGAATTTGTTATATTCTTGATATCCAATGATTAGGAGTGATACCTAAGTCTTTTAGCACGTTACATCTCTTTAAAGTTTCATGCACATATTTATATCTGCTGTGACAACCAAAATATGACAAAACCAAAAAAAAAATCTCACCTAACGATGCCAACATATCATGCAGGTCTTCCTTGTCAACAAACCCGTCGTGGTTCTGGTCGATCATGTTGAAGGCTTCTTTGAACTCGGCAATCTGGGCTTGATCAAACATGGCGAAAACATTTGACGTTGCTCTTTGGGCGCGTTTCTTCGACGTTCCACGACGACTGACAGTTTTGCGGGAAGACATTATCTACAACATTAAATTCATATTAACAATTCTACGTATTTCAGATAATAAACACGTTTTGATGAGGAATGTAATTAAGGTAAGGTGAAACTATGATCAACTGAAAGGTAGAGAAGAGTGGATGGACTACTTCAGCTGATTTATGGTTCAATTTTCTGGTTTGTTTTAAAGACTTAAATTTGGCATACACATCAAGAACCGATGACAATACCAGAATTTCGAAATAAGAATGTAACAATAATAATGATGATGTGAATTTGTAAATTGAATTAAATTTTTAAAACATTTCTTATATAGTAAACAGTAACCATACATTCGAGTAATAATGAACACGGCCGTGGTGACCGTGCTGGTAGAACGTTCGCCTTTGGAGTGAAGGATCGACGGTTCAAAGCCTCGCATGGTCATCGGTCTCGTGCATGGCATTACAAGTTAAAAGTTAAGGGCTACGTCTTCCCTAGCTTACACAAGTCTCTCGAATACTTCCGAAGGTTCCGCGTAGGGGTGCAATCGGTTGACGGAAATAATAATTTTAACAACTATTTTTTAACACATGGAACCAATTGGCCCAAAAAGGGGACAGAATCATTCAACAATACCAAGAAACTCCGTGGAAAAGAAAAGTCGGAGACAAAAAACACGGATGGCTCAAAGATACCGAGGAATTATTTCAAGTGAAATGTCCGAATCCTGTTAGTTTGTGGAACAAGATCAAAGATTTATATCCCCATGAATGCTACGGGTTTAAATTTGTCAATTACACAAAAACAGAGATTGAGTTTCTGAGCGAGGTAGATTTGAGAAAAAAATACAGGAATGACGTTGAATTACTAACACAAAAATCACAATATGAAAAAAATACCAAGAAAATGAAAAATAAATATGTTTGAAACATTGAATTTGGTCGATGAAGACGATGACGTGAGAAAATATTTGACTCCTTCGCATGAAGCAAAAGGATCGCCATTAAGGGTTGCAATGTCAACCGGTGTGAGAAGTTGAAAAGAACAGCCAAAATTAGCAGATCAAATCCACGGAAATACCCGACCGTTGGGATCAGTAGCGTACCGAATTTTTTTTTTTTTTTAATATCCTGTAGACTATTGCCATACGGAACAAAATTATTTAAAGTTAGAGAGCTGCCTATATCATTTACTGACATTTACAGAAACCGTCTGCTGGGCATGAAATAGCATTCTTGGTGTTGCCCCAAGTCGCCTGGATGTAGTTTTAGAATTTCTCTAGGTCAAGGAGCACCCCCTCACATATATGGTAAGATGGTAACTTGGGATATGCGCGGCTGACTATTCGAATTCAAATATGAGCAACAACTTCTCCTTCATTTATATATTTAGTTGTTTATTTTGCGTCATTTTGTAATATATTTGTTGCAAAAGAAAGATATAGAAAATGTTGAGATTTCACGGATTCATCAATTTGGTAAACACAGATTTGCATTTACTGTGTAATGGTGATCAGCTGCCAAATCCCATAAGAGACCATAGTATTTCATTTTATTTTCATTCAAATTTGAATTGATTACGGAAGATGACGAAAGTTGAAGTAAATTTGTCAGACATTTTCACATACGTAGGCATTCGTCAAAGGCCAATTGAAGAAGGCAACTCTTTGTTTTTTATCAGAAAATGATGGAAAGAAACTTTGCCTGTTGTCCGATTGAAGCATTGGGGCACTGCACAAATACGCCTACTGTTTGGATTGCTTAATTCTGCCGCCATTTCGGTTATTATATTCTGAAACTATGAACATGAAGGAATATCACCAAACTCAATGTCCAAAACTCGATTAATTATGAGAAAACAGATAAAATAGATACACTAGCTCTTATGGCAAAACAAGACCTTGCAACAATAAATCAGTTCAACGAAATAATTATAGGTGCCGCACCCTTCGCGCAGGTCGCGAATAGCGCAATTTAAAAAATAGAGCACTTCGGATCAGGATGCAGTCATGCCACCACACAACTTTTGGCTTTAAAACTACTGACACGTTTTTCGGCAATTTTTCGTCATGTCAGGGTTCCTGGCAGCCTCAGGAACCGCGTACTAGGATTGAAATTGTGCATAACGGTGGAATATTTAAGATTTTCCATAAAATATAAAACACTAGGGACTTCAATTTTGTTTAGGGATTTCGTGTTCTTAAAAATGCCGCTAATTTCAAAATATATTATTTTCCCGAATTTAAAGAAAATCGAGTATTTCAGTTTTTCTAGTTGTCAAATAATTAACCGATCTAGAAAATATTCTGAGCTTGGTAAATTTCACGGATAAATAAACCTTTTTACCTTTTTGATTAAAATTGAATAACTTAACTTTGAGCTTACATCACAGAACTTGTATTAGTTTTGTGGGTACGTAATATCATTGTTTATATAGAAGATAGTTAGTCAACCTTATGGGATTATAATTGGATCAAAATGGATGCGACATGTAGATGGCGATAGTGAGCTCGCATCCAAGTCATGTAACTTCGGTGATCTGACCTCCAAGTCATCTCGTAACTTGATTAAAACAATGGAAAAGCATTAAAATCAGGGTTTTTTGAAGAAACCCGCATTAAAATGACGTCAAATATTCATGTTTGTAACTAATCACGCTAGATGACACTCGCGTTTGTGTCCAATACCTTTTCCACAGGCATTGACTAACTATGTTCTATTTAAACAATGGTATTATATTTTAATCATAACAGTTGGTTCAAATGGTTGAATCTCATTTCTACATTTGAATGTTTTCGTGAACAAATGTACACTGACAAAGAAATAACCCTACGCTACACAATACATTTTTCAATAACAATGCTCTAGCTCTAGTTTTGAATTTATAGGCTGGTGCCAAGACGAATTCTAAACGCTTTAATAAGAAAAAAAGTAACAGACAAAAAATTTTAACACGAAAAACACATGTTTAGTTTAGTTACTGTTTTTTTTTGTTTTGTAAATTTCTTGCTCATACCGAACTTCTTGATTATAAAACTCTGTTTGGTAAAAACAATAAACGAATTTGATTGATTGAATGAAACACACAAAATGGGAGTGCAGTTTAGGGGTTGAAAACGGTTTTTTGGGATTTGAGGCGAAATGTGATCTCTTAGCGGAAAACGTTCAATGGAAAAGTTAGTAGTAGTAGATAATAAAGTAATCGAAAACTGTTTTATTGAACACCTTAAATTATCCGTCAAAATGGCGTAAACCCGATATTTCAGTTTTTAATTTTTTTTCTCTCGAATAAATATTTAATTTACAAGAAAAATTGTAGGAATATGTCTTTTTTGGTGTCGAATGAACAAGATTTTTTGCAATTCAGAAGACTAGTTTTCGAGTTATTTATATTTTTCGAAAAAAATACTATCATCTTCCACGAACAATTGGTCTGATGTTTTTTATATTTCGAAGGTCTATAAGTGATAATTTTAATTGTTGAAATGTTTACTTTCAAATGGTCTAGGTATGTAACTTGGTGGTTTCTGAAACCGCTTAAAATTGAGAAAAACCGACAACAAGTTCATGTTTCAAACTCTCAATATTTTCAATAGTTGTAGAAAAAAAAGTAACTGGCAAGCAAGGACCAGGTGGAGAATGTTTTTGAGATTCCAACTTTAGGGATAAAAAATATTGAAACACGAAAACACTCAAAATGGTGAAATGGGATGCAGTTTAGGGATTGAAAACCGTTTTTTGCGATTTGCGGCGACACTATCCTCCTACCGAAATATGTTCGAAGAAAAAGTTGCAGGGGTGCAATTACGAACACTCGATCCGTCGTGAGTTTGACATGTCAGATTTGAGCAGTCATAAAAACCACTACAATTCAAAATATATTGCAACTTGAGTCGATATCAATGGTCTATATGGAAGATATAGGTAATTCCATTCTATCTCTATTCAAAGAAATTTCATAATTTCGATTTCGTTTCGAATCGAGAACAAACATCGTTCTAGCCTACGGATCGTGACAGCTGCCGTATCGAGTGTTCATAATCCCACCCCCGATGATAAAACAATCGGAATCTTCTTCATTCAACACTTTTTGACATAACCTCAAATTAATCGCCAAAATGGCAAAAAACATATTTTTCAATTTTTATTTTTCTCGTGTATAAATGCATAATAAAATTAAGATTTCTTCGCATATAAGATAACTTCTATTTTTTGAGTTATTTACATTTTTCGAAAAAAATGCCCTTATCTACTAACCAATGACATATTATGGATAGACTTCGTTATTTACATTTCGAGCTGCGGTAACATTCTAAGCACAATTTTTATTGCAGCTTGTTTCGCGGAAAATAGTTGCCAATCAACCCAAAATCCGGCAAAGCTAAGTTTCTGCTGTATTATCTACTTATTTACAATGTATTTGTGCTTAGAATGTGACTCTATATTGACCGCATCTATTGATGTAAACAACGGAATCTATCCGTAATATGTAATTGCTTCTAGATATTTTTTTGTATTTCGAAGGTCTAAGTGACCATTTTAATTGTTGAAATGTCTACTTTGAAATGTTCTATGTAACTAGGTGGTTTATTGATCGTTATGGTGGATTTATAAACTCAACTAAACTAAGAATTAAATTAACAACTTAGAATTAAGAAAGATGAATACACGGAAACCCTATCAGTGATTTATATACTTTCAACTGTCAATTAAATTAAGAATTAGCAACTAAGAAGATGGTTATCTTTTATCTTTTCAACTAAGAATTAATTATCTTAGTTGAAAATGGAAGCAGGCATGCGCAAAATCGGCGAATTAATGTTTGAATATAAATTTGTTTATATTTTGCAGTGATTTGTTTACATAATTTCTTGCAATAACAAAACAATGGATCATAAAGAAATGTTGACCATGATGGCTTTTCTTATAGCTATAACCATCTTCCCCACATGATATAATTCTTAATTTCTTAGTTGACGTTTATAAACACCTTCTTAGTTGCTAATTGTTCAATCCTAATTGATAATTTTAAATTCTTAGTTTAGTTGAGTTTATAAATCCACCATTAAACCGATTAAAATTGAGAAAAAAAGTCTCTCTGAATCATGATTTTCTCAATATTTTTAATTATTTTCGACTTTCTTCATTATTTTTATAACAAAAAGTAGTTTATATCAAATTATTCATAATAAAATATTGGAATACATAATTACACTAAAAAAATAATTTAATAATATCGTTCTATGCTTTTCTAAAACTATTGAAAATTATTGAAAATATTGAGAAAATCATGACTCAGAGAGACTTGTCGGTTTTTCTCAATTTTAAACGGTTTAACTATCAATAAACCACGATGTTACATAGACCATTCGAAAGAAAACATTTCAACATTAAAAATGATCACTTATAGACCTTCGAAACACAAAAAAACACCAGAACATTCGTTTGTTGAAGATAAGGGTCTTCGGAATTGCGAAAAAATCATGCTTATTCGTCACCAAAAAAAAAACATTTCTACAAAATTTAATTTAAATTAAATCATTTACACGCGAGAAAAAAATTAAATACTGAAACCACAGTTTTTCGCCATTTTGACAGTTAATTTGAGGTTATGACGAAAATTGTTGAATCCATAAGTTTTTGATTTTTTCATTATCTACAATCCGTTTTCAACCCCTAAACGGCATCCCCATTTCAATTGAGTGTTTTCGTGTTTAAATATGTTTTTCCTTAAAGTTGGACCTCAACAATATTTTCCACCTGGTCCTTACCTGTTACTTTTTTCTTTTTCACAAAAATTATGGGCACCAGTCTATTAGCGCCATTTGGAAAGAAAAAAATCCTAAACAAAATCAAAGTCTCTAATAGTGTTTTTATTTTATGGAAAATCCTAATATTTTCGTCGTTATGCACAATTTCAATCATATTACGGGGTTCCTGAGGCTGCGGGACCCTTGACGTGAAGAAAAGTTGCCAAAAAATAAGTCAGTAGTTTTAAAGCCAAAAGTTGTGTGGTGGCATGACTGCATACTTAGCCGAAGTCCTTTATTGAACATAAAAATGAAGGGGAAGTTTAAGATGCCTAAAAACCCCATCTTAGGGAAGTTATTGCTTATATTTGAATTCGAAGTGACCAACTTACCACAAAAGAATTAAAATTACCTACTATGAACCAGGGAAAAACTAGGATAGGTTTAATGGTAAAAGAAGGTCGATTTTTGGAGTAAAACGTTTGTTTTTCTTGCTTGTAATTGTGAAAAAAAGTGCCCACAAAAAGAAGGAGGCATTTTGTGAGATTTTTTACTGCAAAATTCGTGTTTGGAAATGGTAAATTTTGTAGAATCAAAAGGCTGTAACTACTAAAGTAGGTATTTGGGACCCCTACGAAATTTCTTCGTACTCGTGTTCAGGAGATAAAACTACGTAACACCTTTTTTTTCCTGAAGTAGTTCTATAAACTTACCGTTACCCTTTCTTTTTTCGAGAAAAAACCCGATAAACTTACCTTTACCATAAAAACAGAAATATAATATATTTGTCAAAAAGACATCCGTTTCTCGATTATAACTAGGTACCTATTTACCCATACTGACAAACAAGAAAGTCCGATTCATCAGTCATCAACTATTTTACAGTGACTTTAGCTTCAACAAAATTTTTCTTCACATTTACCACAACTGAAATCATTATCCAGATTGAAAAAGTAGAGGTACCTACCTAAGAGAATGGTCAAATATGAGTATGCTTCAAACAATTATGAAATAATCAGAATAGGTATATTTTAACAAGGTATGCTAGTTTGTAGATACGTTTTAGGAACATTTTGAGGTTATGTGTCCCATTTATTTTTTAGTGCTAGTCTATCATTTTCAGTATTTTGGATAAATTATTTTAATTCTTCAAACGTCTTAACGTTAAGTGGATGGATTCGAGTACAATAATTTAGATAGAACCAAAAGACAAGATAAAGAAAGATAAACGGACCTCCACGCCCAAAAGGGAAAAAAGTGTACTTACCGATTACTAAAAATACTGTATCACAAACTTTCACTGGCTAAAAGACCAAAAACTTGAAGAAAGGAGCTTCTCAATATAACAAAAAAGTACAAAAATTACTAAAAACGCCCAGCTGAGTCAGTAACAAAATACAAGGTACACTTGTACAGTGTTGCGAGACTATCAGAGAGTGGTCTTCGCGGAATGTTTACACATGAATCACAAATATGCCAACACTGTGTTATTTTGGTTGTGTCTCCGAGCACGCCTATTCGTGTCTTTAACATGGAAAAAATATCTGACGCAACTTTGAAAGTTTGATTACCACTCGTTTGATTCCTGGTGTAGTACAGAGTACTGGAATAAAATACTTATTGTCTAACGAGAATCTGTTCAAGAAGAATATGGAAAAAACATACCTTTTAACTGTTTTTATTGATATTTATTCCTGGCAAGTTCTGTGGGTACACCAAGAAATATCCATAGTAACAAATCAAATCATTAGAACTCCAAGGCAAATAAAAGCATGTTTACATAAATCTTGAGAAAAATAAGGTATATTTACTACACTGTCCACCAAAATTTACTCATAATTGTTTTGAACTGTAGCAATTATCAGAACGTTTTTTGGTTTATTTAAAATACAAGTGTTTTAAATTATTAATAAAATAAAATTTGATAATTAAAAATAAGCATTTGAAAAAAACATGAAAAGGGAAACATTCTTTAATGCACAAAAACATAGCTGAAACCAAGTTTTTAACGCGAGTTTATTAACGCTTAACGATGGTCCATCATACAGCCAATCAATGCTCCTAATAATTTATGATAATTTTCAACCACACACTTCTCCCAGAGTCGCAAAGACAAATCATCTAATAGATCTGATGATGGGAGCTGTCTTGGTTGCCTCCTTACGATGTCCCACGTGTGAGCCACAACAGAGATGAGATCGGGAAAGAATGCAAATGGAACTTGCTCTTATGTAGAATATCTTTAATGTACCTTTGCTGGTGTAATTCGTCCCTTATCTACATGTATCAACTCTTCATGAGCCTCATCTAAACTGATCCCAAATCATTACTGACTCGCCACCACAATGGGATATTTATTAATCTTGTGAGATCTTAACAATAGAGTATCTATAAAAGTTTGGCACGTTACGTTATTCCATATGCTTTCTATTGGAACAGCAACATTTTTATTTGAAATTATGGATGAACTACGATCACAGCATGAACAATTCCAATTTCAAAATCTGCTCGAGAATCGTTAAGAATTGTGAATAACCAATTAACTATGGAATTAGAAGGTTTTATAATGAAAATAAGTCGCCCTCAAATGATCCCATTAAAGTTGTAGCTTACGTTGGAATATGGCAACAATTACAACTATATACATGTTTTTTATAGGCATATTAAGAAGAAAACTGTTACTTTAGAAGACAAAGTGATTCATTTTCTAAATTAACACTGTGTTAATCAACTAGAATATACTTATTTCATCTTTCTGTAATTTCAGGTTAGCTACGATTTCTTTTAGATGGCAGTATAAAAGTGAATATAAACTGGGTCTAATTACCTTTTCAATAACGTTACACTGTACATCTATCGTTCTCCTGACATTCTGTACATTCTATTTGACTCCTCGTGAAGAGAAATAATTCAATACCTACCTGAATTCGTCAGTGAACAATATTTTTACTACAACCAAGATATGCTCTGCGGTAAGCAATGGATTAGTGGCTGCCCTTTCAGAAGCCAGATTATCTTCTGCGTGTCTTCTCCTGACCGAATTTTGACGTAGGTACCCACTAAAAATTCTAGCATCTTCAGTTGTAGATGCTATTGTGGGTTCATTTCACTCTAAAACACTCAAGGCGGATTCATGCAACGTTCGTTATAATTACATTTTTACTACATTTACATTAAGAAGCGATCACCACTTGCACTTCTTGGCAGGCGTTCATGCAAAACAGCACTGTATTACATTAACACTGATTCATTAAGAAGTCGGCCAACTTTCAACGAATCATAACTGCACTATGATCTTATAGTGAAATCAACAAAGTCTCATGCGCGAAGACTCGTTATTCGCACATCGTCATGGTTCATAATAGTTGTTTCTTTATTTGGTGTAAAGACCCGATTTTGACTTTTTGTTTTATTTTTTATGAATGTCGTTGATTGTGTTTTGGAATGGATCAAAGCGCACTGAATAGATTTGGTACAATACTATATATGATAAATGGCATAGACAATTTTGGAACAAGCTTGCAAGAAGTGCTTGGCAAACCAACAATCGAATGTTTTGTCACCTTCTCATCATACGTATATGCAAGTTTATAAATCAAGTCTTTCCATGAACAGTAAGTAGTACCATTCGTTATTTTTGAGTGTTAATTTTAATGTACTTATAATGAACGTTGCATTATTTGAAGTTAAAAACGTCTTGTACGATTCAGAAAAAAGGATCAAGTCAAACTGAACAGAAATTAAACTATGCAAAATTTATCATGATGACCATTTAGGCTTTGACAAACAAATAAAAGAAGTGATGAGTGATTAAGCGATGAATTTGTATTTGTTTGAATCAACTTGATAAATCTGTGATTGGGTAAAATAGGTGTGTATAAGCGATTCTTTCTTTTCATTCTCAGTTACTTTTGGCCCATCTTACATAATATAGCGGTTCAATTGCAAGAAGTTTCTGTTTAAGTATACTCTCATCCCAAACACATAAAAATATGTTGCAAAGATAATGTATAAGGTAGACCTAAAAGAAGCCATTGCAATGAAAATGTTATTTGTTAATAGGTCAGTAGCAATAAAATTGACCTGGTCACATCTTGCACGAGTCCAGAAATATATCTTAAATAATTTTCTTAATTGAACGTACTCAAGATATATCAGATTCTTTTATCAACAGCTTCGGCGTGCTAGTAGACATAACTATGATAATGACGATCTACCAACTTTAAAAAATGAAAAATCAAGTTCTAAAATGTCCATGCTTTGATTTACGCATTGTTTAAAATATTTAAACAATCATTTGTGTCGAAAAACTACTAAAATCCAACTTTCGAAAAGTACCTAATGATCAGATTCAAACGAGATAAATCGACACAATTTTATTAAATTGCCAATTCTTCTGACCCGATTTCTCAATCTTATTCCTTATATGAGTGTACCAGTAAATGCTGAAACTGTAGCCATATAAGGAAAAAGAAAACTGACCTTTCTGCCTATCGTATAAACTGTGTATGCTGGGTGTGTAGTAGTGTTTACACATGATGACTAATACGCGGGCATGATCAAAACTGATTAGAAATCGCAAGCAGTTTATAGTGTCACCACGTCATATGGGATATTTATTTATATTTTCAATTTCTAGGTATAAACGTAGAGTTCATGAGCCGAAGTGGTCGTGATCTTATAACTTTGTTTGCCACCGTCTAGGTATACGGGAGCTAAAGTGGTTCGGAATCCAGTTTTACGTTTACGTAAGCTGTAGGTTCTGGATCTCCATCCCTTAATTGCTCGCACAAGCTCTGATTCTGAGAGGTTTTCTTGTAAAACCTGGGACATTCATAAAAAAAAAATCTAAATATTCAGTTGGTGCTCTGAAAATAAAACAAAATGGCGTTACGATTTTTTTCTATCGATCGGATATACCTATAATATACCCGTCACATTCGCCAAATGAAAAATGGTAGGTAACTAATGGTAATTTATTGACCAATTTCGGTCCATAGTAGGATAAAAATTACTGTCTGATTTTTTGTAAACAAAGGAATTTTTACAGAGGTTGGCAGTAGTTCGAGTATTAAATAGTACATGAGTGTTATACATTATTGAAGAGTTCAGGGTCCATATCAGACTGTGATACACGTACATTACCTTACATCAGATAAGCCATCAGGTTTCTAGGTAAAGTGAACTAGTTGCGGATGCCTATGATTTTGAAATTGGTTACGGATCACTGTTAGCACCATTAATTTTCACTCTTTGCATTCGTTCAGATGAATAATCTTGAATTATATTAATTTTTCAGACGCAATATTATATTCGATAAATCGGCATTAGTTACAGGATTTAGAAAAAGAGAATCTTTGAGATGATTTTAGTTTTCAGATGATAAAGTAGTATTATCAGGACGTGAAATTTTATCTGCCATATTTTTGCCAATGTTTACAAAAAAGGTATTGAAATAGTAATTGAGTTTATTTCCAGCATCGCCAACAGCATCATTTGTAACAGTTTTCTGTTGTTTGTTTTGTTTTATTGGTCTATTAAAGTTATTCATTTTTTAAATAATTTTTTTGAGTTTATTTCCAGCATCGTCAGCACTGTGAGAATCCCCTGATAATTTTTTTTTGTGTTGAAATTAATGTTATTAACTTCATCCATATTTTTTTGTAATTGCCTCACCGCGTGAGTTGTTTCCAGAAAGTTCGACGGTATTCGAAAGAAATCTCGGCGTCGCATCTAAGAACGAACCGGAGCTCGGAAATCAGGTGTAGATATAAAAAGCCACACGCCAGCGGACGCAGTTAGTTAGACACAGTGATAGACAGTTCAGTTTCAAATATATTTGTCATATAAACTACTTTCAGTTTCACAGGTTCCAGTTAAGCTTCAGATTAATTAACTGATGGTTAGAATGTGAATCTGTCACAATTTGAAGAATGTCATTCATTCACCGTCTAAACTATTAGTTAGTTCAAGAAAGAAGAAACTATACCCAAACAACGCCACAATCACACTCGACGCGCGTTTCGCCAACAAAGTTAGCATCTTCAGGAGCTAAAAGTTAGTTATCTGGAGTTTAACTAGAACCGGTAAACTGGCCCTTAGTAATTATAGTTTTATTGTGAAATAAATAAATCAAAACTATTCTTTAAATATGCAACATTACCTTTGTAATAGTTTTCTTTTGTTGATCTAATTAAGTTATTCAAAAAATGTATATAATTTTTGTACTCATTGTTTAGTTCGTTAGAAAGATTTTTGTTTAGTGTTCTTTTTAGGGTAGGTCTTTTCACCTCACAATAAAGTCTCTGATAACTATCTATCGGATAAACGTCACAGGTTTACATATCCTTATCTGATAGATACAGTTATCTGGGACTTATCTATAGGTGAAAAGACCGGCCCTTAGGATATCCTTATGTTTGAGAGAATTGGTTAGTCCTTTGTGTCACCCTTAGTTTCAGTTTCACAGATTGCTTTCTCGTAATTTAGTATTTGTACATCTATTAATATACGCTTTGATTTTCATGAAAAATAATCATTATGCAATCTTTGTGGTCCTTTTGATTTTAGCACATCACCCAATTTTTCTTTTTTGAAGAGTTTATTAAATTTTCTATCATCCACAAATGATATTATAGTATTATCATTTGGTGTTATATTTTGTTTCCGGTAGTTAACATTACTGTAATCATCAGTTATGTTTGTTTGTATGACATAAGATTCAAAATTGAGTGAATTGGCTACTAAATTATTTGCTATTCTTATACATGATCGATTGTGCTAGAGGTTGATTCTGTTTCTCTTGTCGGTGCGTTTAATATAGGACGAAAAGCCAAGTACGGCCATTTTACACATTTGTGTTTAAAATGTTTGTATCGCCGATCACCCTCTTATTTTATCACAAAGTTCATCTAGATCCTTAATATATGCCTACAAGAAGCGTAGATAGAAAACGCCAACAAATCTATGAATACTTTTTATAAATTAACTTCATATAAACTTTCAATACTGGTGATATTATTGATGTTTTTTCACGTGAACGACTACTCCATCATTGATTACTTTATTTCGGACGTCCATCATCTTAATGGTTGAAAGAGATAGAAATCTTTCAACCATTGAGATGATGGACGTCCGAAATATAAGTAATCAAGTTACTCCATCGTCTAAAACATTCAAACACTCCATCATTGTTATTATAACGTGATTTATTGTAAAAGATATTGAGCTCAGGTATAGCAAAGTTATTTATATCATCTGTAAAAGTTTCTGAGAGAACATTGAAATCCAAATTTTCCATTAGTTTTAACATTACATCTCTGAAGCTTTGTCTATAAGTTTTTATAATTTATAGACAACCGCGTTTTGTCAACAAAACACCGACATTCGAATAGCAACAGAAAACAAAAATGGCAACAGAGTTATTAATAATTATATTCCCTCATAAACACTCGTAGGGTGCACCCAAAGTCATAACCTGTCGAATATGTGGTTAGGATCTAAAATAACACTAAGATGTTGATGGGTGTGTCGGGCACCTAACATGTTATCAACTTCCAATAGAACATATTTTAAAAAATGCTTTTGGAGAGATTTCAATATCAAGTTTCACAAAAACTTTAGAATTTTACATTATGTAATTCTTTGAAGCTGTTTTCACTGTTTATAGTCTCTAGTGCTTGATATATGGGTGTGTGTATAATGTGGGTATATTAAAACCATACCATACCCAGTACTTATAACCACAGAATGCATTTTCTAGTTGAGGAATTCCAAATTAGAGTGAATACTAGGAAAGTGAATAGGAGACAGCTGAAATAACAAATTGTTTGAATAATTTTTATTTTGATGTTACGATCTTACACATACATTGCAGATCATTAACAATACTGTAAACATTTAACATATATAATATTTCTATACCTACATTATAACCTCATAGTTTTTAAATGGCATATAATCAAACATTATTTATTGTAAGTAAATAAAAGTGAATGGGTTTGTTTACTTGTCAGCTCAACAGAAAGTCAGTCCTGTCTAATATCACATTTTGACGTCAAATGACAAAACAAGCCAACACAAGTAGACAAACAGTACTAAAAAAAAATTTCAGTAACAATATTCAGTTTCACAATTTCTACAGTTATTGACAAGCAGGGTTACTGTGACAGAATGGTGAAACAGAATTCAGTTACATGTTATTCATTAAAAACGTTGATTGCCTAAAATGCCATTGGAATAATTTTCCATACCAATTATTAACTGCAAAGGTGGATATATTACAAAAGTCTATAACGATAATAGATTGAGAAAAGTTTTGGTGTGAGAATTTCGATTTTCAACATACGTTTACTGACAACTTTTGCTTATTGTCGTTACATTCACATTCAAGTCTTTATTCCAGAGTAAAAAAAAACAAGTCCATACCTACAATCTTTTTCAAAAATAATACTCTAATTAGGCGCACTGAGCGACTTTGTTATGGTTAATGAATTTAAGGGATTAGTTGATAAGAGGGAAACGTCAAATACTTTAGGCTGTCCCTAGTATCATGTCCATGATTGGATCTGATCAAGTGAAGAGTACACATAGAAATTTTTTATAACAAAGTCGATTGTGATGGTGCACATTCTAACCCCATTGATGATCTACTCTTCATCCCCTGTTCATGATACCTTTTTTATATAAACGATTTGGGGAAATATTACAATTATTGCTGATTTGATATATCTGATAATATTCTGGGATTAGTTATATTTTCTCTTGTGTGAAAACAAGCGTGCAACGAAATTCAACAAAGCCAAATGAAAACCTGACAAAGCAACATAAATAAAATGCCTTCAAACTACCAGAATGATGAAAAAACTTTCAAAAACCAAAACTTAGAATGAATTTTGTTGAATCTCAAATAAAGTAAGGCTCAACTAAGGTTCTCCGTTTTTTCATTTGAATCGCAGGTTGATCAATTATAAGAAAACCCATAGAAGGTATAATAATAATTATATACTTCTCCAAACAAAACACAACTTAGAAGTAAAAAACTCAACAAATTAAAATCAACATTTCCTTCAGGTAGTTAAAAAACAAATCTACAGTTAAATTAAAGCAAATTTCCAGCTCGGATGATATAACAGATTTGTAGCAAACAAATGTTGTAATATATTCTGAACAACAATGAACACCAAGAAACGTGTTTATATTGATGTAGTTACCCTCTATAATGATACAAACTACAGAAAATTTTACAGGTTACTTTGGCAACCATAAGTTCACTGTATAACGGTCCTCTCAGATGAATCGATAGTCCAAAAGTCTACAGCTGCAGATTCAGAGCGACTTTAACCAAACACTCATTCCCATACAAAGCACAGCTTCAGTTTAAAAATAAGTTAAAGGTTTTGAGGTTTCCACTCCAGAAAAATTGAAAAGTTGTGAAAAAGTGTTCTGAATCAGTTCCAAATCAGTTTGATAGGTATACAAAAATCTCCCCCGTAAGTATACTGAAATATTAATGGATGAGTGATAATAGTCGACTTTATTGAGATACAGACAAGCATCGGACATTTCAAGTTGGTACATTGATGCCCACCCTTGAGTAATATAAACGTTTCATGTTGGTTTAGCCTCAGACTTGCAACCTCCATATATTACGTATAGTTGATAAACTGAACACTTTCTATAGTTTGAAATCAAATCTCATTGACATTTGACAAAGTATTATTATTACTGGAAAAAAAATTATACCAAAAGCTGAAACGATACCTACTTAATTATTTGCTCTGTAACAGCTATTTGCACGGGTTCTACTAAGGTTACCTTAAAACTTAAGTGGTCGTTACATTACGAGTTCTCCCTCTTTCTCTATATGTTCTTTCCGGGGATTGCAACTTTATCTGATCTTTAGATCATATTGCAAACCAGTTATTCTTCTTTCGTTCTCTCTCTCTCTCTCTTTGACTTCCCGTTTCTTTACTTCTTGTGCTGTTTGTCACTTAATTAATTTTATCTGGGGTTCTTCAACTTCACCACGTTTTTCTTCTTTGCACCAGTATTTTTAAGGACAACAGAAGCCTTACACCAGATAAGCCTCGGATTCCCCAACCGTAGATTTCATTTCATTCCACTTTTGATCCGTTAAATTTAAAGTTCTAGATGACCGAAAAGACGTCCTCTATTATGTTGATGTTAATGAATCTTGAGCACATTTTCTAGAAATTGCTGACGTTATGTTTGCTTGCTTGTTTGGGTTATGGCTCTGCTCCTTAGGAACACTTGGCCAGTTCTCGGTGATTATTCATCCTTCGTCAGGTATTCTGACTGTCTTACTCGCAGTGATCCATCAACACCTCTTCAATAGTTGAATTTGTCCTACTTGCTGCTGTAACACAATTTTCAATAACTCACAAAACTTTCGAATGATAGGTGTCAGATGTAATGAAGAAATGTAAGGGAAGTTACAAGACAGTAGCACAACAGAGGTTTAGACTTTTCTCGCTCCTGGGCCTTCGGTTCTAGTATTTTTGTGGTTATCTGGTTTCTAGTTGTATCCGATTTGCTACAAAAGGGCACGTAGAATATTAGATGACGATGACCTAGATGCGTTAAATTAAATTTTATATGGCAGTCTGATATTTTCATGATTGACGAACTTATATTTTTACGCGATTTAGAGTGGCCAAAACTACATCTATCTGTATACTAAGCCTGATTGAGATTGAAATTCAATTTCCGTATGATAATTGTTTAGTTAACAAGACAAGCTTTTTATTCATTGATTACATTTAGTTTGTAGAGCTGGAAATATAATGCATTACAAATACACATTTATATTACTTATGAAAATGAAAACCCGCCTCCTCTACAGCCGGTTGGCAGGGGTTCGTCATCTCTATCTTGCCTAGGACGGACCGAAATTCTTCTGACATTTTGGATTGTGAATTATCTTTACTTAAAAGTATCTGTAACCCATGGGAAAGAATTGTAGCTAGCAGGTTGTCAATATCTTAAAGGTATTCCCTGCTATAAAACAATATGTGCGGCGTTTCAGTAGGTTTCAAGCAATTCAAGTTCTCCGGCGTGGCTTTAGAAACATACGATGCATTGAATTTGTACAAACCTATCTGCTTAACTTTAGCGAGAGTATAATATTGACCGGAATCCAAGCTCGAACCGCAATGGACCACAGCCGCAAAGAGCTCATAGCGGAAGGTTTCCAGAATGCGGTTTTCGTCTAAAGTTACTGATTGCACAGGAGCTTGGTACGCTGATGTGATGAAGGATTATATCGAAGATGTCTGATAGTGAGTATCAATATAGCCGGCACTATCAACATCTTTGTTTTCTTCTCGCTGTCCGTCAAAATATTTCACAAATAGCAGCGGTACTTGTTAGCGCCCGTTATTTTTTCCGGTTGTAGGTAGCTTTCCAACAGCGTCTGAATAGTTAGTTTTTCCGAGTGGTTCGGAATTTAAAACTGGAGGTCCCTGAAATAGTTCACCCTCTCGCTCTTGGACTCGCATTCTCCACAACATGAGATGCTCAACGTCTTTCCTCCGAAAGACTGCTGCACAACGCATATCCTGGAAGGAAGCCTTGAAATAATTGATATTTCATTTGGTGACAAGAATAACCTATTGGAGAACTGCAGCAAGAAAAAAAGGTATTGTAGCCTCAAAAACAGATCAGAAAAATCCCTGTTATACAGCAAAACATCGTTTCAGAAAGTTTTTGTCATAATTAACGCTTGCAGGACTCTATTCCTGTAACACGTATTGCACAAGTTGACCAAATCAAATTTTCCCTCTGTATCCTTGTCCAAAACCGAAGACGATATGACGGAACTTCTATATTTTGCAGATGTCAATAAATTAAACACAAAACACACATTTCTGCGCTGTTGTCAAACATTTTCAATACTTAGCTAAGGTTCAGTCCAGAACTTGCTACGCTACAAAATATTTTTATACTATTGTGCACCTTATGCACCTTATGTTATTAAGGCGAACCGTTACAAATAGCTGTAAGTTATCTAAGATCCATTAATACCAATATGAAGATAGAAATAGAAGAATAAAAGTAAATAGAAGAATATAAATGTACTACTGCTTAAAAACACCCTCAGAATAGTTACCTACTACTGTTTTGACAAAACTACAAATAAATTATGCTATTATGTCATTCAAGGAATGAGTTTGAAGAACAGCCTATCTTATCCCACCTTATGGTTATGAAATAAATATCCAAAATGTATAACCACAGCCAATTACTTTCTGGTAAGTAGACAACAATGAACTTGTTTAGATTTTTACAGACACCAATTGCACCCTGAAGAGGCCGTTGCCACAGTGAACGTGTTCCGTAGAATTGACTGTAGCTGTTGCTAAACAAAACCGTGCCCCAAGAACCCTTAATCCCTGGCATGGCCTATGATCGCCAAGATGTACATAAAGATGTTGATGACGTCCACGTACAGATTGATGGCCGCGAAAATATACTCCTCCGGAGAGATGGAATACTTGTGTTTACCGCCCATCATCAGCTGCGTATCGTA
This sequence comes from Chrysolina oricalcia, assembly GCA_944452925.2. NCBI lineage: Eukaryota > Metazoa > Arthropoda > Insecta > Coleoptera > Chrysomelidae > Chrysolina > Chrysolina oricalcia. The sequence continues at coordinate 16,041,577 of OX101822.2, forward strand.
AACCAGATACACCGAGAAAATCAACGCCCCCAAGGACGCGTACACCAGCTGAACGATCTTGTTGTGGACGAAGATAGCGACGATGCCGAAGACGAAGAGAATCAAGACGGCCACGAAGAGTATGCCCCCCATCATGGTGAAATCCCACTTCGTTTGGAACGCGAACAGGGTGAGCCCGAAGCAAACGGCCGCGGTGATTCCCACAGCCATGGCGACGGCATCTGCTTTGTAAGTCGAAGCGGCGGTTCCGAGCATGAACGACTCCGCCACGGTGAATATGAACAGGAAAATGAAATTCGCGGGCGCCTTTCTGCGCAGTTCTCCGCAGCAGGCCAAGGATATTAGGGTTATGAATACTATGGCTAGCGAAACGTAGAACAGCGCGGGATGGCTGCGGACATATCTTTGGGTGGGGATGTGGTAGAGCATCCAACAGATGAAGGCCAGGGTTATTGCCAGTTGAACCGATAGGATCGAATAGACTTTTCTTATGAATCCTCTTCGGATGCTCTGGTCGTTGAAGTCGAATCCTTTCACCTCGGGGTCCTCGTAGCCGGCTCCTCCATAATTTCCTTAAATATACAATGAAAAGTGTTATTTTAATTTTACTAATATAGATTGTTGGGTAAAACTATTCGAAAATTGAATGCTTCAGACAAAAACAAGCATTTTGACATTCACGCAATCACGAATACAAATAGACATATAGAAAAAGCATTAGAAGTTGCTCTCTCGACAATTACTCAAAAAAATTTAATTCCATTTGTTCCACCACGGTCACACGGAGAGTAAGTCGTTGTAAATTAGTTTTTTCATTTTATTTTCTAGTGTGTGTTGATTGTTCGATCGGTAATTATCAAAAATTATTATTTTTACGCAAATGAATGTTTTTACAAGTTTGTAAATTCTACATAAAACAATATATTCACAAAGTTTCAGCTGTGAACATTCACATTGGTTTAGTGCGAAGTTGACAGCTCTGGGGGTACAATAACCTCAAAATAAGAAGAAAGAACCCAAGGTGACTAAAATTTAACAAGGAGGGTTTAATAAGCTCTAGCCAATCAGAATCTTGTAGCATCAACACGTCATAGTGACGTACTTGGGTATGAGTACAGAGTCGAACTCCATGACACGTCCTACTACGTCACATTTCGTTACAAATGTTCTTTCATCTCTTTCTACTAGTGTCCCCATTGTTTTATGGGAATCAAACACTCCTTGTTAAATTTTAGTCTCCTTGGAAAGCACCTCATTTTTCGGTTTGCTTTTGTTAATAAATAAAAATAACGTTTTTCGGAGTTTTTGCTGTGTTATAACTGTTTCTGATGTGTATATTGAAATTTAGAAGTAGTAGATTACAACATATTATTCAAGTTCATCGAAGCAGAAGAATTATCAACAAATATTTCATTTATCCCAAAAATAATGTATCCTGATATTGTTAATTATTTAGTGGAAACGAAGAGTGCTTTCACAATGAATGAGATAAAAGCATAAAAAAGTTTAGAAGCTCACAGTATAGCAATTTGTGGGTGGGTGAAATAAATATATGTGAAGCAGATGAATTCGCATATTCTAGTCATTGGAAAGATGAACCATCATATTATAGAAATACTGATGACTTATTTTTGAAATTTTTTTAGTTGATGCATTCTCAAAGACTGAACGATTAATTATTAACACCATGGATAATATGCCTTTAAGATGGCAGTATTGTTCGTGCTCATTGTGATTGCACATCAGGTTTGGGAAGGTTTGTTCTCATGTAGCTGCAGTGTTATTTTCTATAGACGACATAACAATAAAACAGGAAGAAGTTACGTTTACAGGAAAAAAACAACTAATAAGCCAGCTGAACCCTGCAGAGGTTTGAACTCAAATCTAGCAAATCGCAAGTGTCTGGACCTCACTGAAGATGAACGCCTATATAAAAGGGAGGCAAAGTCGTTAGATATATCTCCTAGCTGTTTCTGAGGAAGAGAAACAAAATTTACTGATGAGCTTCGTCTAGTCCAAAGGGGCAGTTCTTCATTCCATAATCAGACCATTTTCAGAATCTTTGGCGAAAAAATAAAATCCAGGAAGTTTTATTGTAATGAATCTTTATAGAGATAAATAAATAAAGAAATTAGATACTGTGACTCTTCCTGCCCGATAATTGTACCATGATTTGCACTTTGATTGCTCACAAGTTGCTCTTTCAATTTGTTTACTTTCTTTAATAGTTAAAGATATGTCAACCTTTTCACCTACTTTTATATTTTAATGAAATGGATTCTTTTCCAGATACTGACTTTATTCTGTTGTAAATATTGTTACAAAATCGTAACGGTTGAATATTTTGAATATGATTCATAGTTGAGGTCAATTAAGCCTTTGATGGAAAAGGAGGAGTGGGCATTCAAGAGACCATTGATTTTCGAGTTAGTTTTGGCGAGACGGGAGTTGAGCTAGTGGAATTTCTTTCTAAATTGGACTCAGGCTTCGGAGGATATATATCCAGTGATATACAGGGTGTTTCTTAAGTACGTGTAGAAAATATAGGAGCGTGTTGCTGATGTCAAAATAAGAAGAAAAGTTCCTATAAACATATGTCCGCAAGTTATTCGTTTCTGAGATACAGAGTGTCAAACTTGAATTCATATTCTTATTTTTTGTGAATAATTTCAAAATAATTTTGATATTTTTGTAAAGTTTGGTATATGGAAATATTTATTATTTAGTTTGTGTAAAAATTATTCGTGGTGGAGGTCACTGCGAGCAACTGTTTTCGAGTTATTGAGATATGAAATAATCGATGCAAGTGATTTTGAATGACAAGATTTTTAAATTTAAAATAAATTCAATTAGAAATGAGTTTTTTCACAATTACATAAAATTTGATTTTTTCGTCGAAAAATCATCTCAGATACTAAACTTTACTCGAATATCACAAATATTTTGGAATTTATTCACAAAAAACAAATATAAGAATTTAACTTTGACACTCTGTATCTTAGAAACACATAACTTAAGGACATGTGTTTATGGGAACTTTTTTTCTTATTTCGACGTCAGCAACATGCTCCTGAAGTTTCTACACGTACTTAAGATGATATATATCACGATATATATCATGATATTTATTACTTGATATATATCTGATATATTCGATAATTTTATTAATTAAATTAAAAATATTTTCCATCATTCTAAACATCCGAAAATATCTTGAAAGGACCTTTTTTTCTTCTTTCGGTTTGGTTCAATCGGATTTACGGAATCGCTTGGGAAACCAAAAAGCCAGTAGACTGGTTTTTATGTTCAAGTGTATGAATCAAAATATAGATAAAAAGAAAACCAACCTTGACTGGGCATGGAAACCAGCCATATCTGAAGATTCTGACGTAATTGTCATTTTTAGATTTCCTCTACTGAAACCGTTTCCTCCCACTTCATGACTACATGCTTTCTCAAGGTTAAATCACTTTCAATGAGAAATTTTGCTTGAATCAGTTCAGATGTTAATCACGATACTAGACAGTCATAGTATGATGGTTCACCCCTCCAATGAAAAGAATATGCGAATTTATCTGCTTCACACATTGTTTTCACCCTCCCACAAATTGCTATATTATAGGCTTCTAAACTTTGATATGCTTTCATCTCATTCATTGTGAAAGCAATTCAAGAAAAAGAAACTACCCAAACACCAAAAACTACGTCACAATCACACTCGACGCGCGTTTTACGAACAAAGTTAGCAGCTTTAACAATATACATTGTTTCGGGAAAAAGTGAAATATCTGTTCTTAATTCTTCAGCTTCCAGAAGATATAGATCAATGCCTATTACTGATATTTTATCTTTACACTGTTGTCGATGTACATTATCTAAACTTAACATGTAGTAAAGTCAATTATTCCCAAATTTCAACAAAACCGCAGAAACAGAAAAAACATATCAGAAACAGTAATAACAAAGCAGAAACAGTAAAAACACGGAAGAAAAGACTACGAAAAACGTTTTTTAATTACAAAAGCAAACTGAAAGTGAGGTTCTTTCTTCATCTTTTTCTACGATTGAGGTTATACCTACAGAGCTGTCAATTGTGCACTAAACCAATTACTAAAAAAATAAAGGACCACAAGTTATATAATGAACTATCCTTAATGAAAAAATGACTTTTTGTCCGCTCCCAATCATTGAAAAGTGCTACTAGCAGTTTGGTGCAAAATTTGGAGATTTTTTTTTTTTTTTAATTATGTTTCCGTGATAATTTTTCCTTCAGAAGCGGCCGGCTTCCACCAGCAACTTCATAGTTGAGCATTGGATTACTTTCGGGTATTCAAAGTAGAAGTATGGTTCAAACATCGTGATAATGTTACCAAATATCTTGATAATTTTCAACTCAATCGAGTTGTTCGAAATTGTTTTAGGGGTTATGTTTAATGCAAAAATTACTTGTTGCCTGGCTCTAATCAAAGAAAACGTGTCAACTTTATGCATGTGAAGTAGCTGCTCGTGTCAAATCTCGGAAGTATTTTCCAAGATTTTCGATTATTTGCAACCAGAAAAAGTGGATGTCACCAACAGAAAATAATTTTGGGATGTGAATCAGATAATTATGAATAAATGACTTTTTAGTTTTTGCCCGTCTCTAATCAACGCAAGAGTGCCAGTTCCAAGCATGTGAAGCGGCAGTGCAGATAAATTGACTAGATTTTCGTTTATGACAGAAACGGACTTATGTATGTCAACAATTGTCAACACCCTGTAGACCTAATTTGTCGAACAAAAACATATCAAATCTCGTGATGATTTAACCAAGATTTTCGATTATTTGTAACCCGAAAAAGTGGCCGGCTTCGACGGGCTTTGAGATATGAATTACATAATTGTTAATGCTGAAATGACGTTTTACCTGATTGTAATCAATGAAAAATCATGTAAAGTAAAAAGTTCATGTGAAATATCGTGAAGTTTGTATATAATTTTCAACTCGAAGGCTCGGCCGGCATCGACCGGCAAATGTTCGAAGTGGTACATCGGATTATTTTTAATGCAAAAATAACGTTCTGCTCGACTGTAATTAAAGAAATAGTGCCAGCTCCAAGAATGTAAAGTAGCAATGCATGTTAAAACTCGATATAGTTTTACCAAGATTTTTTAATATTTGCAACCCTAAGGAGTAGCCGGTGAAAATTGTTTTGGGATATGAATCAGATAATTATTGATGCAAAAATGAATAATAATACTTCCTCATAAAAACTAGCATAACTTGTGAGGGTAGAACGGCTATTACTATTAATTGCCGTGGCGCTCCGGGCCGACCTTTTTTGTAGCGTATTCAATACTGTACTGTATTGTACTGTAGGAAAACTCATAAAAGTAGCAACACACCGGGTGGTCGGTGCGCATTCGGGTTTGGCTTTACAACAAGGCATTTGGTTGCCTATCGATAGCAATACACTTGAGAAACCTTATTATCTGCATATTAGATCAAGAAGCAACAGAAGCAGGAAAATACTCTAGCGCAAAAAAAACAGAGGAACAAAGCGAATAAACGCGATTCTAAAATTCGTTCCGAGATTTTTTGGCAAAAATCCTGCACTAGCTGTATTGGCTAAGTTAATCCAACAAAGATAATAGACAAATCAGCATCAAATTATAAGAACTATGAATGGACATTAGATGACTCTGAAGTAGTTCCAAAACATTTTTTGATAGTGAATTTCATTACATACTGTATGTGACTAATATATTTTCTGTTGAAGAACGTCAGTAAAAAAGATAAGATAGATAATTTGATGGTTTTCAAATTCATAGTTCATGTTTGATAAGATATAATGATTCATCCTCGAAAATCTAAGTTGAAGCAAATTTCAACAGCTATTAATACAATTTTGAAAATCGTGGAATTTGCTGAATGGTTATTATCATAATTATCAGTACATAACTCATCAAAAATACATTGATCATAATGGGCGGACAAGACAAATTTTGGAAAACATGTTGGTTGGATTCTTTACAGTAATTCTGCAAGTATTCAAAAGAAGTTTCTTCATGAATCTCAAAATTGCAAGTTGAGTCAAAGCATCATTTAAACGGTCTAAATTGACCACCTTTAGCATTTTACGTAACTATTTCTGAACCAGGATTTTTGATGGCTCTGAAAACTCATCAATCACTATTGAGCCAGCCTAAAGCTCTCAATTAAGGTGAAACTGCTGATTTTCACCAAAAAAAATTTCAGTTTCAATTCTTGTTTCTGTGAATCTGATAGATGGAGCTCATAATAAACAAAAATAATCAGAGATTCTTAGTAAAAATAGGCTTATAATAATTTATCAGAACACTTCCTTAAACGTGATTACACCAAGCAATAGAGCATAAAATGAGCTAGTTTTTAACAAAAATACTAGTGGGAAACCGACTATGCTATCACATAGGAGACAGTCCGTTGTTATAATCTGTTATGTTTTCGACTCGCAACTGTCATTTATTAATTTGTTATAAACATTCAAATAACAAAAAACGTCTTTTTTAAATAGTTTTACTTATAAAATTAAAACGAATAGAGCAATCTTATTGCTCCAATGAAAAGAATTGTAGAAAATTGAAATATGAACAAAATGGGATGTTTTTTACGACCCGGTCGGATCATTAGCAACGGAGAAAAACTGAAAAAACCGGAAAATTTTAACATAGAACAATTCAATTCAGAAAATCAATTGTTGTCAATGTTTTGAACCGCCATATTATCCTTCTACATTATAATAATAATTTGTCTTTATCCATATTATCAAATATTTAGCAATACATTGAATTAGGGTAAATTAAATTAACAATATGAAAGGGCGGAATTCAGTCACCCTTATCCGAAGATAATGGTGACTGCTCTTCCACCCAACCCATACGCTACTGTATGTTCATTTTAATCCATAGAAAGCCCTGTACCAAGGAGATGATTACATAAAGAAATCGAATATGAATGATAGCCAACGAGATAACTTTTTGCGGATTTTTGCCATGTACTTTTCTGACATCTTCAGGAAGCAAAAGCGGAAAAAAATAAATGTAAACGAACCGGCATTACTTTCATAGAAGGGTACTTGTTCACCTGCACTGTAAGGATCATTTGGAGCGCCGTAGGGTGGAGGTTGCTGGAATCCAGGCCCACCTGGGTAGCCGCCTTGAGGAGGCACACCGCCCTGAGGGGGAAATCCGCCTTGAGGGGGGAAGCCGCCTTGAGGAGGGAAGCCGCCTTGCGGAGGATACCCCCCCTGAGGAGGATATCCTGGCTGTTGTGGAGGGTATCCTGGTTGACCAGCGTAATATGCCTGGTTGGGATCTGGCAAAAACAGGAAACATTGAAATGTACACTTACAGAACAGAACTTAAAATAAATCAAAACCAAAATACTCAATGACAAATGCAATAAATCTTGCTGATCTCAAAACAGCTCTTGAAAAGTCTTATCTATTTCAAATAAGCCAGCGACCACAATCAGACCAGTAAGCATATCACAGAACCAAGACTCGATAATGAATCGAAACAAATAAAAACATGTCCATAGATTAAGTAATAATTGATAGACTCGAAAAGAGGGTGCAACATCCTCCCTGAAAAAAGTGGGTTAATTTTGAATACCAAGTGATCGTCTGGCTTCCGAAACTGACTTGGGTTTTGTTTCCGTTGAATTCCCCCCAAGTTATTGGATCCCGACTCTAGAATTTTTGTCAGGTGATGAAGGTGAGATTGAAGAACATTTCTGAATTGATCCCAGCTGAAGTAGCTGGTAAAAAATTGATAAACGAGAATAATAAACGCTTTTAAAAAAGGCTTGGGAGCAAAAAACGGTAAACAGTTTTGGTTTGTTCAATCGAATTAAGTGAAAACAAGTAATGTTTAGAAGAGCAGTATGGAACTTCAAAAGTGGGAGTATTTGACAAGCTTCAACAAGTAAGTACCAAAGAAAGATGAAAAAACTGACGAACATCACATCAATTGTAAAAATATGAAGAAATTTCATTTGATACTCAACCGAAACGTAATTTTCGTTATTTTCATCATAACAGAATTCTTCGGGAGTAATACAGAGTGACCCATTTAAAAGCGGGACACAACTATAACTTTTTTAATTGTTGTCCGATTTAAACGATTTTTTTACCACATTTTTATGCCGCCATAACTTTGAAATAAAATCGATAAAAAAACCTTTTAGCAGCTTTTTAAAATAAAATTTGATTATGAAACTTCCTAATCAGTATAACCGAAACTAAATGAAAAAATAATAATAATCTTATTATAAGCCATATTTCCTGTTAGTGTAATTGCTGCGCAATATACTTTACTAATGACTCAAATGAATTAGAATGTTTTCCTCTTTTGTTTTGCTGACTTGTAACATCATAATAGCTGTATATTAAGTTTCAATGTCTGCTATTAAAAATGAGTTTTTTTTTTAAATATGAATCATTGTCCGAGGCATGTTTAGAGGAAACAAAGATTGCCAAAGTTATAAATAACTGTTGGTTAGAAATGTTTACAATTCAAACTGATAGCGGTCTAATCGAGCATTGTAGTTAAATTTTTCACACAAGTGATAAACCGGACGATTATCCGAAATATTTCAACAACGTGAAGTCAAATTTCTTTTAAAAAATTTGATAATTTACTCTTGGATTTTTTACGATGAAATAATTGATGTAGCCGATACTTGACGAAAATCCATAATGAAAATATAGCTGAAATAATAAAAAGAGGTATCCCACTTTCAAATTGGTCATATATATACAAGGTGTTACATAATTCAATACAAATATTTTAATGACATATTCCTGTTGTCAAAATAAGAATTTTTTTTTCTATAAACATGTGTCCTAAAATCCACCCCCTCCAAGCTACAGACATCGCAAGATGCGCAAAAAAAATCTTAAATTTTGAATTGTGGCTACAATTATGCATCAAATATTTTGAAAATACACAGGCACTTGTATTTTTAGACGATCTATTCATTTCTTGATTTTAAAATAAGGTAACTCGAATCGAAAGGGGTGAATGAGGGTTGCATACAGATTTGATGGCAAACATTTTCGATTTCCTCCAAAAAAATTTGAATTCAAACATCATCGTTGAGTTGGCCACTAAAAAAACATACATTTCAGTCTCTTGCATTTTTTTGAATTAGCTATCCGATTTAGAGAAAATCGCTGGTAAATGAAAGGGGTGTATTGAAGTAACAAACAAAAATACCTAGAGGGCTATGACTTTTCAGTTTGTTCCCCTATTGACGCTTTTGACGTTTAATTAGTGAAACAGCACTTCGATTCACTTGTAGGTTTGACGTTTGTTAAACAGTTTAAAGATTTTTTTTTCGCATCTTGCGATGTCTGTAGCTTGGAGGGGGTTGATTTTAGAACACATGTTTATAGGAAAAAAAGTCTTATTTTGACCCCAGGAATATGTCATTAAAATATTAGTATTGAATTATGTAAAATCCTGTATAGCAAGACTTCTTTATCAACGAATACATTTTTCAATTTTAATTAAAAAGATTTTGTTTGATAATTCAGTTGAATTCGGATATTTATGATCTAAGGGCCAGTAATCAAACAACTCAGCTCAAGGGTTTTATTCTTCAAACAGAAATCTAGAAAACTGAGGAGCTGAATTTTCTAAAACAAAAATATTAGGGAAAAAGTGAATAACCTATTCAGTGAATAAATGGTGGTCGAGTTTTATTTGTTAAGAATATTTCCCAAATGTGTAACTTCAACAAAAATATTCATTTCTCGAAACGCGGACGTAGGAAAAATACATTTTGACAGATGCAGGAAATGACCAAAAATTTGTTGAAATGAAAAGCTAATGAAAGAATGTGGTTTGAGATAGAATCAAATCAACAAAGAAAACAGATGTATTCCAAGATTGTGCATTGTGTCTCACAATATCTTGAAACAAAATAGACATTCAGTTTGCAAACTTGCAAGAAAAGGTATGGAAAAAAATCGCAACTTTTTTATATCTTTAGTTATATTTAGGATTCCGCGAATTGCTACAAAATGTAAAAATGCTGGACATATTTATGATTCTACATATTGCTGGACATTTTTCATTGACCTCACCCAAAATTTGAATATTAGTAAATATTTTAAACTGGATCATATACAGTGTCATGCAGATTTTCGGATACAAAATAAATGTTTGATTAAAAATTTTCATGAAAGCATCATCTGAACAATGACTATTTGATTTTGTGCACATTCGAAAAATAAGAAAATTGCTTAATAATGAATTAATCTTGTGTTTCATAATACACAAAAAATTATTCCAAAAAGTGATTTATGATATACTTTTCGGCGTGTAAAGTCTATATCTATTTGTTCTTAGAATTCTTAATATGCTGCTTTTGCTAACATTCATTCTTCTGCTAGTCTGAGAAAAAGATCAACAAAAGGCCATGGGCAAACATTTTGTAGCACTTCCTCAGTGTTCTTCGGAGGCTTATGTGGTTTTTTAAAATAAATTGAAAGTAAATCTCTACTTTCACATATTTCTTCTTACTGCTTTATATTTCTTTCTAGATGTCATACTTCAAAATATTCAGATATTTAGCAATATTATAACACCAAACAAAGCTTGGTTTGAAATTGTTGTAATGGAACACTTAGTTTCATTTGTCTTCATTGCCTACTAGGTACTCAATATTGGTTAATATTGGTGTAGCCACTCCAAATTGAAATAGTGGACTTATCCAACTAGATTTTATTTACGACTTTCACAGTAACCAAATATTACTGGTAATTTATGAATAGAATTTCAAAATCAATACAAAATGGGCAATTTCATCTGAATAACATCAGCTCATTTTCCATTACACTGGAAATAAATGTCAACCTCCTTATATCCAAATAAAAGTAACATTAATTTATCCTACATTTTTCAATACTTCTGAAAACAAACTAACATACCTGGAGCATAAGGACCATTATTCCACTGCGACATGATGGTAACCTATAACTGAAATAAACATTTATTAATAAAAATGATAATACATCTACACCAAAAACATACTAAAATTATTTCTATCAAAGACTCAAGAATTAGCTGGTAGGTATATAGAAGAATCTTAATCAACCAACATTTTTTTTCATCTACTTTAACATCTAAAAATCGCCTTTCATTTATTTTCGGATGTAAATCTCAAAAAAAATATTGATAGATTAACTAGCGATAATAATGTGTGAAAATTAGTGTTTTGTACCCATTATTCTTTGTGCCATTTGTAAACGACTTGTCTGAATACATGAAAGACTGCAACTATGTTCGCGGATTTCTAATATTAAAAATGTACTCGTTATTGTTACCAAAATCATTGATACATCTGCATACATTTGCTCCATAATAGACATATTCTGAACCCTGGGAAGTCAGAATCTATGAAATTCTTCAACAGGAAAGATAATATACCCGAGGAAATAAACTTCAGTAAGGAAATGGTCTTCGGGAAGGAAATGAAGAAAATGTCACAAGAAGCAAAGTTCTTGGGAACTTTGTTAGATGAACGTCTGAGATTTGATTAGCACATCAACTCTGTTTGCAATAAACTCATCTTTCTTTGGAATCAAACAAATGAAAACCTGTGTTACCAAAGAACATTTACTGAGTATTTATTTTGCCATGGAATTTTCACATATTTCACTAAGCATGGGGGTGCGAAAAAGATTTAAACAAAGTTTGTGTGTGGCAAAATCGAATTTTAGACTCACTTCCTCCGTGGACTATCAAGATAGTTGTAAATCGGGTTTTATAAAAGAAAAACCGCAGTTGGTTCCATGTATTCATATTTTTAAACGAGTAAAGTTTGCAAGAAACAACCTTGAGTCTTTTGCATTAATAATCAACACATATTATAGAAAAGATTTGGAGTACAGCTGTAGATGACCAATCATAAAAGTTCTAAATTCAAAAACTTTCCTGTTTATCATGCTTTGTCTGTCTAACGAATTGCCAAATACTCCAAATTCTGGACATGTTCTGTACCACTTGTGGTCTTTGGATGAATAAATTTGATTTGATAAAACATTCTAAAAGTGACATTTTTTGGATTAAAGTTAACTGTGTATTGACAGGTGCTACTATGTGTGTTTTTCCTCTGTATATTTTATCTATATTTTTATATATTCTTGAACCTTTCGTATGACCTAGGATATGTTAGTATCTTATTATACCCAAGTAGTTGATAAGTTATTATTATTAATCTCTCACTCACTCAGAGGCTTAGCTTTGGGGGTAGAGGACTGCTATAATTAGAATTTGCTGTAATACTAACATATTTAACACTTTTGCCTCAATCAATAATTTGTCTAGTATCATCTGTAAATAAATGAAGCAATCGATATTATCAAAATAACAACTGTAGATACCAGAGGTGTGTAACCAAACGAATTTTATGACCGGAAATAATAATTTAAATCAGACCCAAACCCGAATTCAAATATATGAAATGTTTTCTCAAACCCTCGAAAACTCATGTTATTCTAGTAAATATTCTCAGAAATACATGGTTACCAAGGGTCCTCTTAAAATAGACGATGTTATTGATTATTTTTAAGTGTTTCCGTGTGTGTATTTATCTCAAAATTGGGCATTTCAGAATAATAGAGAAACAAACAGTCAAATAGTTCGCATATGTTTATGTTCTTGTGAGAGGCCAGTTGTTATATTTTCAGGGACCACCTATAGTTCTCAAGGGGGGCGGAACATGCCAACTTTGAAATTAGGGTCGAAAAATAGGTTAGTCTTTCGTTTCATTCGTTCAGGTCAACATGTGGTTGCGCATTTTTATTAGTTTACTCAAGTTATTGTAATTGTCAAATTTCAACTCTGTTCAACACAATATTCAATCTGGCTACTATCGTTAATTTTCATTCTTTGAACATATATAAAGTCGATCTTTTCCACTTGTCTCTAAAAAGTTGATTCTTCTAATCAACTCTTAGTATTTGTTGTATTTGAATTATTTCGAGTCTTTTGCAGTTTATCTTGTTAAATATTAGTAAATCATCTGGCCTCATTCACCTTTTTTCCTGTTTAAATTATATTATCAGTTAAAATCAGAAGTTTCTTTATCAAATAATTTGAGAAATGTCCCAAACATCTTTTGTTGTTATTCTTTATTGTTTTGTTAATAGATATAAGTGTTATGCATTCTGGCTTTTTATTCTCAAAAGTTCACATTCCAGTTTACGAAAATCCTTTTGATTTGAGATAAAAATATTTTAATTAGTAGAGTTGAACAGAGTAAGTAAATTTGAGTGCTAAAGTGAGTTCCGCAACGAGTTCTCAGTCCAGCATCTAGTATAGAAAGTCGGGATAATCGGATGAAAAAGTAAGGTGAGTTAGAAATCTTAAATGCTGTGAGGTATGATTCCTAGTTGCTAGAAAATTAGAGCCCAACGTTCCAAATTATTATTATGTTTTTAACGACTCCGCTCGGTCGAATCAGTTGTGATAATGCTCTATTTAATTATAAAGACAGCATTTGTTACATTGTTGTCAGTAATCTGGGGTATTTTCTGGAAAGTAGATATATTTGTTAAATTGGCTTGTTAAGGTTGTCTGGAAAATAAATAGATATTTTCATTATCTAATCTCTTTTATACATGAGAGACATCGGAAATATAGAGTAATTATATTCTTGATGAAATCAGAATTCACTTTTTCATTCTTCCTATAATATTGTCAAATATGCTTTCATTTAAATCGAAGATATTGTTGATAAATCTATTTCTATAAGTATGTTGTATTTTATTAATTCAGAAAGAGACAAAGTTTTATTATTTTAACAGAAAAACGTACCTATTTTGAATCCCATCACGTGCATCAAGTAATTCGATTTCTAGTCTCAATTATCATGTAAGCTCTCAGTCAAATTAGAATAATAGCAAAAATTTGATGAATTTCAGAGAAACTAAACATTCACAGATATTATATTAGATCAGGTAATTCAAATTTCAAAGGCTCGCACAAGAAAAAACTTGAGAATTGTACCTCCACATGACAAAAATAAACTTTCTTTCAGCATCTAGCAGTATTTTTTTGAAGAATTGAGGAATGAGAACGTCGAAAAATAATGTTTAATTGTCAATTATAATGCGCATTCAAATGACTCGAAACGAAGGCTCCGGCTACAGGCCGTTAAACATAATAATTTGACAAATTTGGTAGGGAAACTAAGTTGAAAAATAAACTCAAAATGATAACAGAAAAATGAAAAAAAATTATAAAGGATATCGAAATTAATGATAGCAAGAAGTAGGTACCAAAATTAGTCAAATTATTCAAATATCAAAAATTGTTAAGTAATAAATAGAAATAAGAAAAGGGAATACAATGAAATTTAAAACAGCATAATTCATTTTTTTCAAATTAAAAATGCAGATTGAAAGACGAATAGTCAGGAATGTGATTTTTATAAAACCGTAAATTTTGGATGGTCATTGTACAAAATACTGCATCTTTCAAACCTACCGCTGAGGGTAAATTTTTTTTTGTTTGGATAGCTATTGAAATCGTATTGCCTTTCACTACTTTCGACACAGAACAAGCTTGTAAATTATTGTTTTATTCGGCACTAAAGGCTATGACATTTATTGCCGAAGGGTCAAGAGCATTCGTACGAAATTTTGATTAAATGAGGTATAATAAACAAATGAATAATTATATACGTTGAGACATTTTATTAAGTTTTTGGTTTGATAATTAGAGCAAAACCTATTATACTTCCTGTGTTTTTGTTGTTTGTTTATATCTTCAATAATAGTTAAAGTCGTCAAAATATTGTTCTATGAGAGACGTGTCAGAAGTTATTTGTTCAAGATCTAGTTTTATAGAAATATTCGAATATTCAATTGTATAAAAGTCAAGAAAGAAAAAAAAACACCCAGAGGTGTGAGGAAAATGCAATATGATTCAGAAATAAGACAAAAATGGAAATTAAAGACTCCCACGAATGATGGCTGTAGTTTTCGAAAATTTCGTGTCACAAAATAACGAAAACCGTTTATGAACGGAGAATTTAATATTTTAAAAGGTCAATTGTTTATAAATAAAAAGCAGATGGCGTCAATTGTTGACATTTTTTAACAAAAAAAAGAATTAAAGAAATTATACAGATTTTCACATAATTTAAATGATGTATAGATGAATTTATGATTTAGGTAATTTTGGTAGGAATTGCTCACATGAAAGGATGAACCGGTTATTTAAGTCTTTTTCTTGTGTTACGAAATTAATAACTCAAATTAAGTCCACTCATATTTACGATAATGGATATTTTCCAGGTAAAACTCACCTAAAATGAACTATAGCACAAATATTTCAATTTTTGTACCTCAAGTCACAACTGATAATACCTATTGAAGTAATAAGTAATTTGAGATCGCTCATCTAAGGCAATTTAACCGTAGTTTATTTTCACAACGCAGTTGTGACAGATTAACCATTGCTGTGGTAGTAACATACGAATAAAATCGTTGTTTTTTCGTTTGTATTATTATTGTCAAATATCATTCAGGAAACTTGTGGTTTATAAGTTTTATTTCACATGTCTAGTGATTTGTTCTCTTGTTATTTTGCACCTATCGATGTTGGTTCTATTCCTAGGACTTCAGATTCCACTGTTTTGCTTCATTTCATAGAGTATCGTCAATACTCATTTTTAAGAATTATCTAAATGGTGCATTTCCTTCTCGTTTTCTATTGATATTGCCGTGTTCAAGTCAAGTGTGTTTTCTGCATAAAAGTTTCAGTTATTATATTATTGTCATCATTTCATCCACAAGTGACTATATTTTTCCATAAAGGGAATTGATTCTAAATTAACAGTAAGGTGAAAAGTGATATATTTGTAGCTGGTGAACGAGAAAAGTAGAACACTAGTTCGAAGAAATCCAAGGGTTTAATTTTTGAAAATGAACACAGAAATAACATATTTGAATATCATGAGATATAAAATGTGAGACCATCAGAGTTGCACTACCTGAATCCTCATTCAATATAATTTTGTAGAAAAATAAATCGCAACGATTAACAAAATTTCATAAAAAGGAAAAAAAATTGATGCCACCTGCAATGGGGTAAATAACTTATCCCAAGTAATGATAAATAAAAAAAAAAAGAAAGAACATTCCTGATGTGAACTGTGTCAGTATGGATATCAATATTTCTAAACGATATTAATTATTACTTTTAGATTATTTTCAGTATTATTTCTATTCAAAGAAAATGCTATGATATTTTGTCAAAATAAATAATCAAAGTTCCACGGATACACCTACTCAATAATATATCTACAAGTTACAGCGGGCGATGATGCTCTATAAAATCTATGAAAATTAAAGCCTAAACCAACAAAAAAAAAAGAACAAAAAAAAACGGAAAATTATAAATTCAAGTAAATGTCAGATACAAAATCTAAGTGGTTCACCAACACTTTATTCAGTTCGAAGCAGTGTAACTATTTTGAATCATAAACCTTTATGGTTTGCAGATAATAAAATAATAAATATTTTTGGAAAGTTTTATAGATATTCTATTTACACACCATGGTTTTTTTCGAGCCATTATCAATCAATAATATGAAGGTGATGTAATTAAAAAATTCAATTAGAAAATATATTCAAGCTAAATTTATGGTAAAGAACTGAAACTGCTAAAATATTCAAAATTTATGTACCTTGTTTTTGTGTTTGGTGTTGAAATTAGTTCAGGTACCAACTAGAAAAGGTTCCAGTCATTCAACTGAGAAAGGCAATTGAGTCCATAGTCGCCACCGCCGACGGCATGTGAATAAGGATGTGATGGAAACCATAATTTTTATTGGATGTTTTGTTAATATTATTTCTTAGGAATATTATCGAATCAAATATGGACTAATTTTTGTTAAAATGAAATGAGTATCCTGAAAATTGTAAAAAAAAGTATTTGAGATATCTTCGTATCTCGTGGGACTCACCTACTTTTCCAATGTTTTAAAGGAAATTGTTATGAAAATTAAAGTTGAAATCGAAAATTACAGGATTTAAAATAACACATGTTTTACATGAATAATTAAATAAGTAGTACGCAGAAATGATTCATTGTATTCCCAGCGAAAAATTGAAAGTGGCCGATTTTCTAGTAATTGAAAGGTAACCGTTTCAAAAAAGACAAAAAAAAATATCAATAAGAATTATCAAACTTTCGAAAAATGGATTAATTTACAAGGCATTGGAATAAATCTTGGTAGTTGATAGAATTCAGGGACGAAAAGCAATAGAATTTACGAGAAATTGAGGAAAATTTCTGCATACACACGGATGGTATATAGTTTAGAGAAGAGGATCAGGTAACATTTGGATTTACATATGGTATTTATTACAGGTGAAATTATTTAAATTTTTGATTCGCATACTACATTACAATGATATTGATACCATTACAGGACCGTATTTCAGAATTTTTCTGCCAGAGTAACTTTTGGTTTCATTTGTACAAAGTTTTTTTTTTTATATTCAACCAAAATTTGATTGAATTTATGATATAATTATGGTACGAATTTTATCGTCATACCATTGATATATTGTTTCTGAAAAGTTTAGGTTGAACTGGGGACGTTTCGTATTTTATCAAGAAACTTGCAACCAAGAATGTTATTCCTAGGGAAGAAAGTATAAATAAATAAAGTTCCAAACGGGGTATAAAAGTAAAGTAAATGGAGATACAAAAAAAAATGATTACAAAAAACCAGCCGATAATTTAGCCGGAAGACTTGATCCGGAACATTGTACATAGGAAAACCAAAACAGCTTTCTCTTCGTAGTAAAGGACAGAGGGACAAATGCATGTCATTCGACCAAGGCTTTAGCTAGGAAGGGAGCGGGGGAAACAGATCATAGGCACCAGCAGGGCTATGATCATATTCCGGCAGCGAAGGATATTTCCGCGCCGAGGTGATACCGACCCCGTAATAGAAAATAAGTTGTATATAGATACCGATAGAGTAAATCGAAGAGCAAGTAATGCTATAAAATTGGTCGAGGAAAAATAAAAAGTGTACCCTTTAGCACTTCGCGTCGTTTCCCCAATGCCACAGAGAAACCAGGACGGTTTCCTCTGGCATCTTGAGCCGTTTGACAAAGGATCCTGTTTTTCCCGAATCCCGAGCCGAACTGAGCTGTAAACCAGGAAAGTGAAAATCGGAAAATTTTATAATTTTGATAGGGACTTTCCCAACCTCAAATTCTAGAAGGTGGATGTACCAGTTTCATGTTCGCGATTTGGGTGTCTCAGGGGAAGTCGACCCCCTGGAACGGTCAGGTCAGCTAATTACTTGGTTCGAATCCCAATAGAATTACGAGAAATGTAAATGTTGTTTAAATTCGAGTATTGTGAGAGAGAAAATTGTTTAACTTTCCTGGAATAGGCTCAGTAGGAGAAGAAAAAGTTCTGGTGGTTTTGAGGAAGAATAAAGAAGATACCAGTTGGAAAGAATTCTAGAGAGAGAATTCGAGACCATAGGCTGAGGAGAAGAAAAAGTTCTGGTGGTTTTGAACAAGAATAAAAAAGAAACCAGTTGGTAAGAATTCAAGAGAAAGAATTCGAGACCATAGGCTGAGGAGAAGAAAAAGTTGTAGTCATTTTGAAGAAAAAAAAATAAAGAAGAAACGTTGGTAAGAATTCGAGAGAGAGAGAATTTGAGACCATAGGCGAAAAAAAAAAGTTTTTGTAATTTTGAAGAAGCATAAAGAAGAAAACAGTTGTGGAAATTTGAGAAAATAGGCTGAAGCGAAGAAAAAGTTCAGTTACGAGGAAGAATAAATCGTAAAACTCTCAGTTAAGAGTCTGAAGAGGAGAAAAAAAAATTACAGATAATAATAATAATGTAGGAAAATGTGTACTGGTTAGCCGAATTAATTGAGAGTGAAATTTTGTATGTGAAAAAATAAGTATTGAAATGAAAACAGATTGACAAATGGTGGCGAAGGATGGTGAATAATTGACACCAAATATGAAAATTGGTGAAACACGCGGGAATGCAAAGAGGATAATGATGTGAACAGGAAGAAACCTGACAATAAAAATAATGAAATCGTCATAAAATTGACAAAGAAAACTCCATAAGCGATTATGAAAATTGGTAAAAAGTGATATACTGAGCGATTTTTATTCATTTATTTTTAAAGTCTAGTAATGTTTTATTTGAATTACTTTATTATTTTTCTCATAACTATTAAATAATTTTAAAGTTTCCACATTTAAAAATAAGCACGTATTCAACTATTTGACGAATGAATCTGGTAAGAGTATATTGAATGAAAGAATAACCTGTGAGATGAGAAAGGAACGAGAAATTGAGAGAAAATGAGAATCTAACAGAGGAATGAACTAACAAGTGTGGGAGATAATAGTTGAAATCGTAAATCGAATTTCATTGTTCAGACTTCAGGAATTAATTAGCTACTAATCTTTTGAAGTCTCAGAACATATCTAAGTAAGTATCAAGTTCAGTCGTTTCGAGTATATCACCGAGAAAATATAGACGGAAAATTTTCAATATTGTCGGAGTGACACGTTGCAATAGAGGGAATGAACAGATGTCACCTAGTTATCTACATACCATCGAGAAGTGAATGAATGTCAGATTCCTGAAAGTTCAGAAAGAAATAACAGAATTGGATTAGTCAGACCATATTTTGTCAATTTGTATGAAAGCCTAACGGTAACCAATATGCACGATTATATCAAGAGATCAAGTAAAGAAAGCCCGAAATTTACAACGGTATATTGCGGAAAATGACTAATCAGTGAAGAAAATCGGTTACTTCTAGACTAAACGGAAATAGAAATAATGCTAAAAAGTAAAAAAAAAATATATAAAACGTAATGAGAAAAATCTAGAAGTTTATGCAGTCAGTACCGTTCAGTTAGAAGAAGCGTAACCCAAGACAGTAAGATCGGAAAGTCGCGGACAAAAGAAAATTCCAAGTATAAAAGAAAATTCCAAGTATAAAAGAAAATTCCAAGTATGGTAGAAAAGGTAACGGTGGAAATTAAAGCAAACGGTAACGGAATCAAGGAGGATAAGGAGCACGGTAGCAAGAGTGATGCGGAAAAAGTAGTTCCACGGCGATCCTGCGGAAAAATGGAATGAAATGAAGAACTTCTACACAACTGGGCAGGACCACTTCAATCAGCAGGGACCGTTGAGGAGGAATTCATAAATAGGTAACGGAGACTGGAATATGAGACTTCCAGTTTCCGAATTTCTTACTAACCACCAACAGAAATTATTGAATTCTAATTTAATTTGTATTTACAGGTATTATGGCAGCGGGACCATGTTCTGATGGCCAGGACCCCTACGTAGATGTACCGAATTTGCTCTGAGGAATACCGAGGACACTCAAGAAGTACCAGGACGCCACCTCCTAGGACCACAGCTGAGGCTACCACAAGACGTTCAGGACCAAGGATTCTAGACGAAGGACCATGGACCCAAGACGTAAAACCGAAGATACCAGACGAAGGACCAAGGACTCTAGACGACGATCCAAGGACCCCAGGACCCAAGATTCAGTTTCGTAGATTATTTCCAGCCGAGAGACATCGAGGATTTCTACCACCAACTTCGGAGAGATGAGCAGTCAGCGATGGGAGAGCAGGTTGCAGCATATCAGGAGATCAAGGGAACATCACCATTCAGTTCCCACCACACTACCATTCCGAGAAGAAGATCCTGGAGAATGTTCACTTGAGATGCAGTTGTCGCCCAACTGGTGCCAAGCGAGGACCATGGAGCAGAGTTGTATATCTAGCACATGGAGCGTGGGAGATATCGGTTGCAAGAGATTGCCAGTCCGAAGATAACATCTTCCTTTGGACACTTGGGAAGGAGTAACCAGTTCTCAGGTGAACAGATTCCATTTATTATTCACGATGATGGATCGGAGCTTACCTGATAGCTCTGTGAACCAAGGAACCGGAAACCAGGAAGGATTCAGAAGCCAATGGAATTGGAGTAGACAGTATCAACATCTACGGGGCTACATCGACGTGTGCGTGAGTGAACAGACTTATGACTTTGGTGTTACAACCATGGGCGTGCGGAAACCCATTACGCGCGGGATACGAACTGCATAAACACAGACTGTAGAATTGTAAGTTTGAAAAATGTAAGGAGGATCTGGAGTAACAATTTATTTCGAGAAAAAAAAATTGTAACTATTCTTAGGGGGGAGGATTGTAACCAAACGAATTTTATGACCGGAAATAATAATTTAAATCAGACCCAAACCCGAATTCAAATATATGAAATGTTTTCTCAAACCCTCGAAAACTCATGTTATTCTAGTAAATATTCTCAGAAATACATGGTTACCAAGGGTCCTCTTAAAATAGACGATGTTATTGATTATTTTTAAGTGTTTCCGT
This sequence comes from Chrysolina oricalcia, assembly GCA_944452925.2. Lineage (NCBI taxonomy): Eukaryota > Metazoa > Arthropoda > Insecta > Coleoptera > Chrysomelidae > Chrysolina > Chrysolina oricalcia. The sequence goes on from OX101822.2 coordinate 16,063,039, forward strand.
GTGTGTATTTATCTCAAAATTGGGCATTTCAGAATAATAGAGAAACAAACAGTCAAATAGTTCGCATATGTTTATGTTCTTGTGAGAGGCCAGTTGTTATATTTTCAGGGACCACCTATAGTTCTCAAGGGGGGCGGAACATGCCAACTTTGAAATTAGGGTCGAAAAATAGGTTAGTCTTTCGTTTCATTCGTTCAGGTCAACATGTGGTTGCGCATTTTTATTAGTTTACTCAAGTTATTGTAATTGTCAAATTTCAACTCTGTTCAACACAATATTCAATCTGGCTACTATCGTTAATTTTCATTCTTTGAACATATATAAAGTCGATCTTTTCCACTTGTCTCTAAAAAGTTGATTCTTCTAATCAACTCTTAGTATTTGTTGTATTTGAATTATTTCGAGTCTTTTGCAGTTTATCTTGTTAAATATTAGTAAATCATCTGGCCTCATTCACCTTTTTTCCTGTTTAAATTATATTATCAGTTAAAATCAGAAGTTTCTTTATCAAATAATTTGAGAAATGTCCCAAACATCTTTTGTTGTTATTCTTTATTGTTTTGTTAATAGATATAAGTGTTATGCATTCTGGCTTTTTATTCTCAAAAGTTCACATTCCAGTTTACGAAAATCCTTTTGATTTGAGATAAAAATATTTTAATTAGTAGAGTTGAACAGAGTAAGTAAATTTGAGTGCTAAAGTGAGTTCCGCAACGAGTTCTCAGTCCAGCATCTAGTATAGAAAGTCGGGATAATCGGATGAAAAAGTAAGGTGAGTTAGAAATCTTAAATGCTGTGAGGTATGATTCCTAGTTGCTAGAAAATTAGAGCCCAACGTTCCAAATTATTATTATGTTTTTAACGACTCCGCTCGGTCGAATCAGTTGTGATAATGCTCTATTTAATTATAAAGACAGCATTTGTTACAGGTGAAGCAATTATGATTGTAGATGATCTTTTGCAGGAATGATAACACACTTGATGAAAAACTGTATACTTATTTTTTACTGTTTCTGGGATCTCACTTTTAAAATGGACCCTAGACTTGCAAAAGTTGCTCACAAGTATCAACATGACAAAATTATGGAATATATACTGAATACAATAATAATAATATTTATTTCGCTTGCTAGAAAGTATAAGATTATCACAATAACCATTTTTATACAATAACAAATCATGATAAATCTACTCTACAAATGAAATGATAAAAAAAATCTTACAAAGTATAGAATAAGTCTTCCATTACTTATTCTTTCAGTGACTCGTTCAATTTTTGTTGAAGGCTTTCCGATTTTTTATTAATACAAAGTGAATTTATCAATTATCAATTTACGAGTATTCACTGACAGCTGATTTTTCGTGGAGTAACTATGAATATTTGTAAACATAACAGATAATTTATAAATATAATATAATATAAATGCAGATTATAGCTAAATATAAATGCCAACTACGTGTAACTGTTGGTCAGAGCGTCCTATAATAATAACAGAATACTGTTAGAAACGATTTACCATTCTGGTGTTAGGGGTATCTCTCAGGAATGGCAAGAATCATATCTGTCAGATCGAAGCAAAGTTGTAAAAAAGACAACATACTCCAATGAGTTACCTGTAGAATGCAGTATGCCTCAGGGCTCAATACTCGGACCAATTCTCTTCCTTCTCTATATAAATGACTTGGCCAGAACAAACATATCAGGAAAAATAACCCTGTTTTTGGATGATAGGAGTATATTCTGACATAATAAACACTTCTTGAAATTACTAATGATGATATGTGTGAGGTGAGGTGAAAAGATGGTGTGACTCAAATCAGTTAGCTATGAATGTGGCAAAAACTAATATTATGTCATTCAAAGGTGGACTAGATGAGCTAGTCATGGGTGATGATGTTATAGGAAACACTAATAATACAAGATTTCTAGGTATTCAAATAGATTTCAGAATAAAATTCTGAACATGTTTTAATTTTGAACAAAAAACTGTCTTCTAGATGTTATGTGATAAGAGTTACATCAAATGAACTTGTACTACAAAAACGCGTAATAGAATATATGTGCAAAGCAAAAATTTGTGGATCATCTTTTTGTTAAACACGAAATATTAACAACATTTCCAATTTTTCATTATGGAAACAGTATGTCTAATTAAGGGTGGATTTAGTCAACTTTAGCACAAGCATTATCATAAACATAACGGTAACATCAAAGGTTTTTTGCATAAACATAATATTGTTGTATAAACGGCGCCATTTGATATAATAGTTTAAACTTTTAACATTTATTTAAGCACGATTTTAAAATGATGTTGACTAAATGCACATTTAGAAACATATTCACAAATTTGACACTACCTCTAATACACATCACACCACCCGCAACCTGGCAACATTAAACTCATGATTCCATCTCTGATCCTAGTTAAAGATACAGTAATTTATGGAGCCTGTAAGATGTTCATTCACTAACCAAAACACATCAAAGAAATAAGATTCCTAGAAAAATTCAGGAAGGGAGTAAAATCACTTGTTGGATAAACCCTATTATTCAATATTAAATTTATTAAATTTAGTCAATAATAACAAATATGTAATACATTAAAAACAAGTTTGCCAGTACATTTTTACAGGTATGCACCTAGGTCCCTAGGTGAATTAAAACCTGTGAGTGCAATGATTCAAAATAATTTTGTAGCAAGTGTTGATATGTGCAGACTACTCAGACTAGTGTTACAAGGTCAAAAATGAAATAAAATAAATAGTGGCAATATTAACAACAAATATAGAGTACATTAGTATGATAGCGAGTTGAAGCTGAATATATTAACCCTTTCATTGCGGGTAAAATTTTCATAGCCGTGCTCTCAAAACGGGGAAAATTAAGCGCTGCGGGATCGCCCGTCTCCCGGTATATGCAAGTCAGGTACGGACGTGTACGCCCGTCTCCCGCAATGAATGCAATTTTTGTGAATGCGAATTTTTACATATTTAATCACAAAATAAGTTTTATTTCAGTAGCATATTTATTTAAAATGAAAAGTTACAATATCATTGCTTATAATATCTAAAATAATTGAAAATATTCCCAAACAAGAAATGAAATTAATAATTTTTCACCGCGTGATACCTTTCAAAACAATTTTTAAGACACAGTGGAACATCACAAGGCGCACAGCAAAATGAAGTTTCTTTTCGAATTTTTTGCTTGGAACAAACCACGCAACGCTTATATTTTTGCTTCTGCGTTGTGTCCTTTGGAAGTTGTGAAGGAAAGTGCCTTGCAGTCAGTCTAAGTGGGGAATCACCATCTATGCCCCTTTTGCTTGTAGTGCGTGGTGTGTTATTATGGTATTTTTCAACAAGTTCTTTTACCAACTTAAGTTGAAAGTCTGCTACTGATATGTTTTCACCAGTCTTCATTTTGTATATAGCATGCGCATTCAAAAGCGTCATATCTAATATGTGAAAAAATACTTTTTTGTACCATTTGATGGTTTTCCTGACGGACTCAATCGAACAGCACCCATATTTGCGTTGTAATCTGTGATGCATTTTGGCTTGTATATAATTTCTCCAGAAATTCGATCTTGTTTGTCAGTTGGGACCATCTCTGGCGTATTACAGGTTGAAAGCATCCTAACTTCCCGTTTGTCCTGCCATTTTAGGGCCAACAGGTTTTCAGTCGAGTAATGTATAATTTCTCCTTTTTCAATTTTATCTTTCATATCTGGCATATGTTTTCTATTTTGCTTTACTGTGCCGCAAGCATTTGTTTGTCTACCATGTAGAATGTTGTAGAGTATAGGACTTGTATACCAATTATCGGTATATAACGTGTGACCTGAATCTAAATATGGCTGCATCATTGTTAGAACGATATTTCCGGATATGCCAGCTTCTTGCTCAACTTCCTGAATGTCACTTTCCTGGCCACAGTAAATGATGAAGTCCAAAATATATCCAGTTTCACAATCACATAAGACAAAGAATTTTATTCCAAATCTATGTCTCTTCGAAGGAATGTATTGCTTGAAGGAAAGCCTTCCTTTGAAGAGCATGAGACATCAATACATAAGTTTTGAAAAGGATAAAATGTGACAGAGTATGCCTTTCTTACATGATTCAATAACATTCTGATTTTGAATAATTTGTCATTTCTGTCGATGTTATTGTTATCGCAAAAGTGGAGAACTGACAAAATTGACATGTATCGATCACGAGACATAACTTGCCCAAAAAATGGTGTAGCTAGTAATTTATCTGTGGTCCAGTAATCCACAATCTTCAATTTCTTCACTTGAGCCATATGTAATGACAAGGAAATGAACAGGTACATCTCATTTACTTCTATACGAGACCACTTCTTTTTATGTGCTGGTGTTGCATTTTCTCTTTGGTCGTAAAACAAATTTGACTGATTTACAATTGCCGTTATGATTTCTTCCGAAAAAAATATTTCAAAACATTCCAACACCGAAGGGTTATCTTGCAACTTTTCAGCTGAACAACCAACATTAATTTTATTGAAGGAATGTATTTTTGGTTTGAAGGCAGTTTGCTTCCAGTTGAATCCGTGGTCTTTTTTTTGTTTCTTAGCTCTAACAGCAGCGGGTACTGGAAATTACATAAAATGCACTAAGTATTTTTATAAATTAATTATTATTACCACTTATAATACCTGCATTTATATCATCGTCCTCAGAATCTTCAGACATTTCAACCTCTGCGCTGATATTTTCATATGCATCACTTTCAGACCCTGATGACTCGTGAAAATCATTTTCATCATCACTAGCATACAAAAACTCTTCCAATTGTTCATCAGTAAACTATTTTCGAGCCATCGTGGTTAATAAATTCACTTGAATCAAAGAAAAACTAACCAACTGATGCAGCTACCTCTTCTATACTGAAATATTGAATAAATTGAAAACCGCATCCACAGTCGTTAAATCCTGTTGAGACATGTTTAACTGCATCTTGACATATCTATAAACGTAGACGGGACCGCTCGGCTCCCGCAATGAATGCGTTAAAAACACGTGCGTTAAAAGCCGTCTCCCGCGTATCAGGTGCACATACGTTTTGCGGGTTTTCCCGGTTCCCGCAATGAAAGGGTTAAGTAAACCTTTCAAAACATTTTATGTATGCGATTAGTATTTATATGAATAAAGAGTTTGCATTTATTAACAAGTGTTTGTATTTAGCTATCACTTTAATTTCATTTGGTAGAATGTTATAAATTTTTGGTGCAACAGTTGTTACAAACCTTTGGTTTCCATCATATTTTCTAAATGGTATTAGCACTATGTTTGTTTGTGTCCTGTATGGTTTGGTAGCAATGGTTTGCAAAATGTTTGTAGATTTAAAACACAAGATGCAGTTACTAAGATAGTATAGGCATCAAACATTCAGAATCGATTCATTATAGAGACAATTTGTGGAATATAGTCAATTTTTGAATAATAATATTCTTAGTATGTAGTTTTATACTACATTTAGTTGAGTTAATGCATTGTCATAGTTATAGTTTACCAGAATTTAATGATGATGCATTTTAACTCAAACTTGTTTGTTGTAAAGTGTTTCTCATATGCTAACTTTCATGTCGTTTATAAAACAATTTAATACTATTTTACCAACTGTGATTTTACTACTATGATGTTGGTGTTTCTACCGATTTCTTTTTTTTGCGTTTATTTTACTTTAATTTAAGGTGAGTTTTGAGCCCTTACTTTGTCAACAAGATTTTATATCTTTGGTCAATAAAGAACATTTTCTCTCTCTGACAGTTGTGGTATTATGAAAGATTCATACCTATTTTTTAGCAAAGTAGTGGATTTTTTTTTAATATGCATACATTCTGATTGCACAATGATTCTCTCATGTGGTTTACATCAGATTGAGCTGAAAGTCTCTTCAACTGCTCAATTCAATTTTCCCCAATTCTTGTTGGGGAAAACCACACTCTGTTCCCTATCTAATTAGGTAAACTTATTACACATATTGTAAGTTGAATCACATCTCTTTAGTCTTTAACTTGATTGAAGTAATTTGAAAGCCTTTTTAAACCTAGACTGACAAACCAGATAGACTGTTATCTGTTTCCTCTGCTTAGAAGTCGCAAACAAAATTAGGCAACCTTTCAATGATGATCTGATTATCAAATTCCTAGTAACTTGATTATAATACAACTCAAGTGTACTCAAGTGTAAAGGGCGATACCATTTGTTATTTTATACATTTTATATATACCAAAACAGAAACAATTCAAAATATGTGAGGATTCATGATGGCCTTCCAACTGTTAAATGTTCATATATCGCTTATAAAATGTGATCAGGGAAATACCCTGATCAGTAGTATCAGTACATATCAAGTGTCATCACGGACATAATTGTTTACCCACACATAAAGCTTATCAAAACAGAAATTATTGATATTTTACTTTGTTATAATGCTTGCCTACCTGGCGTTGACTGAAATTAACTGAAGACGTTTGGGGAATCTGCTCCTTTAAAATATTTTCGATACACTTTCTGATTCACTTCTTCGCACAACTTTTTATTTGTAATGCACTAATAATTAATTATAAATGTCATTGTCATACTCGTCAAACGTCAAACTTGGGATTCATATTTTGCGCATAGCGCGACATCTATAATTATTTCGTCGAACTAATATAAAGTAAATCAGGTCTTTCCACAAAGAGACTGAACTAACAGGAGGGTAACCTCTAGCCAATCAAAATCTTGTACCATCAACGCGTCATAGTGACGTACTTGGACATGAGTACAGAGTGGAACTCGAACCAAGCAACAAAACTGTCAGTGGTAAAAACACGCTCACACAGGGATATTTGTTGCTTCAATCAGTCAACTGGCATTCAACGAGGCACTAAAGTTTGCTCTAGGAGGAAACAAAATTTTTTACTGGCTTCAATGACTACAAGCGGCAACTATTCAGTCACACCGGGACATTTCAGGGCAACTTTAGTGGCATCAACTGGTGGCGTCCATAAAAGTGTCCTAGTGAGACCCAGCCTTAACTCTCATATACCAAGAGCTAGTCCGTCACTGTCTATAGAGAACGGTGGCCATGACATGTCCAACTACGTCACATTTCGTCACAAATGTTCTTTCATCCCTTTTTATTAGTGTCCCCATTGTCTTATGGGGAATAGACTCTCCTGTTAAATAATGTTTAGTCTCCTTGGTCTTTCCATACGCGCAATAGACGAGGAAAGTGTGTGGTCACAAATGTCATAATTGTCAAAAACTGATTCGAAACAAAGAATTTTAAGTGACATTTTCTGTTGAAGATTTGCTGCCTTGCTTATTAGTTAGTGTTTGGTTGTTTGGATTTTGTTTTGTCAGGCAGAAGAAGTTGAAAAACCTTAACGGAAACAACATCGGAGTTATCGGACACGCTGATTTATGGTGGATTTATGCAGCAATCATAAGTCATAAGTCTTAAGTCATAAGAAAGAATATTCCTCAATGATTGGTTGGTCCGTATATTCCAACCAATCATTGACGAATATTCTTCCTTATGACTTAAGACTGCATAAATCCACCATTAAATTCGATTGAGGTTTGTTTGGAATCAGTTTTTGACAAGAATGACATTTGTGACGTCATCACTTTCCTCGTTTATAGTGTATCTGTTTTATAGCTGTTTTTTGTCGTATCACTTTTTTAAAATTATTTGGACCGTTTTAAAAACTTTTCATTTTAGCGTTGAAACAGTGACGTCATAGACAGAATGTTTTCAAACGAAATGCACCATTTTGACGCCATAGTCAATTTTATGACGTAAAATTGAAAAAGTTTTTAAAACATTATTGAATACGGTTCAACGACAAAAAACAGCTTAACTGTTTTAACATTTTTAGTCGATTTTTGGACAAAAATTTGAATTTGTGATACTTTTAAGTGTTTGTAGTAAGTAGGTTAAATTGAAATGGCGGCAGAAGTCAAAAATTCCATTACTGTATTCACATTGCAAATACGGACGATGTCAACAAAATCACGTGAACGCCAAACTAGAATAGAGACGTACAGTTCAATTATTTTATCTTTACCCGTGCGTCATCATTGTAATGCATATGAAATAAGTCGAGAAATTTTAGTCAAAACAAAGTCTAAATGTAAAACGACGTGGCTGATATCCCGATAAAAATTACGACGTGTAGATAATGAGATAAGATAATGAATTATTAAATTAACTAAATTAACATTTTCAAATTCATGGAAATGGCGAACCTCCTTTATAGAATAAGGTAAGGTGTTTTTCTCAATAGGGTTCCACCCTCTGAATTACTGTTGTGTGAATATCCCGGTATTACGGAATTACAGTCACATATATCAATTGTGGGGTTAGTAATTTCAAAGATTATTTGTGAAAAAAACACATTGTATTGTACTTACTTTGAAATTAATGATTGTAAGAGACGTTTAGTCTTGAAAAAAACTGTTTTTATAATGTGTGACTGCAAAACGAAGTAAAAGTGGTGACAAACAATCCCCAATGACGAAAATAATGAAAATAATGACGTGATTGATGGTACTGCTCTAGTCAATACACTATTTGGCAAGTTTAGTTGAAATGTAAAAACACTTTCAGCTTTATGGCTATCTCTTTTCACTGTTTTGAGTTTCAATGGATCACCACAATACCATAATTCTTTGCCTAGAAGACAAATGTCAACGAATTTTGATTCGCTCATAGGTTGATAGACAGAGATGTTACATAGAGGGTGTGTTATTTCTTAGATCATAAATTGATGACGCATGGGTAAAGAAAAAATAATTCAACTAATTATATATGCTTACAACATGTAGGTACGTTATGAAAAAACCAACGAATGTTTGTCACCCGAAACCGTAACAAAACTTTAACTAAGCAAATATTTGAACTGATAATGTGATTAAAAACAGAAAAGAAATCACTGCGGCAACTACAAAAAACCAACCTGAATGCAACTCTGCAAAGTCTGGTCAGGTTGATGCTTTAACGACCAATAGCGTTGGGAGAATTGGTGATTACGAGGTGGACACGCTACAAGCATGCATTGATCACTAAGCGCGTTCGGTTTTTACGTCGGACTGATCAGATTAGTTTGTATCGTTCGTTTATTGCAATCGATTTTAGGGGAGGTAAATCTTGATCGTTCGGTTTTTCAAATCCGTTTAGTCCGAGATTGATCTGTTTGCTCGGAGAATTTTGGCAGACGAGTACGATCAATAGGCGCGTTCGGTAATTTGATCTCGGAGTTGAGCAGATTTTAGTAACGTGGCCACAAATTAATCGGATCAATCGGTAATAAACGAACGAAACGGGCGTTGGCTTGACTTTGACATGCTGATAACCAATAACCACATCCAAATTTGTTCCGTTTTTTTCGTAAAGAATCTTCTAATTTGAAATTTGAACGTTTTGAATATTACATTAACGAATATACAAAAAACAAAGCTTGTTTTCGTTTCGGAAAATAAAATTATTATTTTTGAGGATGATGAACATAACCTCACACGTTCAAATTAATCGTTCTCGTCTGCCAAAATTCTCCGAGCAAACAGACCGATCTCGGACTGTACGGATTTGAAAAACCGAACGATCAAGATTTACTTCCCCTACAATCGGTTGCAATAAACAAACGATACAGATTAATCTGATCAGTCCGACGTAAAAACCGAACGCGCTTAATCTGAAAGAATGAGGTTATATGCAACATCATCAAAAATAACAATTTTATTTTCCGAAACAAAAACTAGCATTTTTTGTTGTGTATTCGTTATAGTAATTCAAAACGTTCAAATTTCAAACTTGGAGATTTTTTACGAAATGAACGATGCAAATTTGTGTGTGGTTTTTGGTTAACTTCATGTCAAAGTCAAGCCAATGTCCGTTTCGTTCGTTTATTACCGATTGATCCGATTATTTTGTGACCACGTGACTAAAATCTGCTCAACTCTGAGATCATACCGAACGCGACTATAGTTTACATCGTACGTATTTGGAATGGTGTGTATTTGCTCAGTGCCCTAATGCCTCAATATAGTACCACATGAAAAGTTTCTTTACCTCATTTTTCAGTCGATAACAAATAGTTATGTCAGAATGAGTAACAATGCTGGCGTAGGTGAGTGTTGATGCTATCAAAAAAAGTTAATATCAGCAGAAGTAAAAAATGTCAATACTATATGCCCCAATGCATCAGTCGTAACTCAGTTTCTTCAAATTATTTTCCAATGAAAAAACAAATGAAAGGTCCAGGGGAAGAACCTGATAAGTGGCATTTTATCCATTTCTATTTCTCTCTCTCTTCAATTATTGTCCGTCGGCTTCCATTCGGGGCCTTGTAGGACATGCCCTGCTGCGAGAAATCCGTTCCCATCCGGCCTTTAACCGGCGTAGACAGCAAGGTTTCATCAGCGGAATGCAGTTGTCTTGCACTAGGCAATACTGCATCCCATATTTTACACTTTTTGATTTTTAACAAAACACTTCATATTTAATCTGTCAAATGCACGTCTTTAAGACTGCGGACATCACACACATTAACCTGCCTTCCAGCACAAGACCGCCGTCTGACCTCAACCACTGCCGGAAGTCGAATCTCTATCCATTTCCATTTGTTTTGTGTGAATTCGAATTCAATGAAATATGCAAGGGAATATCCACCTGCAGCTATTCTCGAATCATCCGACTCACAATTCGTATACGAATAAAAGAGACAAATATATAAATATTCCATGTGTATTAGAGTGAAACAGTAAATCGAATTCGCATACGTACAAATTCGAGAAAAGGTACCCCAGGTCTGTTGGAATTTCCTGATAGGTCCCCAGCAAGATACATAGAAACCCTGGTGTGATCTCTTATAGCTGTGAAACCGACATACAAAAGTGTTAAGGTACGGCCTACTTGATTCGTGATATTTTTAGTGCGTTGATACCGTTTCACCTCTTAAGCACACAGATGGCGGCAAAATTACAGATTCATGATGACGCTTGGACAAGTGTCATGTTATGTAATTTTCAACATTGAATTTTATTTGTTGTTATATTCATTACCCATAATTTGTAAACATTCAAATTTTAATCAAATAATTATGACTCAGTACTTTCGGAATGTTGGAACTCGGTTATTTTCGACTTATACGCCATCCATCGACGAATGAAGCCAACGGTATCAGTGTAATTACAGTCTCAACAACTTTGTTGAAACAAAAGCGAATCAGTGATAACACCATGGTTTCTATACATCTTGGTCCCTAGAATTCAGAGATGAATTATACAGGGAAATAACCTGATAAATGCCATCAAAACAGGGAAAAAACCTGATATGTCCATAATTCAAATATTGATATGAAATTTGATCTAAAGAATTAATTTAATTTGTCTAAATGTTTAGCAATTCGATCACATTTGAATGATGCTAAATTTTAACAATACAATCACTCATGGAATTTGGAAGTTGATCACCACACCAAATTGTTTCGCGCATAAATTATGAGCGCCATCTAGTGGGATCACATTTATCGGATAGGTATTTGATCAAACTGAACCTAAAAAGTCAAGATTCATCCACAGAACTATATCCCAGGATTCATCCAACAGTGTTTTACGCTTAGTTAATCACGTTTCTGACGTTTGTTGAAGTTTTTTTCCAAAGTCTCGATTGCTTGTATCTCTATCAGGTGGATACACCTGTATGTCGGTGAAGAATTGACCGAACAATGACACAAAGTGGAGAATTTGCGCAGAATAAACCACTTATATAGAAACACTATTCATATATAGGCTTTTCAAAGTATATTTTGTTGCAATTGTTATTCTCATTCTCTCCTTATCTACGTGTGTACACAAAACCTAAACGAAAAGTTGTAGTCGTACCCCAAAGAGAGTGAAGGGTTCGTTCAGCCGTGCTCAACCGTTGAGAATAATCACTAAACTTGTTGAGTCCGCTTTTCTTCAACGAGGGTGCCCGGCTGAACGTTCTGAAGCAGCGAAAAGTGCTTTGCGTATATCTCCAAATATAAACATAACCCGTAATAACATTACTGTTGTAAGTTTTGAAATCGTTAATAGATTTACTTTAGTAAAATTATTTGTGTCAATCACAGACAAGAGTTCTATGTGTCAACATGGGCCATGGCCAGAGCTGGCTAGAGCTTATTAGACTCTCCTGTTCGAGACAATGGGTTCGTTCAGCCGTGCTCAACAGTTGAGTGATGAGTCAACGTGTTTGGCTGAACGGTACGCTGCACCAGTGATTAATCTCAACCGTTGAGTAGCATTCGCAGCGGAAATAAACTACGCTGACTTGCCCAGCGCTTAACCAACTGTCAAAATATCAATATTATAGGTTAGGAAAATATGAAAATATATAGTTGTTATATATTTTTTCATATGAGAGCTGTGAGAAGTATAATGGATTATATGGTGTAATCAAGTATAATGGAGTAAAGTACATATAGTTTTATTCCAAAACTATGGTTTATCTATCCTTACTACAACATTAATGTTTAGATCATGGCATCCTCTAACAGTTCTTCATTCACTGCTTTTGCTATATTTTAGCTCTGGCTAGCCATTCAGAATCTTGTAGCATCATCGCGCCATAGTTACGTACTTGGACATGAGTACCAGAGTCGAACTCGAACCAAGGAACAAAAACTGTCACGTTACTCTCAGATGTGCGTTAGTCCGTTTTACTGTCAAGAGAGTATGGTGGCCATAACATGTCTATTTACATCACAAATGTTCTTTCATCTCTTTCTATTACTGTCACCATTGTCTTATGGGGAATAAACTCTTCTGGTCAGATAACGTTTATGGTGGATTTATGCAGCAGTCATATATATACGGACCAACCAATCATTGACGAATATTCTTCCTTATGACTTATGCTTGCTGCATAAATCCACCATAATTATAAGTCATAAGTCTTAAGTCATAAGAAAGAATAATCGTCAATGATTGGTTGGTCCGTATATTCCAACCAATCATTGACGAATATTCTTCCTTATGACTTATGACTTATGATTGCTGCATAAATCCACCATTAGTCTCTTTGGTCATACTTAGTCATACTCCTTATATTACTAATTCCAGTCTTATGCCAAGTTAATATGCCAGCTTACATCGTACTTTTCCGATTTTCCACTGAATAACACAGAACGATATGTTCTCAGTCAGCAGCAAATCAGAAAACGATATGCCTTGAGCGTTATTATCTTGTTGACCTCACTCGTAAATCAATACGCATGCGCCGCAAATGACTGACTAAAAATTGATAATAGATTTTTTCGAGTGAAACTAGGGTGAAAGTGCGTTGCAAGTGTAGCAACAGAGCAAAACTGCTAGTCAGCATAGGGATCACGAGACTCGACTCGATCAAATCGACTCAACACGTTATCGCGTATATGAAGTTTTTCACGAACGTCGATCGAATATGGAATCGAGTACTCGATTGTGCCTAACTCTCTTGTTAGGATAGCATATTCCATATTCGGTCAACGTTCGTGAACAACTTCATAGACACGATAAGGAGTTGAGTCGATTTGATCGAGTCGAGTCTCGTGATCCCTATGCAGTTGTTCTTTAGTTGTCACTGTCAGTACCAGTGCTGCCGATTTGAGAGTAATTACTCCATTTGTGAGCAATTTGAAAGATTCGGAGTAATTGTGGAGTAACGACGAATTGTAAGCATTTTTCACTAAGGACAAAAAGAGACACTAATAGGCGAATTTTTGCATTTTTTTTGCGATTCGACTGATAAGTACAGCGAAACAATAGCGATAACCGACTATTTAGGATTTTCAAATAGAAAAATCCATGTTTACAAAACACGTACTCTTATGGAAAATAGTTTTGGATATCCCCCACAGAACTCATAATAATATATCTTTCGACTATATTATTATGAGTTCTGTGATATCCCCCCATCGGCTGTTTGACAAGTGACAGCTGACGTCAGTGACCGTGGGAGTAAGGCTGGATTCCCACCAGATCCGATAGTACGAAAATGTTCTGATTGGTTGAATTTGTAGGTGTGACAACAAATCAACCAATCAGGACATTTTCGTATCATCGGACGTCGGATCTGTTGGAATTCAGCCTAAAACCCCGCATTTTGATAGAAGCTAGTCAGCATATTGACAATTTTCAATTGGCAGCACTGCAGTGGCATTCCGTGTACCCTCGCTTCATAGCGAGAGTAGAATTCTACAAAATTTGATAACTATCGCTTCGTTCGGTATTCCGTGTACCTTTAGAAGTCTTGCTTTCGAATCGAAAGAGATCGGGATTATTTGACATTGTTTGTGTCGTCCTGAAAACATTGAGCAGGTTTTTGGAAATTAATTTTATGTTATTATCTTAGGCTGGGGCAACTGGCAAAGATTGGTTTGTTTAATTGTTTGTTGTTGTTGTTTGTTGTTTGTTGTTTAATTGTAAGTGTGTGATAGTCTGTGAATTAGATATTTTTATAATTGACCCTTGCCTCTGTTAGTTTGGAAGTTTTGTATAGTTACAGTGAGTGTTCATAAATGAATGTGAGTTTATTGATTGTTGTAACCCGTAAAATTTGGAAAATCTTGACAATGTGCCAAATTCGCGAAAATGCGCAAAGGGTGCGACACCTACAGTCCAAAATATATACTTCGAGGATGGGGAATTAAAACAAACCAATTCAACATGTGATTTGTGCAAGTGCAAGTGCAAGAGGTATTACTGGGTCCCGCAGTTCAAACACTTATAAAGATACAAATGTATCAATATATACATCTTCATAAAAGATTCATATCTGTGTGAAACAGATTATAATGGTAATTTCAGAAGATTTTATACCATTATACTGTATCTTGGCAATTTCAGTCATTTCAAGGAAAAGTCTTGATGTTCAATATTGGCTATAATTTTAATGCTCTTTAAATTTCAATTGACTTCATGAGGCTCCGATGTTGAAGCAGAAGTTTGTAAAACCAGCCCAAATATCTCGAATTTCTCCACATGTTTAACTTGACACAAAATAATACGTCCGCTTTCAATGCATGTTCGCGTTTCACTATCGGCCGATTTCTATCGCCAATATATTTGGATATGTCCTCTAAATTGATCTCTCAACAAGTAACATCCTTCAAAATTTTCCTTTATCGCTTAAAATTCAAAAAAGAAATGATGATTTATTTACCATTGAATCAAATGGGGGTTCACATTGTTTCCCCATTCCATTGACAAGTTTGGCAGATACTGCAGCGCCAACTGTCGGAAAATTTTCCCCGAATACTCAAGGAGACTAAAATTTAACAAGTTTAATAAGCTCTAGCCAATCAGAAACTTGTAGCATCAACGCGTCATAGTGACGTACTTGGGTATGAGTACAGAGTCGAACTCGAACCAAGCAACAAAACTGTCAGCAGTAACTCTCATATAACAAGAGCTAGTCCGTCACTGTCTATAGAGAACGGCGGCCATGACACGTCTTACTACGTCACATTTCGGCTGTGTCAAGTCACCGGTCGGACAAGGCACGCGCGTTCAGTATGAAGTATGACGATGAGTCGGACCGACCAGATGATTGAAAATATTGGTCACATACATCCAGTTCTAATTAGGTCGTCAGGTCAACCAAATGACCGCGCTGGTCTAATCATATTGGTCAGACCGGAGACTTGACTCAGCCTTCGTCACAAATATGTTCTTTCATCTCTTTCTACTAGTGTCCCCATTGTCTTATGGGAATCAAACACTCCTTGTTAAATTTTAGTCTCATTGCCGAATACTTGCTTACAAAAATGCTGCCTGCAAATTTACTCGGGATACAATTGAATGAACTTCAAAGAAGGGAGCAAATTCGAAACTAGAACATGGAAAGAAGAGTGATGAGGTTTGACAGTGATCCATTTGTCTTGAGAGACCAACAGTTTATAGATTTGTAATTCATATGTCTTTATCTTTTAAAAAATCCAACTTAGAGCAATAAGAGTACGTCTTAGCGAACGACACTACACACTTGCATATCACATAGTATAGTACATAACAGAGTTCAGCCAATCAAAATGCCAGTAGCGTCGGATATTCGCATTTTGATTGGCTGAACTTCGATATTTCTTTAGGCTATGCGCTATGCTGCCATACATGCAAGATAGAGCATTGAAGTCCGTTGCTCATGCACTAATGGTTTGCCCTCAAGTGACTTCACTTCATGGCGGTTTGATCAATTTTTTTGATGTCAACATCAAAGCCCGAGGCTCAAGCCACAGCTCAAAAAAAATCCATCAATTTCGGACGTGGTAAGGCTCGGACCCGCTCCATTTCAAAAAAAGTTGTAAAAACTCGCCAAAATATAATTAAAAATATCTGAAGATAGGGAAAAACATCGAGTCGCCAAATAATTTCCGTAGCTTCACATGTTTTTGTATGTTGTATCTAGTAGACTGGAACACGTTTCAAACGTCCAAAATAAAATAAATATTGGGAACCATAGACCATAATGGGCTAGCTGTGTCGAGAGCATTAACTGGATTTATTTATGAAATACATTTTGCACCTTTCAATTACTTTTTTTTCCTTGGTGTCTTGGCATCGACTGCTATGGTCATTAGCCACGTGTTCTGGATAGGCCTTGTTACTAACTCCATGCGCCACCTTAGGAGCAGCACTGTTAATTGGGACGCAACAGTGAATCGTGCAGGACTCACCCTAGTGCAGCCACGAGATTTTAATAATTTAATTGGTCAAATTAAATTAAAAAATCCCAGCCGCAACTGGGGCTCGAACTTCGGACCTTTCGACCCAAAGTCGGACGCTTTAACCACTGCGCCACGCCCTGACATTTTTCAATTACTTACTAGCGTTTTTGTGGCGAAAGGATGAACCACTCGTATGTAAATTACGAGCAACCCCAGAATTCTTCGAAAGACTTGTGCGCCCTAGGAAAGAGGATGCCCTTATTTTTTAACATGTTATTCCATACCAATAATCTCTGAATATTCAGAAATAATTATATTTATATTTGCCAAAATCACACGAATGTCACCGTTCGTGTTCTTTGGTTCTGACACAGTGTCCTGTGGACAAAATCATTCGTTCTCTTTCTAAGCGAGAACTTCCTTGTCAATGTGGAATTCTATAATTAATAGCTACAGTCGCTTCATTTGGTATTCCGTGTGCGCATATGAAAGTCTCGCTTTCATATTGCTTTCCAATCGGAAGAGTTCGTAATTTCTATCTCGTTCAGAAAACATCGATAAAATTTTGGGAATTTTCATTTTGTCATGTTTGCTTTATGTACTTTTGTAACCATTAATCATTCAACTATTTTATAACCATAAAAAAATAAAAAATATAATGTGGATATTTTTCCTCAAAAATTTTAGTAAAAGAATTATGAATGGAGCTATGGAGTAGTTATGGAAATCTATCTCAGGAACGGGCGAAACGGCGAACCTTTGGTACAAATATTCTGATGTTTGCTGTACATTACGTGGATTTTCCTTTTGAATCCTTTTACAAATTGATGAGAAATATTTGAGCAACCAATTCCTCAAAGAGATGAGCAGTTGTAATGGATAACACCAATGTTTATATTACAGAATAATATTTTGAAGGAAGAATGATTCAGTATAATTATTAACAATACGCATTTTACGAAGACATCTCACACAATCTTACAAGATCCCGGACCTCTGCCCTGCCTATAATTTTTATAATTGGTTTCGCCACGGAAGAGAACAAGAAATCAATGTGGGCTTCAACTATCGTTGAGGAATGTTATTTTTGGTCCAACTACATTTACAAGGGTACGGCAGAGGATTGATTCAAAAAATCAATTTCATAGATCTAGCCAAACATCAGTTTAGATATATAAATAAATATTTCCAACCTCAGTGACAGGGAATGAGGATACTGCAATATTGTCATTTGTGGAGAGTACAATTTGATATTTTATATTTTTATCATAATAATGTAAAAGATATGGAATATCTCCCACAAGTGAGAAAAACTAGGTGTATGAAACAAAATGACTGCATAAATTCCATTAGCAGTAATCTAGTTTTCAGCTCTTTTCTGGATATTTTCATAATGAAATAGAGCCATTGTGGTCGTGATGGTAGAGTGTTTTCTTCTCAACCATAAGGCCATGGACTCAAATTCTAGCATGGTCCTGTACATGGTATCACATGTTGAAAGATTAGGGCCTTGTCTTCCCTAGCTCGAAGACTTCTGAGGGTTGCTCGTGAGGGTGCATGTAGGAGGTTGAAGGAAAGAACAAATTTTGAACAAATGCATAACATGAATCAATGAAAAACAAATAGATATTTCTACTATTGAAATAAGAAACCAAAATAACAAATTCCATTTGTAATCCCTACTCATATTTTCATTTCAGGAAAATATTCAGAGGAAAAGTTGAGATTGCCAAAATAGGTGCGTTCGATTCTATATATTTATTGTTTTTTGCAACTTCCAATAAACTGTGAGAAAGGTTTGGCAACCATTCAAATCTCCATTATTTCAACCCCTATAATGATCCCTAGTTGGTATTCATAAAGTTCCCTCTACCCATTACTCTTACGTACCATTCCTACACATCTAGAAGTATGAGACTGGTAACAGTTATTAGGAATTAGGAAATTTACTGTAACATTCCTTGTAATAATAAATGAATAAACTGCACTTAGGTATTATTCATTTTAATATTGATTGGATTCATGTGATAAGTCATGCATTGAATTATTGATTATTTGCTACTGTAATAATTGTTTATTTCCAAGTTATCTTTTTTACTTATTAATTTTTTTATATACCCATTCTATATCTATTGTTTGGATAATTCTTATTTAGAAGTTTGAATTATTTAAAAGGCGTGCACCCGTTTACTAAATTAAACAAAAATACAGAAATGGAACAATTTATCGAGTTACTTCAAGAACCCAAAAATTTGGTTCAATGTTTTTTTTTTTAAATAGTGACGTTAGTAGACACAAAGTCGGTTGTTTGAAATTCGAAATTTCCGGCATTAACCTCTTAAAATAACACTCTATCCCTTTCTAAACGAGAATTTCCTTGTCTTCTCGACACATTCTAGGCTATCGCTTCAAATAACGACAATCGTCCGAAGCGAGTGTAGCTAAAGTGCACACGGAATACCACTTTCTTCAACTGTAGCTATTAAATGTAGAATTCTATTGTTAAAGGGCCAAGATGGCGCTTCAAATGCTGTCAAATATCTATTTGTCGCCTGGAAACTGTCGCTAACTGTATACACGGAATACCTTTTACGTCAAAACGTAGTGATATGTAGAATTCTATGGCTCACGTAATCCCACCGCTGGTCAGTATACAAGCTATTGACAAATGACAATTGACAGCTGAAAGTTTCATTTTGTTCAAGTTTTTTAGATCAATAATTTATTTCTGTAGATATAATCAATAATCATTATTTTTCAAGATGACGAACGTTAAATTCACCGAAAGAGCATATTGCAAAATGGTATTACATGCCGCTAAATACCCCCACTGTAGTGTGAATGGAGTATTGCTGTCAAAACTTTCAACCCTGAACAATAATAAGGAAATGGAATTTGTGGATGCAATACCACTGTTTCACGTTTGCCTGAATCTAACCCCTATGGCAGAAATTGCCCTAATGCAGGTATTTTTCTTTGATTGTTGACAACGCTTTATATACTTACAATTTTTTCCTAGATCGACGAATATGCTTCGAAGAAGGGATTAACCATAGCAGGTTACTATGTTGCCCCTGAAAATATTCGAGAGGATTCTTTCGACAAGTTGTATAATAGAATTTCCGATAAAATTGCTGCAATTTGTAGCTCATCCTATGTAGTTATTGTAAGTATCCAGAAAAGACCATTTAAAAAAAAATTTAGGTAGCGCTTGTTGAGGTACATTTGGATTTAAAAAATGCAGACATTTTGATTGTTTCTTTGACTAGTAGTTTCAAAAGTTTAGGAGTTGATCTATTAATCCCATTTATAAGAAGGGTGACCGTCATCTAACAGAAAACTACAGACCTGTTGTAGTTACATCAAGTGTTTCAAAATTCTATGAATATGCATTCCTCCACACTCTACTTAGCTAATTGAAAGAGAATAACATCATATCTGAAAACCAGCATGGATTTACAGATCAAAAATCAACCAATACTGCAATTCAAACATATACATCTATTGCAAAATATGTGGACAAAGGTGAATCCTGTAGGAATTTTTGTTTATTGCAGCAAGGTTTTTGACTGTGTAAACCACAAACTATTAATACATTAACAGTATAAATACAGTATAGGAGGTAATGCACATGATTGGATTACCAGTTTTGTATCATATAGGAAACAATTAGTTTATCTGAACAATACTCTTTCTCAGTAAGCTCCAATTCTTTTCAATCTCTTTACCAATGACATAAACAAAGTAAATATTCCAGCCTCTATTACCAGCTATGCTGTTGACACTTCAATATTAATTTCTGATGGAGCCGATACAAACAAATCTTATATATAAAATAGACATTACATTATCTACTCTACAGGAATTGTTTGCAAATAATAACCTATTTCTTAACAGCAGCAAGACTGGTGCCAGCAGATTACATACATGTCAAAGAGAATGTAAACCTCTTGATTTTTATACAGTGTGTCCCACTTACCATGCTCACCATGGGTATCTTTTTAATGGTAAGAGATCCGAGGTCGGTTAAATGACACCAAATGTGGAGTTTATCAAGGCCAACTATAATGTGAAAAAATATTTTGATAAAATCTATTCGTTTTTGTTTTATACACAAATAAAAGATTTTGATCATTTTCATGTCTCTTGCACGTGAATTTTGACCCACTTCTGGCGGTCCTAATAACTTGAAATTTGGCAGATGTTCATAATTCCGGTGACAATGCACTATGGAATTTTTATCAAAATAAAAAATAAAAATGGCGGCTCTTCCAATATGGCGGACGAGATTTGTGATTATGGTCCAATTCCATTCAAAATTGGTATGTGGGGGTTTTTGAGGTCGGAGATCATGATTTTTCTGTTAAAATTTATAAATTCTAGATGGCGACTTCAAAATAGTTCTTGTTTTTGTATAAATGACGATAACTCCGTTGTTATCAACAAAAAGCTATTACTGTGACATATCATCTGTAAGAGAAAAAAAAGTTATTCATAACTAAGTCATAGTGAGCTATGACCTACATTTGAAAAATAAAAGTTGGTGCTGATATCTCAAATTCTAGAAGAGTTAGTATGAATTTCATATTTTTTTCGAAATCTCATTATAAAACTGCCATAAGAATGTGAAATTCCTATTCAAATATTTTCATAAATAAAGAAGTTACGGACGAGACATGAAAATGATCAAAATCTGTTTTTTGTGTATAAAACAAAAACGAATAGATTTTATCAAAATATTTTTTCACATTATAGTTGGCCTTGGTAAACTCCACATTTGGTGTCATTTAACCGACCTCGTATCTCTCACCATTAAAAAGATACCCATGGTGAGCATGGTAAGTGGGACACACTATATAGATGACCAACATTCAAGTACAAATAAAAAAATGGTGAATGTTTTTAGGTGTCTATCTTGATGAATGTCTTACTTGGTAAATAAAATCAACTCCATATGCTACCATCTCAGAACCTTGAGAAATACTCTAGAATTAGAACATTTATATCGTCTGTATTTTGCTCAAGTAGACTCACTTATCAGATATGGTATTTGTTTTTAGGGAGCATCTGTATCAGCAGGGGATGTTATTAGAGCACAAAAAAGAGAAATTAGAAGTAGGACTGACATCAAAAAGGGAATCCTGTAAAAGTATTTGCAAAGCATTGAAAATATTAATACTACCCAGGCTCCTTATTTTTGAGCTATGTGTCTACGTCTTTATAAATGAGCCTTCCTTTTTATGTAATAGTGATATTCATAACAAGAATACCAGATCGAAAAATGATCTGCAAATACCATATTGTAACACAAAAATACACCAAATATATTAGGTCCCAGAATATATAATTTACTACAAAATAATTTGAAATCTGCGAAAAATATAATACTTTCTAAAAAACAGCTGAAATGCTTCCTCAATGAACATTGCTATCTATCATTCACTTGATGAATACTTCACATCTCAATGAACGTAGGTCCCCCAAATGTTATGTATTAAAAATTACAAAATGAGGACATCAATTAAAACAAATTTTATTGATGTCCTCATTTTGGAATAAAAAAAAATTAATATACCTATTTATTTATAACAGAAAGTAACTTATGACATCTACTGTCTTGCCTTCATGGTACTAATTTTTGAGTAGAATCGTTTTGATTTCAAGAGCTTCATGAATCCTTTCTGATGAGTGGGTGACCACGAAACAGCTGTCAAAGGTTGGAACTCTCGGAATCAAATCGAAAAATACTCTATTTTCACTTATTTATTTATATTTATACTTCTATCTATACTTATTTATGTAATCATGGACACCATTCTGTAGCGACGGACTGTCTGACCATTGTTTAATGCATATTTTCTTAGTTTAAAATTTCACTTTATTTTCAGGTGAACACAACAACTACTAGTATCCAAAAGGGTAAAAGATCTTTAAGAGTTGCTCACTACTCTGATGGAACGTATCGGCAGTGTGAAGACTTGAGCATTTCAGATGATGCAATAAATATATGCATTTCAGGATTAAACGAGTCATTATACAACAATCTGGTAGATTTTGATAATCATCTGGATAATATCAGCTTGGACTGGACTAATAGCAATCTTAATAAAGAAATTCAGTCCTTAATATGAGGACTGATAGTATAAGCTGCAGTTTTATTATGATTTAAGATAATGCCAAAAACTGAAAACTGTTACTCTTACTCTCTTTAATTTACTTTTTATTAGAGTTATACGTTTACATTCCGATTGAAAGGCATTTTATCATATCATCAAACAGTAATATGTATTTCTCAATTTATACTTCAGTTTGTGAAAATTAGGAAATCTGTATAAAATCTAAGATTATGAGATTTTTTTGTTAAAATAGATTCTTGCTTTATTATTGAAAAGACCATTTCTTGTTAAAATATATTCTTGTTTTATTATCGAAAAGTCCGTTTTTGTTGAAATAGATTCTTGTTTTATTATTGAAAAGTCGATTTTTATTCTTTCAATTAGAAACTGACGGGATGGATTCAGTATTGTCCATTCTGATGCTTGTTCCAATTAGTTTTCACTTGATTCTCTTTCATTAAATGAAAATTTTAGTTGAAAGTAGAATCCGGGTAAGCGTCATTTCATTGAGAATAGGCGAGGACACGAAAAAATATTATCGCTTCAAATATGCTTTAAAATACACAACGGATATACCTATAAATGAACTCAGAAAATATTTCTGGAGTCAAATTTCAATTAGAACCGTTCCCATTCGTTTCTGAAAATCAGCAAATTTCAAAGCTAGATACTAATATTGGCGCTCTTTGTGACGTACTCTCGAGTCCAATCAGCTAAAGGGCGTATTCTAATCGGGTTATTGATTGTGACGTGAATCGGCAATGCTATAGGTTGCTCGGAATGCTAGAGAGAAGTATACAGTCACTCCGCATGCTGGATGATGTAAGCCCTAAAACGTAACATATATTCCAAATTTGACCTTGATTAATGTCTCAAAAACGAAAAGAGATATGAAGAAAAACATTTAAATATCTTGAAATTGTAATTCTCTGTAGATCGGTATCGAAGCGTTTGTAGACATGTTTATATAAAAAAAGTAGTATTTTGACCTGAAACATACGCCCTTAAAATCTTGATACTGAATTCTGAAACACCCTGTATAATGTTGATATTGTCGAAAATTTTGGTGCTGTGCACGTTTCCAGTGACTACTAGCACTGCTGAGCGATCTCTCTACCTTACACCGATCAAAGTTATATCTTCGCAACAGGATGACAGAAGAGCGTTTGAATGGATTGACTTTAATTCATATCCATCAAGACGATGCTGCAAAAATGGACGCTAATGAAGTGCTGGACATCTTTAGCAGGAAACAAAAGAAAACTGTCTATTAAACATTTAATTTTTTTATTGTTTTGACACTTTCATAAAACTTCCTATACATACTTGAACTTGTAGAAATCATCTTGAATTATCATACTTCAAGTTTATTTCTAACAGTTATTGTTGATTTTTTTACCCGTCTGCCCCTTGTGCCCCTCCCAGAAAAAATTCTGGGATCCACCCTTGGGCATAATAGACGAGGAAAATGTGTCGTCACAAATGTCATTCTTGTCAACAACTGATTCCAAACAGAGAATTTTAGGTGACCTCGGGAGAATCTATTTTACTGACTGAAGGATTTCTTGCGGAACGGGTAGTAACTAACGAAGTATTTTTCTCAAATTGCATATTTGATTCAAACTGAGGACAAAGAATATGCCTATGAAATTTTTTTTCCGAAAAAAACCCCCTTCAACCCACTTTACTCTTGTTATTTTTCGAAAAAAATTGCGGAATGGGTAGTAAATGACAAAATATTTTTCTCAAATTACATATTTGATTCAAACTAAGGACAAGAAATATGCCTATACGATTTTTTTTTCAGAAAAACCCCTTGTGACCCCACTTTACTCTTGTGATTTTTTGGAAAAATTTGCGGAATGGGTAGTAAATGACAAATTATTTTTCTCAATTTGCATATTTGATTCAAACTAAGGACAACGAATATGCCGATATAATTTTTTTTCGAAAAAACCCCTCTTGACGCCACTTTACTCTTGTGATTTTTCGGAAAAATTTGCGGAATGGGTAGTAAATGACAAAATATTTTTCTCAAATTGCATATTTGATTCAAACTAAAGACAACGAATATGATTTTATAATTTTTTTCAGAAAAACCCCCCTTTGAGCCCACTTTACTCCTGTGATTTTTCGGAAAAATTTGTGGAATGGGTAGTAAATGACAAAATATTCTTCTCAAATTGCATATTTGATTCAAACTAAAGATAACGAATATACCGATATAATTTTTTTTCGAAAAAACCCCTCTTGATCCCACTTTACTCTTGTGATTTTTCGGAAAAATATTGCGGAATGGGTAGTAAATGACAAAATATTTTCCTCAAATTGCATATTTGATTCAAACTAAGGATAACGAATATGCCTTCATAATTTTCTCTCCGAAAAAACTTTCCTTGACCCCACTTAAAAAAATATTTTTCTCAAATTGCATATTTGATTCGAACTAAGGATAACAATTTTGCATCCATAATTTTTTTTTCGGAAAAAAACCCCTTGACCCCACTTTACTCTTGTGATTTTTCGGAATAATTTGCGGAATAGGTAGTAAATGAAAGAATATTTTCTTCAAATTGCATATTTGATTCAAGCTAAGGACAATGAATTTGCCTTCATAATTTTTTTTTTCGAAAAAACCCTCTTTGACCCCACTTTACTCTTGTGATTTTTCGAAAAAAATTTCAGAATGGGTTTTTCCTCAAATTGCATATTTGATTTAAACTGAGGTCAAAAAATTTGCCTTTATGATTTTTTCCCGAAAAAACTCCTCTTGACCCACTTTACTCTAGTGATTTTTCGGAAAAATTTGCGGAATTGGTAGTAAATGACAAAAATATTTTTCTCAAATTGCATATTTGATTCAGACTAAGAACGAATATGCCAATATCTTTTTTTTTTTGAAAAAACTCCTCTTGACCCCACTTTACTCTTGTGATTTTTCGGATATATCTGCGGAATGGATAGTAAATGACAAAATATTTTTCTCAAATTGCATATTTGATTCCAACTAAGGAAAGCAAATATGCCTATATAATTTTTTCTCCGAAAAAACTTTCCTTGACCCCACTTTACTCTTGTGATTTTTCGGAAAAATTTGCGGAATGGGTAGTAAATGAAAAAATATTTTTCTCAAATTGCATATTTGATTCAAACTAAGGATAACAATTATGCCTCCTTAATTTTTTTTCGAAAAAAAAACCATTGACCCCCACTGTACTCTTGTGATTTTTCGGAATAATTTGCGGAATGGGTAGTAAATGAAAAAATATTTTCTTCAAATTGCATATTTGATTCAAACTAAGGACAATGAATATGCCTTCATAATTTTTTTTTCGATAAAATCCTCTTTGACCCCACTTTACTCTTGTGATTTTTCGGAAAAATTTTCAGAATGGGTAGTAAATGACAAAATATTTTTCTCAAATTGCATATTTGATTCAAACTAAGGACAACACAACATAAAATGGACTGAAGCCGAAGTCATCCATAAAGAAGAGGGCTGGTATAGAAGGAAGTTTAAAGAGAGTGCATACCCAGTCAACACACGGACATTCGATGGATATCCACTGGACATTCATTTTGGACATTTGGGATATCCAGAGGACATCCAGTTGACATCCGGTGGATATTTTATGGACGTCCGATGGATGTTCCGAGTGGAACAAGCTGGACGTCCATGAGATATCCCAGAAAAATATCTCATGGATATCCCAGAAGGATATCTCATGGACGTCCAGCTTGTTCCACTCGGAACATCCATCGAACGTCCATAAAATATCCACCGGATGTCAACTGGATGTCCTCTGGATATCCCAAATGTCCAAAACCTGGGATATCCATGAGATATCCTTCTGGGATATCCATAAGATATTGTTCACAGATATCCAAAAGATATCTTTTAGGGATTTTTATGACAAAACAATAATAATTTCAATTAAATAAAAACGAGAGGATAAAAAAATGTATTTATACTCTTATTGATGAAATAACATTATGATATTAAAAGAATAAAAAATGTGAATATATTATATTGTAATAATAAAATATTCTTTTTGATACCAAAAATAAATTAAAAACAGGCCACTCAGAGAATGACAATCTCGGTTTCTTCTTGGGGTTTTTCCTGTTTTTTCGAAGCTAGCAGATGACTTTGTTTGGCCATTCGTAGCCAACTTTTTATTGCCTCTTCTGACATTTTCCTATATTTGCTGCCAGACCATTGGAATTAGCTGCGTCTGAAATTAATTGAGTAAACACTAATCCTATATACCACATAAGGGAAGAAAATTCAAGCCGGAATAAGGAATAAATTTTCTAAAGATTGGGAATAAAATCAAATTCTATTGAAGAATTTACTATGTGTATTCTTCATTATAGGCAGAACTTTATATGAAAAATGTTCTCATTACCTAGAAAAGTTTAGCCAATTTGAGTTCAACAATAACTCTTTTTTTTGCCCCATACCAGCTATATTCTGATGCAAAATCATTTGTTATATTGGATGAAAGACAACGTTTTATAAAATCATAATGGTGAACCTCCAATTTTTGAAACTTCATCGACCTGAAAAAGATATTTTTGATAAAAAGATAGGTAAAACATTATTCACTCACAACAGCTCTGAATTTCTCCCTGTTGTCCAAATACTCCACCAATTGTTTGATTTTCTCAAGAAACCAATATGGAAATGATCAATTTCTACAAATATCGATAAAACATCCCTACATGGTGCAGTTATATTATTCATCTTATCTGTTCACATGTTTCATATCTGTTAGCGAGTCTATTAGTTTCATGAAAAGTATTTTCTGTAACTGAATTGAATACGAATCCATTATCCAAAGAGGAAACCTCGTCTGCAGAACTATCAAATTCTATAACAAAAGAGTTGATGAATAATCAGAATTATTATTTTCAATAGACATTATTTCATTATCAGGAATGCATGATGTTGAAGTCGACCATTGACGAAATGGAACAGGCGTCATTTAGTGAAGTTTGTAGACTTTATAATACTCGTTCGGGTTCTAATTTTTATTTTTTATAAGTACATATCAGCCTTTTTGTTTGATATTTCTTTTGATGTTATCCATTTTCTCTCACCTAATTTTGGCACAAATGCATTGATTGAAAATAGTTTAAATATTATATTTCTACCACTTACCATCAAAATGTATTTGAAGGAATGAAAAAATCCAATTGCACAAAACCAAAATCCTCAAAATCCACGTGAATTAAACCAGGAATCAGAGACATAACTATGTAATGGAAAACCAGTAAAACCCACAGAACTCATAATAATATATATCTTACGACGTAAGATATATTATTATGAGTTCTGTGGTAAAACCACAAAAGTAAGCAAGTAAGGTTAAGTTTCTCTTTTGCACAAATCGCACAGCCAGCAATCACAGAACATGACAAATAAACTGCATGACGTGCATGATATGATATACGCGCTCTGCGATTGGTCACTGTCATGGCGGTAAGTTTAAATGGCAAGACAAGAAAGAAGAAAAACTGAGTTAAAAATGAGTGAATCACCAGTCAACCTAACCTAACCTGACTAATCTTACGTACATATAATGTTAGCGATTTATCGAATATTCTTCCAAAATTGTTAATAAAAGCAGCGTTGGTCGGAGCTCTCATATAGTGCATTTCAGTACAGAACTTAAGAGTGCAAAACATTTATTATTTTATATTTGCTTCGGATATTTTATAGCCATCTGTAGAATATCTTCCAACGGTTCAGGAAAATGATTATTTTCATAAAGATACAAATTGTGTACGTTGAAGAGAGAAAAAAACATCGATATCCAAAATTCAGCTCGACATTTCCCAGATAACACATGGACATCCAATGGATATCCACTGGACATCTGTTATGGATATGCTGGATGTACTATGGACGTCAGGAAATATCCAAAGCATATACTATGGACGTCCAATGGATGTTCGGGGGGTACCAACCTGTACATCCATAAGATATCCTTCAAGGATATCCATAAGATATTCCTGAACTATATCCATAGGATATCCATATAATATATCTTATGGATAATCTCTACGGATATCTTATGGATATCCATTTCAGATCCAGTCGGAAAACGAAAGATGAGAGTATTCTTGAAATGCTTCTATTCGTGTACGAGCATGGAAGAAACTCAGAAATTGATAATATCAAAATTAGTCTTGCAATTCAATCACATCCATAATAACTGTGGATATTTTATGGATATCCATAGGATATTTGTTGAAGGATATCCATTCCAAATCCTTCGATGGATATCCATTTCAGATCCAAGGATATCCCGACCAGAATTGGACATAAAATGGATATCCATAGGATATCGTGTGTTATCTGGGTATATTATGAACAACAAAGTCTTTAGTCAAGCTAGCATAGAAATCCGTAATGCGTGGAAACCCTTAATTAGTGGCATGGATCAATTGAAATTGCGATAAGAATTAACAATGCTGTACCGGAGGGACCTGGCACAGTAGTTAACAAGCTTACCTGAATACCGCCAAATTACCTCTAGGCTAATGATACAAAATTATCCACATCATATATAAGAAGTATCCTTGAGATTGTCGCATTATACACTTGATAACGACTGTAGATTTTAACAGTTGAAACGTCGTGATTAAAAATTGCAGAGAATTGAATTTTTCTTTGTTCTTTTTTAGACAATGAAAGTCCAGAATAACCTTACTCAAAGTGAAACATTGTCAACCACTTTCAAACAAACGTAAGGACAACAAATATGCCTATATGATTTAAAAAAAAAAAACCTTTGACCCCACTTTACTTTTGTGATTTTTCGGAAAAATGTGCGGAATGG
Source organism: Chrysolina oricalcia (assembly GCA_944452925.2). NCBI lineage: Eukaryota > Metazoa > Arthropoda > Insecta > Coleoptera > Chrysomelidae > Chrysolina > Chrysolina oricalcia. Next base: position 16,092,708 of record OX101822.2, read on the forward strand.
GTAGTAAATGACAAAATATTCTTCTCAAATTGCATATTTGGTTCAAACTGAGGACAAAGAATATGCCTATATATTTTTTTTTAATAAGTCCCTTGACCCCACTTTACTCTTTACCTAAACGACTTTTGTTGTGGTCTCAGAAACTAAAATACACTTATTTACATAATACGGTACGGCGCTGTCACAATTGAAACTCACTTCAAATTTATTTTTCCGTCGCATAGATGGCACTATTTATGAAAATCGATTTAAACGCTTAATTTATATAATTGATTTCTTAAAAATCGGTCAATATTACTATAAAATCGTTCATACAAAATCGATTATAAGAAAATAATAATTGATTTAAAGTATTCCGAAAAGCACAAGGGTTTTTTTTCGGAAAAAAATTATAAAAGCATATTCGTTGTCCTTAGTTTGAATCAAAAATGCAATTTGAGGAAAATATTTAGTCATTTACTAACCATTCCGCAAATTTTTCCGAAAAATCACAAGAGTAAAGTGGGGTGAAGTTGGATTTTTTCGGAAAAAAATTATATAGGCATATTTGTTGTCCTTAGTTTGAATCAAATATGCAATTTGAGAAAAATATTTTGTCATTCACTACCCATTCCGCCAGAGATTGTTCAGTCAGTAAAATAGGCATGACCGACATTCTCTGTTGATTATTTGCTGCTTTGCTCTTTAGTTGTTGTTTAGTTGTTTGGATTTTGTTTTCTCAAGCAAAAGAAGTTGAAAACTTTAACGAAAACAATGTGGGACAAGCTGATTTAAATTCGACGGAAGTTTGTTTGGAATCAGTTTTTGACAAGAATGACATTTGTGACGTCATCACTTTCCTCGTCTATAAGGGTTGCACGTGGCCCATGGAGTAAACTTGTGAAACAAATATTAAATTTTAGACGATTTTCTCGTTGCTGCCAATTGAAATAATGGAAGTTTCCAACATGAATGTCCCATTAAAAGAGCGGCATACTCGTAAGGTTTGCGGATGTCGAAGTGAGGTTAAGCGCCGGAATTGAATTTTTTATATGAAGGTCACGCGGCGACCGCTCAAATTTTGCATCATTTTTGATCAGAATTTTCATATCTTTCACTGATCTCAATGGCATAAACGAGAAAATCGTCACCTGAAATCTTTCAACATCTCCCAGTCTATATAATGAGATAGAATTGATAAAGATTGTACTGAAAATACTGAAATATCATCAACACTTATAGTTAGAGACCCGCGGGTTCTGAGACATGATGACCCACAAACGTCTTCCGTTTAGTGTGGTGAAAAATCATCATCCCTCGAAAGCCTCAAATGCCAAATATTTTTGAAATCGTGCAGGGCCGACTCCAGTACGAAAAAAAAATGTCCATCGATTTTTTCGACGATTTATATGTCTTTCTTCATGATAATTTTGTTTAGAAAGTGACTAGTAATCATCTGACAAAATGGAAGACGTTTATTGGTTGAGGCACACAATTTTGGGACCCAAAATCGATCATCGCAAAAATTCGACGTCTCATACATGCCTATAATGCTTTGTGTTTTTTCACTTTGCTATGGTCTTTACTTCGGGAAAATCCGAGTGTAAGACTTTTTCAGTAGGGCCCGGCCTCAGGGTTGACCAAATTAAAAAAGTCGCAGGAGTGGCTAAAAAACTGCACTTGCTATGGGTCTAAATCATAGAAATATATATCATATACTTACTCTAGAATGCTAATAACGGCAATTTTCACAGCGAAAAGCATGCCGCGTATGCGACCTGTTTACGATGTGCGCATGCGCGTCATCAGTGTAGTTTGGGTAGATCGTTGCCAAGTTTAAAAATAATTTGGTGTTCCAATTCAGAGTTTTTTGTTATGAGGCAATAAAACACATGTTATTTAAAAGAGAGAAATTTGACAGAGCATTTAGGACTTTTTAAAACCGAATAGAACCTTTTAGAGATAGATTACTCCGAATTTTAGGCGCGAGAGAAATTTATTTAAAACAATAATGTACCCTATGCTACTGTAATTATAATGACCGTGCAACAGTGCATTTTCATCAACAGGAAGACGGAAGACTTGTCTCTAAGATCTCTGTCACTCTTGTTAGAGACAGAGACAGTTTTTAGAATCTCTTGTCGTTTTGTGTGCTGTTTGTTGTCGTTGGTTATTCTTTCATCTTTCGTGAATTTGCATTAATCTTGATCCTTTAAAGACAATTTCTAATAAAGCTGTTTGTTCCTAAAAATAAACAATAAACTGTTGTGTAAAGGAAAAAATACCTGAAATAAATCATTTTTGGTAGATAATGAATTTTTTATGTACCTATATGCTTTTCTCAAAATAGCTTAAATATTATTTTAGCTTGACAAAAAAGGCATGATTTTTGGTAAATTTTTGGTAATTGTTTTTAAGAAGAGACCCCAGCAGAACATTTGAGTGAGAAAATTGTAATTTGTGGCAGACATTTTCCTCATGACGATTCGTGTGAAAACGACAATAGAATGATTTGAAATCTAGTGCAGTACCAATACTGTGTCTGCGTAAGCATGCATGGCGAGTGACACTACTTTCTACCACACCACTTATATTGAGTTCTAGATTCCTACAAAAAGTACTAAACATACACAGAATCGCCTCAGAAAATTAATGTCAATATGGAAGTGCTTTTCTTTGATGGTAAGGAAAATGCTTCTGGCCTCACTTTTTCACGCAACCCCGAAATTACGCTACGGTAATACAACCAGAAATATTCGCAGAAATAGCATGTTAATCTCTTCAAATGATTTGAATTAAATGCAGTTGCGTATTTTGACATGAATCGTTCTAGAAAAAAAACCTCGAGCTTCCGCATCCAATTTTATAAATCCAATTTGAGTTGAAATTATTCATGATATTAGCTGAAATAAATTTTCATAGTTTTTTGTACTTTCAATTTATTTTCCAATCCAGTGCTTCCTTGAAATTCGCACCGCCGATTTGGGGTGGTTCCGTAGGATTTTGTTGGTTAACTACATCTGAAAAGTGAATGTGATACCAAAAATCAGTCGCTTCAGAGCGGTAAATAATAACCGTACTCTACTTTCTGATGGCCTTTGCTGAATATTCGGGATCATAAATATGTGAAAATATGTATTCAAATCGGCTAAATACAAATAACAGGTATAAGCACAATAAGGTTTCGAACCTTATTCTCCGAGATTCAGAATTAACGTTTGTTAATCTTCACAAGTACCATAATATTTTACTAAAACCGGGCCTGTTACAAAAATCACTAATGACGCGCATGCGCATTGCGGAATAGCCTGAACTTTTTACAACACTTTTGACATGGGGATTAGCATTCTAGAGTAAGTATATAATATATATTTCTATGGTTTAAATGAATGAATGAAATTTATTGAAATAGGAAATCCTAATACACAAACAATTTAGGTACAAATTATTCTGAACAAAAAATATAAAGTGAGTATACAATTACGGTACAGAATATACAATAAAATTAACAATCATTAGGTAAAGATCAATAATAACAAATTTATATATAAAACTTACTATTAATAAAACTTAATGTATATACAGCCAGTTGTATGAAACATCTAAACAAAATTGGTGGTTTATCTTCTAATATGAAAAACTAGATTTCTTTTGAACTCTACAACAGTTTTAGAATTTTTAATGATTTCAGATAGTTCATCATAGGCTTCCAAATTTCGCATGGAGTTTCTTCAGGGGTCAGACAATCTGTTTTCCAAAGGGAAGACTTTTTGTCAAACAGTGCACACTATCCCACCCACGAAAAATATTACCAGGAATAAACAGAGAACATATAGGGAATTGAAAGGGGTGGGAAGTTGTGAAAAATTGGCCAAAAAGTCTTTCCTTTGAAAATTTGGTTTTCTTACCTCTGACGATGCTCCATGCAAAATTTGGAAGCTTAAGATTGAACCCAAGTGCAGTTTTCGATTTTTCATCCCGCGAATTCATAATTTTTTTTATTTAGTCAACCCTCTGAGGCCGAGCCCTTCTAAAAAAGTCTTTCACTCGGATTTTCCAGAAGTAAAGACCATAACAAAGTGAAGGAATACAAAATTATGCTTATATGAGATGTCGAATTTTTGCGATGAACGATTTTGGGTCCCAAAATTTTGCGCCCCAATCAAATCGTCTTCCGCTTTGTCAAATGATTAGGTACTAGTCACTTTCTAAACGAAATCATCATAACGGAAGACTTATATAAGTCGTCGAGAAAATCGATGGACATTTTTCCTTCGTACTGGAGTCGGCCCTGCCGGATGTCAATAATATTTGGCATTGGGGGTTTTCGAGGGATGGACTTTCATCTCACCAAACGGAAGACGTGGATATTTCTTCATCGCGATTTTAGACCCGTGGCTCTCTAAATATTAGATAAAAATAAAGTCTTTTCTTATTTGAAATTGAAATATTCATTTTACTTAATTTCTTTCCGACAATAATTGAGAATTAACAGAACACAAGTGGCTCTTGATGAATGTAGTTCCATCATGGTTATATGCAATTTTTGATACCTCTAATCTGTATCGTGAGTTGCAAAAATATCAGATTCAAGGCCGCACAATTTGGTGGTCAGTTTCGGTGGGAGATATAAAAACACTTTTTAACATTTTTTTATTTCACTATTCAACGTTTTTGAACTGTAGAATCAACGCAGGAAATATTTGGTGGGCCATACTGGCAAAGTTTCAGGTAGGAGATAATTAATAACTACTTATTATCATCATCTTTGATATTTTTACTCAACTATTTTAGCCTTGTTGGTCTACTAAAAGCAGGGCCGGATTAACCACAGGACAATTGGGAGAACTGCCCCGGGCGAATTCAGAATTGGGGGCGAAAATTTGGTCAATATAAGTATCATAATATAATAAATATCATTAGTATTAGGAACAACTTCGAATCCTATGAAATTCTTGGAAAAAATTAACAAAATGCTTGGTGTAATGGTGCATGAAAGCGAAATCAGAAGGAAAAATATTAAAATGAACTAGTAGTGAAACAAGACAATGTCGTCGAATTTACAGGTGCAAATAATATGAAAATCAATGTGTTTTTTATTACCGTTGATGGTTGCAGAGTTGAGCAGAAAAAAATGTTCCTATACGAAACTATCAGATGATTCAGATTTTTGTATGCGAATAGCTTATCAAAAACAGATGATAATGACATTATATCAGATGCCTAGAAACTCTTCGAGACATCCAGAAGTAATTGACTAGGAAAACAACATTCAGGGTGGAGAAGAACCTAAACCGGAAAGTAGAAAATTTGAATTTGAATACAATTTTTAAACTGATACGAACCGATTTTTTTTCTAAATATAGATACCATTCTGAGAATATATTTATATACGCCATCTAGAAATGCTTCAGGTGAAAGATCATATTGTCAACTCTGAAGAGGATATAAAGAGTTATTTGAGAAACTCGATTGGTAATGAAAAATCAAGCAACATTTCCTTCTTGAACATCGAACATGATTTGTTGAATGCTCTTGATGAACGATGCATATTATTGAGAAATTCATATCGCTCAAGGCCAGGAAGAATATTTTTCATCAGTTACATATTTTTTATTTGTGACACTACAGTACCCAGAGGGTGTTTCATAATAAATGCGCAGGACTTCCGTGTCCGTGATGTGATAGCTCGTTCAAAAATATGAAAAAAAGTTTCTATTAACTTACCCTCTAAAATTCAACATTTTCGAGATACAGGGTGTTGAAATTTAAAAAAAATTATAGTTTTTTGCGAATATCTCTGGAACCGTTTATCGCACAAAAAACAGATTTTGAATGCATTTTCTACTTATAATAATCTATGTTTTGTGCAGATTTTTTATTTTTTAAAATCCATAATTGGTGAAGATTTTGTAGGGGTAGTGGGTGTTTTTTTCTCCAACTTCTACGCCACTGAAAAAAGTATGATTTTGAGCCTCCTACTTGAACCGCCAATATTTTCTACACAAAAAAGGTACTCTTGGTCAAAAGCTCTAAAGTTGACCGTTTTCAAGAAAAAACAACTTTCATGTTGAAAAACATGGTAAATTTTTTTAAATATTTTTTTCCTAATTATACAAAATTTATTTAAACGTTGACTTCTAAATTGCAAAATAAAAAAAAACAATAACAATCATACTCAGTTGAATTGATGGAAATGTCCGCCGTTAGCTTCAATGCACGCAGCATTTTTTCGAGGAAAAAACATTATTTAAACAACATGAAAGTTGATTTTTCTTGAAAACGGTCAACTTAGAAAACATTGGCGGTTCATATAGGAGGCTCAAAACTGTACTTTTTCTAGTGGCGTAGAAGTTGGAGAAAAAAACATCCACTACCCCTTCAAAATTTTCACCAATCATGAATTTGAAAAAATAAAAAAATCCGCACAAAACATAGCTTATTATGAGTAGAAAATGCCTACGAAATATGTTTTCTGTGCGATAAACGGTTCCAGAGATATTCGCAAAAAACTATTATTTTTTTTAAATTTCAACACCCTGTATCTCGAAAATGGTGCATTTTAGAGGGTAAGTTAATGAAACTTTTTCTCATATATTTTTGGACGAGCTATCATATCCTGAAGTCCTGCGCATTTATTATTATTATTATGAAACACCCTGCATATCTCTTGCTTGTGATTTTTCCTTTCATTTATTTAAATTTTTTTTTCTGAGTACTGTCCTTGTCCTTGTTTGTACTGAATTTTATTTTTAATTATTATTTTTGTTAGCTGTTACTTTTTGAATGAAAAAACGTCATTATAAAGATTTGGCCATTTTATTTTTATTTTGTGAGCATTTTTGTGATGTGTGGGGGGAGGGCGAAAAAATAAATTGTGCCCCGGGCGCCAAATGGTGTTAATCCGGCCCAAAAGTGATGATGCCTGGTCATTTTATTTAGGTAGGTGTTATTCAATAGAATAATGTACGAATGTCTGTTCCGGGCCCCTATAAGGGGTGTACTGTCAAAACCCCCTAAAAATATCTGAGAAACAAAAGAGTATCTGTGCAAGATAATACAAGAACCTTATCGAGGGTTTCACAGCATTTGTTTGGACTGTAGTATCGTTATATGCTAATAGGTACTCTCTCTCCATGTGGTATATTTAGTATACCGGGTGACACAGCAGACATGTAGCAGCCTGTAGTTTTTTTATTTGAAGAGATGAAGATTTGAAATTTGCAGAAGCTACGTAATCAATGATAGCGCTTCATTTGAATTTAATGACAACTTTTTTCAACTTCCTGTTTGATCGGCAGTAACTCCAACTTCTTTTTTTTGAATGACACCCTGTATATTTATCCAGCCTATCTTATTTGATTTAAAATTTTCTATTCAACCGTGTATCACGAAGTCGTATTCGTTTCTCGATTCGCAGATGAATTGCATTTTATTGAAAAACATCAAGTTGGCTGTTACCCGAATTCGATAATCTTTCGATGCTTGGTAGGCTTGGAAATCCAAAGAGTATCAGTTAAACGACATAATTTCAGTTTTTTCTATACCTGATCACTTCCTACAGATTGTCAATAATTTCTTCAATAAAAAGAAAAAACATCTGAAAATAACTCACGATATTGCGAAAACTGAGATAGGAACATGTATTTTTCAATTTGGCTACTTGTGAAGGAACTATCTGCCTTTCTCTTTGGCCATGTAGCCATATCATGATCTTTCCATTTGGAAACATAAAATTAAAATTTTTCCCCTGATCCACCAATTCACAAGTCTATTAGCCTAGATATTTGCAATATTTTGCCTAGTAGGCGGTGTACACAAAATGTTTTGTGTTTGACAGGTAAACATCATTTGATTGTACAGATTATTTCCGTCAGTTTTATGCTGATTAAAATTGCATTGGTTAATTAGATACTAAATATGTATTCAAAGAATAAAAAGGTCGATATGTTGTTGATATTCGGAGAGTGCAAGAGAAATTGTAGACAGGCTGAACAATTGTAAGTCGAAAGATTTCCGGAAAGACGCCATCCGCCTAATAATTAGTTCGCTATAGTAGAAGAGCAGTTCAGAAGAGAACCAGAAAATCAAAACAATCTCCAATACATTGTCGACGTGGAAACGGAAGTAAACGTTTTGGCCATAGTACATGCAGATCCGACGATATCACTGAGACAAATTGAGGACGAAATCGGCGTGAATCGAGAGACTGCTAGAAGAGTTTTGAAAAGAACTGCTCTGAACTGCTCATCTACTCTAGCGAAATAATTATCAGGTGGATGGCGTCTTTCGGGAAATCTTTCGACATACAATAATTGTTCAGCCTGTCTACAATTTCTCTTGCACTCTCCGAATATCAACAACATATCGACCTTTTCGTTCTTTGAATACATATTTGGTATCTAATTAAACGATGCAATTTCCAATCAGCATAAAACTGACGGAGATAATCATTGCAATCAAATGATGTTTACCTGTCAAACACAAAACATTTTTTGTACACCGCCTACTAGGCAAAATATTATTGCAAATATCTAGACTAATAGACTTGTGAATTGGTGGATCAGGGGAACAATTTTAATTTTATGTTTCCAAATGGAAAGATCATGATATGGCTACAAGGCCAAAGAGAAAGGTTTCTTCACAAGTAGCCAAATTGAAAAAAATATTTCCTATCTCAATTTTCGCAATATCGTTATTTTCAGATGTTTTTTCTTTTTATTAGAGAAATTATTGACAATCTGTAGGAAGTGATCAGGTATGGAAAAAACTGAAATTATATCGTTTAACTGATACTCTTTGGATTTCCAAGCCTACCAAGCATCGAAAGATTATCGAATTCGGATAACAGCCAACTTGATGTTTTTCAATAAAATGCAATTCATCTGAGAATTGAGAAACGAATGCCACTTTGTGATACACGGTTGAATAGTGAATTTTAAGACAAATAAGATAGGCTAGATAAATATACAGGGTGTCATTCAAAAAAAAAAGAAGTTGGAGTTAGTGCCAATCAAACAGGTAGTTGAAAAAAGTTGTAGTTAGATTCAAATGAATTGATTACGTAACTTCTGCAAATTTCAAATTTTTATCTCTTCAAATAAAAAAACTACAGGCTGCTACATGTCTGCTGTGTCACCCGGTATGATGGATATAATGAGGTGATACAATGATTTATTTTAGCAACTGCCTGAGCTGATCTCATTTGAAATCCATACCAACCGTTTGCATATTTTCTTCTGGCTGTCATGATATTCAGCCCTATGTTGTATCACTTCCGTTATATGTTGAGCGTTCAGACGTTATCCCAACTTGATGGCAAATTGCCATTAAGTTGGAATAATGTCTTATCACTAAACATAACGGAAGTGATACAGCATAGGGCTGATTGTCTCATTGCTATTCATTATTGAGTTTCCTTTCAGAAAGTCAACTAAATAAAGAAGTCTTGATTCTATGTAAGAAAATTTAACGACCAACACGTCATCGATTGATACTTCCTTTACTGTGTTTAGATTATTAATTGCATATCTGTTATGATGCATCATGGAACGGGAAAATCCTTGATGATAAACTTATGGATAGACATCTATTCGTATTGTAAACAGAGATAGTACCTACCGGAAAAGATTAGATACTCTATGGTACCGGGCAATGTAAATAGTACGAGAGTTATGAGAAAATTATTGAAGTGTTATTGAAAGACAATGTAGTCACTTTTCATTAGGAACATTTTTAACCCTTTTCTTGGCAAGACTTTTTTTTCACAGAATCGATTTTATTTTTAGTATTTTCCATATGGAAGTGGTTCATATGAACCAGGAAAAATGTAAAAAAAAATCTTTTTTGAATATTTTTCGAGAAATCACATGTATCCCATGGAATACATTGCTTGGTTTATTGGAAATAACGTATAAAAATGCGTATCTCCTGAGATACGCTGTCAATTAGCCGAGAAATAAGAACAACACTGTCATTGTTTCTCACCAGACATTGCCAGCAGAATAATGAAACACAACATTTCGAAAAATTTATTGGAAATACAAATAATTATCTGCCAGTTTGCGTAGAAATTAACAAAATTCATAGATTAACAACTCAAATATTTATCTTTAAAAAACCGCCTACACATAACTTATAAATATTAAATATATTCCTTTACCGAGTGTGAAAGTTCAGAAAACAATTTCTTTCTGGTACAAGGAAAAAAAATTAATAGTAGCAAGTGAAATTTGCATACCACCAAGTGAAAATTTGCATACTATATGGGACAAGTACACGCTTTATTAGCCACAAGAAAAATCAAATTCCTGAATTTGATCACTTGCTGTAAACTCTTTATAAGAAGCAAACTTTTCATTTTATTAGCCTCAATCTACGTTTTATTTGCAGTAGTTGCTCAGTTTGATAACTACTAGTGACAAGTAAATTTACCATTGATTAAGCATGATTTACTCTCAAATAACTCATATACTTAAATCTACTAAAAAATTTATTAGTAGCTACTATACAGTATTCTACTGCAGCAACATTTTTAGATAATTATAGTAATTTTAGTTTACTTGGCCTTATCAAATGACTCACTTTTGGGTATTTTATTATTGTCTTACCTTTAATAGCTTTCACTCCATCTTTGGTATCAGGATACACCGGACTCAATTGAAATATCCACTTGCCCTCAGTTTAAAGTCATTAGTTCTTCAAAGAAGGGTCATTTGTTTTTTATAAAGCCTTATTTTCAATACATTGATTTCATTCTTGAATTTAAAATGATATGAAAGGTTCGGTTGCACCAAGGAAGCAATGATTCAGTTTATACTCTAAGAAAACGTACCTGCATGGCATATACAAGCTAGCAAAATACACCGAAACAAAACTGTTGTTTTTTGGAAAATTCTCCGAATTCTATCATACATAGGTAAAATGTCAAAACTCTAGAAATGTTAGGTCAAAATCAAGAGGCATATAACTCCTGGTGGAATTACTTATAGCTGTGAAATTGTCATCCAAAACTGTTGATGTACGGCCTGCTTGATTCATGACATTTTTATTGCGTCAAGAGAGTTTACTCAATTTTAACATAGATGGCAGGCAAATCATTACCGATCATGATGACTTGACATGTCGTTTTGACAAACGCATGCTGCGTCATCGACATAACCCTAACTTTTACGAATGACAGAAAAACACAAGAACAAATAAATAACAATAACCCAACAACTAAAAACGTCGCAAAACTACCGAACTGAGCGAAAAGTATTAAAAGAACAGAAAAATCACACGATAAATACCAATATGTAATGTAATTGATAACCTCAAAATAATGTTAACGTTCAAAAACTCAAAAAATTTATCTAGTAGGCACTTTGAATTGTTGGAAACTCCACTATATTCGACTTAAGCGTCATCCATTGACGAATGGAACAAACTCTATTGACGCAATTACAGGATCAAGAACTTTAGTTGAAACAAAAGCGAATCAGTAAACGCACCAGGAGTTATATGCATCTTGGTCAAAATCAACATTCTACATACCAACAAGTAAGATACATAAATCAAACTGACACTATTGACACAACTCACAACAGTAATAATAGTATAATTCCGGCACACGATGTAACACGTCCACATACAACTACTAACTCAAATGCTGGAATTGGAATGAGGCCAGTTTTCAAAACTGAGTTTTGCGAAAACGTTATTGAACATGTGCGGCGGTTACTACCGATTGATCCCGAACTGGTCGAGTATCAACAAGTAAGTGAACAGGTTATTTTATCGTAGGAACACCAAGCTTTACTGTAAATAAACAGTTGTATTATGCCTATAACACGGGTATCTGTTGTTATGATATACTTTTCAGAAACTCAAAGTTGATAAATATGAATATACAGTTTTTCAGCGCTAGTAAAATGTTGACCTGTCATTGTACAAAGTGAATTATCTAATGTTCGAAGTACTTTCTGTGTGTAAACAATATTATAGCTACAAGTTCATGCGTTCAGAGAACTCATTTTTTTTTAGAGACAAAACGTTATTTTTTTAAATATAGGTTTTACTTTTTTTACCACAATCGAAATAAAGTCAGGAAAACATTTTACTTGCACGGAGAAAAAAAATCACTAACCATTAGTAAAACTTGAATATCCACAAGTAAAAACTTGAATACTATATGGGACAAATAAACAAGTTAATTACAACAGAAAAAATGGTGTTCCTGGAAATGAACACTTACCACTACTAACCTATTTTGATATATTTCAGATTAATACTCTTTATTGTCCAGTTTACTAATGCCAACTGAATTGTTCACTTATGGGTAGAATATAGGTGCATTATTATTAGTACGTTAATCAGTAACTCCAAGTGAACTCAATCTATAATTTTTCAGCCTCTACTTTCTTTTTGGTATTATTTACAATACCCAGTAAATCAGCAGTTCTCTTGTCATTGGTGTATTATTTACTTACTTGAATCGTTTTCTCTGAGCAGCCTTTATGGTCAGTTTCAGGAATGTGTACTGTTAGTGGATGACATTTGCATCATAGAAAAATATACTTTAAATCATCTCAAAATATGAAATAATCGAATGACAATTATTATCAAGTATGATTTTCGGTAAAGGTAAAGTTATCGGGCTCATTCTCCAAAAAAAAAAAGAAAAAGTGAAACTTACGTAGTTTTGTCTCCTGAACACGAATCTGAAAGAATTTTGTGGGGGTCTCAATTACTTTAGGAGTTATAGCCATTTTAAAGTCGAAAATTGTAGATTTTCAGACACGAATTTTGCAGTCAAAATTTGCACAAAATGCCTCCTTCTTTTTGTTGACACTGTCATTAAACACTAATCTAACCATATTTCACAAATACAAACACCAAAAATTAAAATTATACTCAAAAACTTGACCTTCTTTTACTAGCGATTCTAACCCAACTTTTGTTTATTTTTTAGTAATTTTCATGATTGCAGTAGGTTGGTTACCTGAGATTTGCGCCGCCAACTATTCAAAACATAAGAATGAAGGGGAAGTTATTGCTCATATTTGAATTCAAATAGTTGACGGCGCAGATTCAGTGATACCAACTTCTTATGAGCATGTAAATAACTAACAAATAGGTTAGAATCACTAGTAAAAAAGTAGTTTTTGTGTTTAAAAACGTGAAATATGGATAGATTAGTGTTTGATGACAGTGTCAACAAAAAGAAGGAGGCATTTTGTGCAAATTTTGACTGCAAAATTCGTGTCTGAAAATCTACAATTTTCGACTTTAAAATGGCTATAACTCCTAAAGTAATTGAGACCCCCACAAAATTCTTTCAGATTCGTGTTCAGGAGACAAAACTACGTAAGTTTCACTTTTCCTTTTTTTTTGAGAATGAGCCCGATAACTTTACCTTTACCTGATTTTCACCTAACTATGACAATAGTCCGGGACATATTAGATTATTGCATAATTCTGAACAGTACAAAGTATAATTGTCACCTACTTACAATCTTCATTCAATAACACTAGAAATATTTGAAAATTACCACATAGGCTATACTCACTGGAAAACCATTAATAAATAATACACTTAAGAGAATTTCATTACTTCAAGCATACATAAATATGATGCCGGCAACAATATCACACTCATAACATGACGCTACATGTGGATGAAATGACGAAATGACGCCGTGGCTTGTGAGGCCGTTTTGCAACAGAATAATTTTGCGGAAACATCCGAACGTGCCCGAACCGAAAAAGTTAACTAAGCATAAGTGAATTGACTAACCCAATCGACTTGATCGATTGACGTTATTATTAAGATGGCTTAGACCAAGTGATGTTTTTTCCGACAAACGATTTAGTAGTGGTAGGCATCATTCTACCTACAATTAGTTTTGTGTGCACCTGTAGATATCGAACATGGAAAATATTTTGATACGCTAAGTACTCTGATGAGTTACGGTAGGAACACACTTTCAGAAACATTGTTTCGCTTACTATGAGTGTCTCATATTCCCACCGTAGGTGAAAATTTAATACCCACAATTGACTTTTTTTCAAGTAAACAATTTACTTGGCCGAGTTTTCTCCGTGTGGACCATTTTTTTCCTTGTACAAAACACAATCTTTGGCTCCTTTTTTGACAGAATATTCTTGTCTGACCTTCTTGGCGAAATTTGCATCTACCTTTTGATGTGAATGTTGGAAAATGAGCATATTTATCGAAGCGAATATCTTCATTTGGTCTGATAACTGCGGGTGTTTTGATGAGTTTAACCGTATTGTTCTCAGAGGTATTGTCTTGTTTATCACGATTGAACTTAGTGAGAGACTGGTACACAGAATAACGGAATTTTTTTAGAGTGAGAATTTTTGAAACTCTGTCCTTACAATCCCTTCGATATATTATCCATGCATTGTTGATACAAATATCAACTGTTTGTGATACCAGCGGCAAATACCATCGATGTACTTTGAACTCTGTTCGATAGAGTGCAACCAACATGTCTGCAAGATCGACTCCCCCCATGTGAGCATATTATAATGCTTAATTATTTCTGGGCATGGTACTGGTACATTTTTCTTGCTCTCTTTGCAGTAACGTTGAATATTTCCAATTGGATAAGCATCTATATAACTGCTGGCAAGCATAACGAATTTATTATCAAACCATTTCGTGACAAACTTTTTTCGAATTACACGCTACTTGACAATAAATCAGAAATCAACTCTTTATCAGCCCCACGATTTCGGTCTGCCCTAATAGTTCCTAGAGAGAATATCCCATAGCTTTCTCGAAGAATTCGTTCAGGACTAGTAAAGAAGTTATCGAAGTATACTACAGAGCATGCTGGATTTGGAATTGATCTACATAATGTAAGCACAACCTTCAAGTCTATACCAAAACCGGCTTCATTTTCCAGGAATTTATTATAACGGAATGTGTCTCCTCCGCCATATATGAGAAAATCATAAATGAAGCCCGACACACCAGCCCTGACAAAGACTTTGTAGCCCCATTTTCGAGGTTTGTTTTTCACATACTGTTTTCTGTTTCCTGCACTTTTTCCTTTATAGGGTACAATCATTTCATCAATGCTAAACCGAGTTTCATGCGGGTTTTTCAAACAATTCTCCCTAACTTTTTCTAATAAAGGTCGCACTTTGAAATATCTGTCGCCATCGTCCAATGTATTATCATTGAAATGAATATAGCGTATTTGTTGAAATTTTTTCAAATGCATAATGGATGCAATGGGTTCATAGCGGAATTCTCTAGACCAATAATCAGTATATGCTGATAAGTCTACGATATCCATTAAGATATTGACTCCAATAAAATCTTTTATATCATTAGTACAAATATTCAGAGATTTTCCTGTCATCTGGGTGGAATAAATATTTGTTTGTTGGACGATCATTTCAAAGATATCTTCCGACAAAAACATATTGAAATATTCATAAGGCGTTTTGATAGGGACTGAGGTACTATTTTCTCAGAAATAGGTTTTGGTATTTTGGATCAGGTGGCATTAGCGGGTAAAGAAACTACTGAAGTAATAAATATCTTTGAATTATCGGCTAGAAGTCCTTTAGATATCTCTTCTAAATGTACCGGAGAATCTAACGTGGATGTTCTTGTTGCTGTCGAGTTAACTTTCGGTTCAAAAAATATATTTTCTTTCTCTGAATCATTTTTTCAAAATTACCAACGACTCAGTATGGATTTCGGAGAGGAATGGGTACGATTGAAGCAGTTTCTCATTTGGTTATCGATATACAATGTTCTTTTACAAATAATACTTATTTAGCATGCTTGGTTGTTGATATAAAAGGTGCTTACGATTCAGTTGATTTGAACATTTCAGCGGAAAAGATGGTATCCCTGAAAATCGGCTCCAGAGCATCTGCCAATATTACCGAAATTTATAGAAAACGAAAAATCTACATACGAGACCAAAACAGTAACTTGCATGGACCTAGATGGATATGTCAAGGTGTTCCACAAGGAGCGGTTCTGAGTCCCGTCCTTTTCAATATATATATATATATATATATATACCCAAGATATTCACAGCATATTAGATGATAGAGTTAAATCTATTCAGTATGCGGATGATTTTTGTTTCAACACCGAACAGCGCTCCTATTCTCTATGTATAAGAGAACTAAAGTATACTGTATATTGCCTAAAACACTGGTTTAGTGAACACAGCCTTGTTATGTCTAGTGAAAAGTCTACGATAGTAGCATAGTAGTATTCACAAGACACAGGCTACGCACTACTACTAGTGTTAACCTCTGTGGACTTGATATTCCCATAAAAAAGAATATAAATACCTAAGTATCGTCCTTGTTAATAGGCTCTTATGGAATAAACACATTGAACACCTGAGAAACAAATGTGATAAAGGCATCAACATGTTGAAATGTGTCACAAAAACCAAATGGGGTACTGATCCGAATATCGCACTTCAGTTCTATAGGGCATATATACGATCTATACTAGACTACGAAAGTACCCTTTACGGCTCGGCAGCAGAATGTTATCTGCGCACTATAGAAAAAATTCAGTATAATGCGATTATAATCAGCTTAGGTGTTATGAAGTCATCACCAGTCCAAGCAATGCTAGTAGAAGCTCAAGAACCGCCCCTTCACATCAGACGCACTCATCTAGTTTCAAAGGAAATAATCAAGCTCAAATGTTTTTTCACTGGTACCTACTTCAAAGTATCTACCGATTATCGATAGATAATCTTACCACCAAATATTGGGAAAAGAAAAAAAGTTCGCTACTGGCAGATTCTTTTAGAAATGAGAAAATAAACCCAATTGTCTCAATCAATAACTATCCCATTTATAGTTTGAATTTTGACGCAATAATGCTCAAACCAACTGTCGTTTTCCCTAACTACAATGCAGTTCCCAGTTACAATAATGTACTCGTCCAATCTGTTCGGAGTCGCTATGCTAACCACCTTCGTATTTATACTGATGCTTCAAAATCTGTACAAGGAACGGGTTTTGCATTTTATGTATCAAGCTATAGCTATCTTTGTAAGATTCCCAATGTTTGTTCGGTGTACTCAGCGGAAATTAAACATGTCCTAAAGTGGCTCGTAGAAAATAAAAACTCAAAACCTGCTATTATTATGTCCGATTCTAAATCTGTTCACAAAGCACTATGTAACTTGAATTTTTTCAAACTTTATAACATCAAAAAATACCTTCATATATTGCTCAGTTTGGAAGTGAACATTATATTTCTTTGGGTGAAAGGTCATTGTGGCATAAAAGGCAACGAAACAGCAGACAGTCTAGCTAAACAAGCCACAATCTGTTCTAACTTCAAAAATTTCTCACCTTATGATGACATAGTCAATATAGCAAAGCACGAAATTCGCACTAGTTGGAGAAGACAATGGAAACAATTCACTGCCAAATCAAACAATCATTATACTCTCATTCATCCTATATTACCAACCCACATCACTCATTTTTCTGAATTTCACATACCAAGAAAATACGCAGTCTCTATTACACGCCTAAAACTTAATCACGGAAAATTCCCAACCCATTTGAACAAAATTGGAATCTCACCAACGCCTTGCTGTACATGTGACAATCTGTCACATGCTGATCTCAATCATATTTTCTTTTCATGCAGCAATTATAAGTCACACACAACCAAAATATTACAAACCATAACATCCAACCATATTTCCCTGCCTATAAATATTATATCCCTTTTGAGCACACATACCAAAATCATTTTCGATGCTATAATTCAATTTCTTAAAAACGCCAAAATAGATTTAACTAAGGTTTATCTAATGTAATAGGTTTAACTAAGTATATAAATTTGTACCTTCAGAATCTAAAAAAATCTGTGGCGAACGGTTTATTTCGATGCCAAACACACACACACAAAAGGAGCGGGTCCCGTTAGGACACTTGAAAAGTTTTGAACGTACGAGGGCTGACAATAAAGTAAGGTCTCCAACGCTGCAACTTCGCCGGATCACGCGCTAGGCGAAATCTGGCAACACCGCCGTGTTCCTTGGTTCCCCCACTACCACTTTGCTGCTGGGTGAGGCTTCCCCGACCGCTCAGTCTTGGCTGAGCAGCCGTCAACGATGGAGGTACCACTCGCGTCAGCGTCCAAGTGCGAATTGCGTTCTGTAATACGTTTTTTGAGTGCGAAAAAGGTGACACCTATTGAAATCCATCGTCAACTAGTTGAAGTTTACGGGGAAAAGTGTATGGACATAAAAAACGTGCGTAAGTGGAGCCGCGAGTTCAATTCCGGGCGCACTAATGTTCACGACGAGGAGAGAAGTGGCCGACCGTCAAAAACCGCCGTGCGACAATTAGGGACTTGGAAGAGAAGCTTGGAGGAGTGTGTAGCAGCGAAACAATCCGTCATATCCTTGTGAACAAGTTGCAGTACCACAAAGTTTCTGCCCGATGGGTGCCGAAACAGCTGACCGAAGACCACATGAAGCGGCGCGTGGAATGTGCGACCAAAGTTGTGGCCCGTTTTGAAGAGGAAGGCGATGATTTTTTGGAAGGGTTTGTTACGGGGGATGAAACGTGGGCTCATCACTACACACCCGAAACAAAGGAGTCGTCCAAACAATGGCGCCATAGCGATTCTCCGAAACCCAAAAAGTTTAAGGCGACACTGTCAGCCGGCAAGGTGATGGCTACGGTGTTTTGGGATCGCCACGGGGTATTGCCAAGGGGAACCACTATCAATGCAGCAAGGTACTGTGAGACCCTGGAAAAGCTTCGTCGTGCCATAAAAAACAAACGCCCGGGATTGCTGAGCAAAGGAGTGAAATTTCACCACGACAACGCGCGCCCGCACACAGCCAACGTTACCCTTGACCTGCTCAAGACATTTGGCTGGGAAATCATCGATCACCCTCCCTATAGTCCCGACGTGGCCCCCAGTGACTACCACATATTCCCCGCCCTGAAAAAACATCTCGGAGGGAAGAAGTTTGATAGTGACGCGGAGGTTCAGAAAGAGGTCAACACCTGGCTGCGCGAGGCGGACGGAGAGTGGTATTCTGCCGGCATAGACAAGTTCATCGTGCGGATGCGCAAGGTGTTGGAAAAAAATGGCGATTATGTAGAAAAGTAGCCAAGACCTTGGCCTTTCCAACGGTGTATCGCTTTTTGTAAATAAATGTCATTTTCTATGAAAAAAAAAATTGGAGACCTTACTTTATTGTCAGCCCTCGTATCTTGGCGTTTTAGCCTCTTTCGAAGATTTGGTACTGAAATTGTATTTTTTGAGTCTCTATGCAGTGAGAAGAAGATTTTAGTGAGATCTTGTAATATAGCATTTGCATATATTCTGAGATTTCATACACATTCAGGACATATGTTACAAAATTGTCTATTGCAGGTTTTGCACCTATTTTACTGTCGTACTGACAATCAAAAGCTAGCCCATAATTTGCATAACATTTTGTCATTTGTGTTATACAGTGAGCACCTAAAGGTTGGAACAAAATTCCTTAAAAACTTGAAATGGCCAATGCCGAATAAAAGCTCGGACACGTCGATTTCATTTTTCAGCTGCGCATTTTTCGGTATACTTATATTTTTGATGACCTTATCACTGTTCGATTTATGACGTCATTATCATGTTTTTCAAATGGCAATTCCCTATTTTGATAATACCTACATTTGTCTGTATATAGATGTCATATTTTTTCTTATGTTACATAACCGTATGTTTGAGAAATAATAATAATAATATTACAATAATAATATAATAACAGGTCTGTTAAAGTAAACTTTTGACTTGAGGTATCCCTATGAAAAACATCTCATGGGGTTGGATCAGGAGATCTAGCTGGCCACTCTAAAAATCCTAGTCTGCGATTGAAACCACCTTCAATAAGTTCATAAATACTTTCACTTTAAATGGGAGCCACTTATTCTTTTTTAGTCATTTTAAAACAGACGTTTGACGCATTGATTGCTCCAATGCAGCTTGACACCGACTGTAAATATGTTTTTAAAATTCGACTTAACCGTTGTAGTGTCACATAATAAACTTGCCGTTCGCCGTTGGTATTGGCGTTCGCGCTGGCGTTCCAAATTTAAAGTACAGAAACCCGTAAAAAACGTTTTAAATCTACCGTCGGTGTTGCCGATCGCCGTTGTCGAGTTGAATTAATTTTGAGTCAGACGCCAGCGCGAACACCAACATCAATGGCGAATGGCAAGTTTATGAATCCAGCAAGGTTACTGTGGCTGTGGTGGGGATTCAATTATAATTTTTTCAGAATAAGAAAACATTTCTTGAATCAACGATTTCAGTAATGCTTGATTCAAGTATGAATATTTTTTTACATGAATATAGTGATTTTATCACGTCAATAATATATTCTTGAACGAAGAAAATGAGCCTAATAAATAAGATTGTGTATCCAAGAAATACTCTCTTTCCGAAAATATCACTTTGAAATTAAAAAAAAAACATGTAATTACTTCTAGTAATTATAAATATTTTTTCTTGAATTAGGAAATCCCTTTCATATGTGCGAAATGACAAAATTACTGATTTTTCTGATAGTATTCTATAAAGAATAGTACTGGGCGTTATTAAACATATTCCGCATATCCCTCGTAGCACCATCAATCACACCCTATAGTGAGTCAAAATGATGAATCGTTTTTCCGGTGTACAAACATTCCATCAAAACTTTATCAGTCCTTTCTTGATATGCGATATGGTTGGTTTGAAAAGAAACCACCAGTACTGATGATGTTAGTACACTCTGAAGGTTCGAGTTGACAAATTAAGACTGAAAATGGAAATACTTGTATTTTTCATTCTCGATATTTTGAGTGTTAGTTGCTTGAATTTTAATATTAATAATGTGAAACACATCAGTTTGAAAGAACAGGGCACTGTGAATAAAAACACCTACTTTGGTTACAGCTTGTTGTTACAAAAAGGAACCAGTCCTATGTAAGTGGTATTTTTCAGTTTTCATGAGAGCGATGATGAAGAATCAAACAGAAAAATTAGGGCAAATTCTGTTGTGGCAAATATGACATTTTCGATAGCTATCGCCTCTATTATAAAAGTTTTGCTTTCAATTTCCGGACCGGTTGATAGTGATGTTGAGTAGGACTTATGGAAAAGAACATTAATGCCTCTCTGCCCACAAATTTTTTTGATGTAATTGGTGACATACAAGAATCATTGTACTCATCCCTGACAGCATGGTATATTCCCAGAACATTCCTCAGATATCCTAGAATGGTATATCTTCCGAATAATCATGGAATAATCCTGGAATGGATTATACCAACTGGAATATTCCAAAAACATTTTCGAAAGAATATAACAGGAATATTCTACCTTGCATATTCTACCTTGAATATGAATATGGTATATTCTCTAAAGAACATTCATAGAATGTTACGTATGGAATATTCGTGGATCATTCCCGATCTGATATTTTCATATTTACGAGAGAAAATGAAAGGAATAATTTTCGAAATGCAATCAATTTGCGTGGATTCAGGATTCCTAATTCAGCAGCGGACTGGGTCAATGAAAGAGAAGAGAAAGACTTAATCTTAATTCATTTGGGGTTTGTTTGAAATATTAGTTTATTTGAGATTTTTTGAAATATTTCTTCAAATGATGGTTTTCAATAGTTTGAGTTTTCATAGGTTTTGGTAAACCTTCAATAATAGTAATAAATATATTTTGTTCGATTGATGATTTATTTATTTTTTTAGAAATTCATGATAAAATACTGAATGGCGAAAAAAACTTTTTTATTTCCACTGAGTTTTGGTTTATTTGTTACTAACGGTTGCTGCTTTTACACCAAGTGAAAGGTGATAAAGCCGAAACCGGTTCGTAACAAATAAATCAAACCGCAGTAGAAATCAAGAAATCAGTTATTTTTATTCATCTAGTATTTCAGTGAATAAATATTTTCCAGAAAGCATTCTGCCTGGATTATTCTAAAATGGAACTCTAGGAATATTACTGTTATTTAAAATATTTCTTTAGGAATATTTCTTTAGGAATATTCCTTGATAAATTTCAACTAATATTCCGGGGATGATATTGGAATATTCCAAATATTCTGGGAATATTTATTTGGAATTTTGTAGGAATATTTTGTGTGGAATATCTGCGGAATATCCTGTGAATATCCAGTGAATAGATATCCATAGAATATTCTTTCGGGTATATTCTACGATTATCTGAGGAATTGCCATTCGCATATTCAGGGAATATTCTTCCAATGGTCTAGGATATCCTGGAATATTCCTCGGATATACCAATATTCCAAAAGGAATGTTCTAGGATCATTCAAGGAATATCTGGTGCTGTCTGGGATGCCTCGTATCTGCGCAAGGGTGTCTACAATAAGCCGTGTAGTTTTCAAAATCGGTAGTAGGGACCACTGTGATTGGACAATGCATAAATATTGTATCGATGACCATATTTTTTTGTAAGGAGGTATTGTCAGAGGCTCTTTTGATATTTTCAGTCGCATTGTTCCACGTCAAACCGTTCAATTCATAGAGATATGCACTTATACTTGATATTTCGATTGCATATTAAAAAAAAATATATTAACAAAATCCGAAAAAAATCAGATGGTTGAAAAGAGAATTGAATTATCATTTTAACGATTTGTCACTTCACTCCTATGCCATTTAAAATGATTAAATTAATATGTCGATAATACCATTTGAAACGGTTTTTGTTCTATGTTTTGTATATCGATCCGTAAGATAATAGGGGTGACTATAAAAAGCCGCACTGTAAATACAGTGTGCCTATAAGATGAACAGCATGGGGATGTCGGTAACCGTAATTGGTACAAAGGTTAAATTGGCAAAAATTTGCGCAATTTGGAAGTCAATAAATATATGTTGAGAAAATCCCATAAGTTTTGTGTACTTTCGGAGATATTCGAAAAAAAACTGAAATGGTGCGATTTGGATTTTTATTTTTTTCTGAAGTTATTTGAAAAGTTTTGAAAAAAACTAAAGGAACTTTCTCTCTTTGTAACTCTACTAAGTGGTGTTCACACAATCTCATTACAACGTTTCATTTCGAAGAAACCATCATCAACCTTTTTGACACGAAAAAAGTACACCCTACCCTGTTTGACATAGCATATTTCATAGCAATATATGAATTTCGAATTTGTTGGTGGATATTTTTGCGAGTGGAATACAAGAATGTGTGATGACGATGCAAATTTTCCTTTTGAAGTGATCGGGTCGGATGAAAGTGTGCTTACCAATAACGGTATTTTCAATAGACGTAACCACACTCTTTTGGTGAAAATCGACGTGTGAAGAGGTCATCCAGATACCAACATCAATTCGCATTTAATATTTGGTGTGGAATTTTTGGACCAAAAATTATAGGCCCATTATAGACGCCATTACGACAATAAGATCTTGAATATGCATTGGAGAATTTTGCATTGGGCGCTGTGCATACTTGCTGGTTTCAACAAGATTGTGCACCAGCTCAAAATGCTATAGCTCTCAGCCAATACCTGTCTGACCGATTTCCAAGAAAATGAATTACCACTCATAGTGATACACAATGGCCAGCAAGGTCACCAGACCCAACACGAAGACTTTTTTTGTGTGGTCATATTGAAAAAGAAGTGTCCAAAGACCATTTTAAAAACTTCGCCCTGAAATGTTGAATCGCGTTGTAGACACCACAGTATACGGGTATTCTTATGTCTACAAACTGGAGGTAATCGATTGAAAATTTGCTATAGCAGTCACTATTAACAATGATTGAAAATATTTCTTGCCCTCTTATAGCTCTTATTATTTCAGTTTCTGTTAGTTTAGTATATTAGATTAGATTCCACAGAGAGACGGGTATTCTTATGTCTACAAACTGGAGGTAATCGATTGAAAATTTGCTATAGCAGTCACTATTAACAATGATTGAAAATATTTCTTGGCCTCTTTTAGCTCTTAATATTTCAGTTTCTGTTAGTTTAGTATATTAGATTAGATTCCACAGTGAGACGGGTATTCATATGTCTACAAACTGGAGGTAATTGATTGAAAATTTGCTATAGCAGTCACTATCAACGATGATTGAAAATATTTCTTGCCCTCTTATAGGTCTTATTATTTCAATTTCTGTTAGTTTAGTGTATTAGATTAGATTCCACAGTGAGACGGGTATTCTTATGTCTACAAACTGGAGGTAATCTATTGAAAATTTGCTATAGCAGTTTCTATTAACAATGATTGAAAATATTTCTTGCCCTCTTATAGCTCTTATTATTTCAGTTTCTGTTAGTTTAGTATATTAGATTAGATTCCACAGTGAGACGGGTATTCATATGTCTACAAACTGGAGGTAATTGATTGAAAATTTGCTATAGCAGTCACTATCAACGATGATTGAAAATATTTCTTGCCCTCTTATAGGTCTTATTATTTCAATTTCTGTTAGTTTAGTGTATTAGATTAGATTCCACAGTGAGACGGGTATTCTTATGTCTACAAACTGGAGGTAATCGATTGAAAATTTGCTATAGCAGTCACTATTAACAATGATTGAAAATATTTCTTGGCCTCTTTTAGCTCTTAATATTTCAGTTTCTGTTAGTTTAGTATATTAGATTAGATTCCACAGTGAGACGGGTATTCATATGTCTACAAACTGGAGGTAATTGATTGAAAATTTGCTATAGCAGTCACTATCAACGATGATTGAAAATATTTCTTGCCCTCTTATAGCTCTTATTATTTCAGTTTCTGTTAGTTTAGTATATTAGATTAGATTCCACAGTGAGACGGGTATTCTTATGTCTACAAAGTGGAGGTAATCGATTGAAAATTGGCTATAGCAGTCACTATTAACAATGATTGAAAATATTTCGTGCCCTCTTATAGCTCTAATTATTTCAGTTTCTGTTAGTTTAGTATATTAGATTAGATTCCACAGTGAGACGGGTATTCTTATGTCTACAAACTGGAGGTAATCGATTGAAAATTTGCTATAGCAGTCACTATTAAATTGATTGAAAATATTTCTTGGCCTCTTTTAGCTCTTAATATTTCAGTTTCTGTTAGTTTAGTATATTAGATTAGATTCCACAGTGAGACGGGTATTCATATGTCTACAAACTGGAGGTAATTGATTGAAAATTTGCTATAGCAGTCACTATCAACGATGATTGAAAATATTTCTTGCCCTCTTATAGCTCTTATTATTTCAGTTTCTGTTAGTTTAGTATATTAGATTAGATTCCACAGTGAGACGGGTATTCTTATGTCTACAAAGTGGAGGTAATCGATTGAAAATTTGCTATAGCAGTCACTATTAACAATGATTGAAAATATTTCTTGCCCTCTTATAGGTCTTATTATTTCAGTTTCTGTTAGTTTAGTGTATTAGATTAGATTCCACAGTGAGACGGGTATTCTTATGTCTACAAACTGGAGATAATCGATTGAAAATTTGCTATAGCAGTCTCTATCAACAATGATTGAAAATAATTATTTCCCTCTTATCGCTCTTATTATTTCAGTTTCTGTTAGTTTAGTATATTAGATTATAATACAAAATTTAAGCATTTTTTCTGAATGAAAACATATTTTGCCGTACGTCGTTGCATTCGTAATGAATTACAGTAATGTCTACAGGGCGTTCTTTTTTTTTCGTGCTTTATAAAAAAAAACAAAGTTGATTATAGTTTTTTCGAAATAAAACATTGTTCTGAGGTTGTGTGAACGCCATTTTGTAGATCTAAAAAAAGTGACAAGGAGAAAGTGCCTTTAGTTTTTTCAAAACTCTTCGAATAATTACGGAAAAAATAAAAACCCAATCGTCAAAGTTCGTTTTTTTTTCGAAAACTTATCTCCGGAAGTAAAAAAAAAGATTTCTCAACACTTATTTATTGACGCCTTGATAAAAACCATCGCGCGAGGATCTAGAGCAAGGTTCAAAATGGCTCGAAATGTCTTGAAAATTTGCCAACTTTGCAGCAATTTTTCGTTTAGGTACTTGTGTCTTGATTTTGTGTGATTTAAATTAAAGTGAAGTTAGCCACACTTTTCTGGCCACAGTTTCTCACATAGAATATTTCCTGGCCATGCTTTCTGACGTGGAGGATGTTGAATGTGGGAGAGGACGGAAAACGTCCGCGGTGTTGCCATTTCAATTATTTGTACAAATATGCTTATAATCAGTTTTCTGGGATAATTTGATGACCAAAGCTTCTAGAATGTATGATAATGTGTTGGATATTATCACACCATCACGAATGGAAAATAATACGAAAATACTGTGCCATAGTAGACATCATGAATGGTAGGTACAAACAAGGGGTAAATTGATTCTGTTTTCGTTACAATGACATAAAAAAGTAATCATATTTCGACGCCTTCAGCATTCTACCAGAAAAATTCCGAGTTGAAAAATAAATAAAACAGTATCCGATGAAAAATCAATAATAAATAAATTTCTTTGGCCTGAAAAATGTTGGAAAGGTGGATATCGAATTTGGATTCCGTCATTAAACTACACGAAATATTCATAACCATTCGATAGAGTGTTGAAAAAGTCACAAATTCATTTAGATTCCTTCCGTAAACTACCCGAAATATTCCGAGTAGACACCATTCAATAGAGGACGTTCGGAAAAGTATATGTACATGTTCAAATGAATCTGTTTGTCCGGAAATGTGATAAAAATTCGCAATTTCATTTGAATTCCATCAGTAAACTACCCGAAATGTTCAGAAATGTTCAGATATGTACAGGGTCAAATGAATTTGTTTGGCAGGAAATGTGATGAAAAAGTCGAAATTTCGTTTGGATTCCATCAGTAAACTACCCGAAATGTTCAGAGTAACAAAAATTTGAAAACACCATTCGATAGAGGACATTCAGAAAGGTATATGTACGGGGTCAAATGAATTTGATTGGCCGGAAATGTGATGAAAAAGTCGAAATTTCATTTGGATTCCGTCAGTAAACTACCCGAAATGTTCAGAGTACCAAAAATTTGAAAACACAATTCGATAGAGGACATTCAGAAAGGTATATATACGGGGTCAAATGAATTTGTTTGGCAGGAAATGTGATGAAAAAGTCGAAATTTCATTTGGATTCCGTCAGTAAACTACCCGAAATGTTCAGAGTACCAACAATTTGAAAACACAATTCGATTGAGGACATTCAGAAAGGTATATGTACTGGGTCAAATGAATTTGTTTGGCCGGAAATGTGATAAAAAGTCGAAATTTCATTTGGATTCCATCAGTAAACTACCCGAAATGTTCAGAGTAACAAAAATTTTAAAACACCATTCGATAGAGGACATTTAGAAAGGTATATGTACGGGGTCAAATGAATTTGTTTGGCCGGAAATGTGATGAAAAAGTCGAAATTTCATTTGGATTCCATCAGTAAACTACCCGAAATGTTCAGAGTAACAAAAATTTTAAAACACCATTCGATAGAGGACATTTAGAAAGGTATATGTACGGGGTCAAATGAATTTGTTTGGCCGGAAATGTGATGAAAAAGTCGAAATTTCATTTGGATTCCATCAGTAAACTACCCGAAATGTTCAGAGTACCAACAATTTGAAAACACAATTCGATTGAGGACATTCAGAAGGTTATATGTACGGGGTCAAATGAATTTGTTTGGCCGGAAATGTGATGAAAAAGTCGAAATTTCATTTGGATTCCATCAGTAAACTACCCGAAATGTTCAGAGTAATAAAAATTTTAAAACACCATTCGATAGAGGACATTTAGAAAGGTATATGTACGGGGTCAAATGAATTTGTTTGGCCGGAAATGTGATGAAAAAGTCGAAATTTCATTTGGATTCCATCAGTAAACTACCCGAAATGTTCAGAGTACCAACAATTTGAAAACACAATTCGATTGAGGACATTCAGAAGGTTATATGTACGGGGTCAAATGAATTTGTTTGGCCGGAAATGTGATGAAAAAGTCGAAATTTCATTTGGATTCCATCAGTAAACTACCCGAAATGTTCAGAGTAACAAAAATTTTAAAACACCATTCGATAGAGGACATTTAGAAAGGTATATGTACGGGGTCAAATGAATTTGTTTGGCCGGAAATGTGATGAAAAAGTCGAAATTTCATTTGGATTCCATCAGTAAACTACCCGAAATGTTCAGAGTACCAACAATTTGAAAACACAATTCGATTGAGGATATTCAGAAGGTTATATGTACGGGGTCAAATGAATTTGTTTGGCCGGAAATGTGATGAAAAAGTCGAAATTTCATTTGGATTCCATCAGTAAACTACCCGAAATGTTCAGAGTAACAAAAATTTGAAAACACCATTCGATAGAGGACATTTAGAAAGGTATATGTACGGGGTCAAATGGATTTGTTTGACCGGAAATGTGATGAAAAAGTCGAAATTTCGTTTGGATTCCATCAGTAAACTACCCGAAATGTTCAGAGTAACAAAAATTTGAAAACACCATTCGATAGAGGACAATCAGAAAGGTATATGTATGGGGTCAAATAAATTTGTTTAGCCGGAAATGTGATGAAAAAGTCGAAATTTCATTTGGATTCCATCAGTAAACTACCCGAAATGTTCAGAGTAACATAAATTTGAAATCACCATTCGATAGAGGACATTCAGAAAGGTATATGTACGGGGTCAAATGAATTTGATTGGCCGAAAATGTGATGAAAAAGTCGAAATTTCATTTGGATTCCATCAGTAAACTACCCGAAATGTTCACAGCACCAAAAATTTGAAAACACCATTCGATAGAGAACGTTCAGAAAGGTACATATCCAGAGTCAGAAAGTGTGGCCAGGAAATATTCTAAGTCAGAAACTGTGGCCAGAAAAGTGTGGCTAACTTCATTCTAATGCGATTTAATCTCTCTGAACTGAACGAACTATTCTAGGGCTTCCTATAAAATTAGCAGTCCTCTTGAAAATACCTGTTACATATAGATAGACAATAGTGAATATGAATGTATATACCTACACTTCGTTATTTTATGATATATTATATTGACATTCAACAAAGAGGCTTGATGACTTTTTTTTTCAGTGTCATAGTTGGGGCTCCGAAAAATGATCCAAAAAGTGGAGGTGCTGTATATGCTTGTGATGCTCTGAAAGAAGGAGAATGTGATAAATATAACATAAGCGCAAGTAAGTATATACAAGAGAATATATTTTCTAAAGAACTATAAAAAAAATTAACCCTTTTGTAAAACGTGAAAAAATCATGGCCATAATTCGAAAGCGAATTAAAAATACCAAGATTTCTTTACGTTTTGAAGAAGGGTTAATTTTTTGAAAACAGTAATTTTTTTCTGCTAGAAAGCGCTGAAAACAAGTAAATAGGGGTGTGTGTGGTATTTCGTTTGAAAGGACACATTTTGTGCGTTTTCAATAACAGAATTTTGATACGTAAAAGGGTGAAGTTTCACAAGAAAATAGGGAAAATAGGTATCTTCGAAAATAGTCGTCACCGCAAAAAACATCATTGGGATTTTTTGTAGAGGAGACCTCAATACGTAAGTTCCAAAATTCAATGGGTCACTCTAACTGAAGTTTTACCATAAATCGAAATCACTATTTGTATCATTCGTTGGTACAAATATTTTAACTTGAGTTAGTCGCTGACGGATATATGTCGTTTGATAATATTATTGTCTGTTGATAATGCACTTGACCACAACCTCACGACATTTCAAATTTTCTTGTATATCTGGCTATCCATGATGAGCGTTTTTAGCGATCCAGGCAAATGCACGCTTTGTTGGTGTTGTGGTTTGCATAACGGGATAATTTTTATACAGGGTGTACCAGAATCTTTTCCTCTCTGGAATGTGTAAATGGGGTCAAAATATCACAAGTACTTCATATAACTTTTTTTTCTAAAATTCTTATTTACCAAGTCACAGGCCATCTAAGGTACAGAATGAACAATGTTTTTCTTTGATAACTTTTTAAGTGAATATTGAAATTCAACCAAAGTTTGGTAATTGACTAAAGCAATCAATTCCTTTGATGAGGTTTCAGGAGTCAGTAGTTTTGCTATAACGTCAGGAACGGACTGCCCCCGATGGTCCACACCAGAAAACCTGGACAATTTTCTGAATAAAAGTACTCGTGTGTAAAATCGATCGGAGCAACGATTTTTGATTCGACTACATGAAACCCGATTTTGATTACTTGAAATGAAAAAGTTTTAAAGCCGAAATAATAATGAAAACGTTAGTTCAGCAACATTTTTAACAGGGGTAAAAAAATATATGCTCAAATAAAATCGAAAACAAAAAGTATAGTACCTATTTGAAAGTTTCATTCACAATTGTGAAAGCAGATAGTTTTTTAAATGAAATATCAAGTTCTGTAGATTCGTGGTGTTTTTGAACTGACAAGCTACTCCACTATAAAATATCTTCACTCCATATTTTGTATTTACGTGTGGAATAATCACTTTTCGTGTTGGTCTGTTATCTGAATCTCATGAAACTCTAGATTTGAATGATACAAATTATTCTTCACAGCTTTAATGTTGATGAGTTTCACTGAGAATTTAATTTTAAGGAAGAAAATCTTCAACACGATTATAAATTTAGCTGAAAACACGCAAATCGGAAAAATTATGTATCCTAATGAAGAGCAAATGAATAAACTACAATGAGTCAAAATATTTAGTGAATAATCATTTTCCATTTATTCCACAAAACATTTGAAACAGAAATAAAATAGTTTTGATGAAAAATGAGAAAATGGAATGTGATTTTGTTTTGTTTTGTTGTGGTTTATGCATGATGACGCTCCTCCTCATGTTAGCTTGATTGTGTGGGAATCCCTGAACCATATTTTCCAAAATAGATGGATTGATAGAGGTGGGACATTTTCATGGCCACAGTAATCTCCGGATTTAAATCCATTTGATTTTTTTCTGTGGGAACATGAATAATAGAATAACATCACATTGTGTAGCCATACGAAACGATCCTGAAATGCTATTCCACTTCAGAGAGGTTGTCTTCGCAGACTAAGAAAATGTTTTGAGTGAGAAGGGGTTCATGTCGAGCAGTTATTGTAGCGGATTTTTCATTTCTGTTTATTTTTTATTTATATTTGTATTTACGATATGAGCTTCATTGAGTGAACGTGTTTGCATTATAAAAATTAGTGATGACGATTTTACCCACTATTTCAATCATTATTGAAAATAAATCTCTTCGAATAATGGTAGACATCTCAGGGTGGATGTCGTCAAACAAAAGTAGTATAACACAGATAATACTCTCGAATTTGCCTCTCGCGGTGTTCTATTTGAGTTTTACCATTTTTGTTTCTAACGGAAAAATCACAAATTTTCAACGACCCTGTATAATGGGGAACTAATTTCTTTAGGATATTGGTAAACTACGGCTAAAATTTCAGCTTTCTACGAATCCAAATACCGCAGTAATAAACATTTAGTTGAAGCTTTATTTTTTACCAAAAATAAGGAAACCAATGAATTTCTCGAAGGGAAATATCATACAAAAAATATTTAAAAGCAATAGCGAAGCGAAAAATGCAAGAATATACAGGGTGTCTCATTCAAAATATCAAAGTTGTTGCTACTTTTCGATATAAGCGGTAATGCCGCAGCAATGGAAAGATTAATTACCTAGCTAAGAAAACAAATTTCCAAAATACCCCAATGTTCCGTTCTCCAGAAACGTCTAATAGGCCATCGAGTTTGGAACATCCTGAATATGACTACAATTTTCCAAAGCTCGAATCTGAATTTAAAAAATTACGAAATTATTTGGGTGCCGTCATTTTAAATAATAAACATAATACTAGCCCTAAAATAGATCTCTGTGGTGCACCATATACGGGGTGTTTCCTAAGTACGTGTAGTAAATTTAGGAGCGGTTGCTGACATCAAAATAAGAAGAAAAGTTCTTAGCAACATATGTCCGTATGTTATTCGTTTCTGAGATACAGAGTGTCAAATTTGAATTCATATTTTTACTTTTTGTGAATAATTTCAAAATAATTTTGATATTTGGGCATAGTTTGGTATCTGGAAATATTTATTATTTAGTTTGTGTAAAAAATATATTCTTGGTAGAGGTCACCGGGAGCAACTGTTTTCGAGTTATTGAGATTTGAAATAATCGATGCAAATGATTTTGAATGATAAGATTTCTAAATTTAAAATAATTTCAATTAGAAATTGGTTTATTCACAATCAACATAAAATTTGATTTTGTCATTGAAAAATCATCCCAGATACCAAACTTTACTTGAATATCACAAATATTTTGGAATTTATTTACAAAAAACAAATATTAGAATTAAACTTTGACACTCTGTATCTTCGAAACGAATTACTTGCGGACAAATGTTTATGGGAACTTTATTTCTTATTTCGACGTCAGCAACATGCTCCTAAAGTTTCTACATGTACTTAAGAAACACCCTGTATAGGAAATAAAGTATAAACTTTCCTGCATAAACACAGTTTTGATACATAAGAATCCGTCATCATCAATTACTCATTTATATGATTTTTCTTCAGGTAATTGGGGCTCTGTAAATGGAAACTTCTTGGGAGTTGCCCTTGACGGAGACGAAAACAAAGGACAACCGATCATTGTAAGTCTGGATTTGTAAACATTTTCCGCATTTTAATTTTATGTGCTAGGTGGTTTATGCAGTCGGTGAGTGTGTGTGTGGCAGGATACCTCCACGTTTTAAATATACAGGGTGTCCGGTAAACCTTGTACAATATTGAAACTGGTGATAGACCAGGTCATGACTGTTCAGAATATCGGAATTTCACCTCAGTAAAAATATCACCGTTTTCGAGTAAATGGGCATTTTAAGAATTTCTGGAAAATCGCCACCCAACCTTGGATTTTTGAGTGCCATGTATACAAATTGGGACGAATCCCAATATCTTTGCTGCTGAAGATTACTGATAAGTGATGCTTCTAGACGTACAGAACAGTTTTTCAGAGAGTGAAAACATTTTTCAAGAAATGAGGGTAAAATGACAGATTTGAGTTTCATAATTTTTTTTTTTAAGTTTGACATTATTATCTGAAAGAAACATAACCAATTGGAAGTGGACATTCATTTCAAAAGATTGCTCATTTTGTCCAGACTCTACCATGGTATAAAACAAACTATAATTATTTTTGGAAGAAGTGGTTTCCATTTAATTAGGCGTGGTTTTTATCTAGGCTTCTATCAACTTTTATTCAAGAAAAAAGGTAACTACCCAACACCAAAACTACGTCACAATCACACTCGACGCGTGTTTCGCCAACAAAATTAGCATCTTCAGGAGCTAAAAGTATGCTTTTAAGATTTTAAGATTGTGACGTAGTTTTGGTGTTTGGGTATTTTATTTTTTTCTTGAATTGTTTTTACACCAAAGGTTCCAAAATATTCATTTATTTGATCAACTTTTATACTTACGCCCAAACATTATTTTATTTAGATTTTATCAAGATAAAATGTGGAAATAATTATTGATAATAAAGAATAGACTGCTTGGTAGCATTAAATAGTATGTCAATAAAATTAACTTTTCATGTAATTAGGCCTAATAAAATTATCGAAATGAAATGTCGATTATCCGACATGGCACCGATTAATACGAATTCTTGTGATAAATGTCGCAATTGTCCAACATCCAGATTCCAACGAAGTTTCAGAGACCGACAGATATACAGGGTGTAACCAAATAAGAGCAAAGTTTTTTAAGAGATGAATCCTTGTCGAAAATTAAAAACTTTTGTTTGAACAACTTGTGACTTCCATCGTAGTTTTTTGAAATTATTCCGCTTGTTTCATTCAGTGATATTTATTTCTTTGTCATGTCGTAAATACGTTATACTCCCCGTGAATATGCGCATATGCACAACATTTGTGGTGAATGTGGAGGTAGTGCTACTGCTGCAGCAGCGCTTTATGCAGAACTATATCCGATTGCACAATGCCGCTCAGAGAATCGCTGATTTGGGGGCTATAACCTATAACGCATTTGAAAAGGTTCTTCTTGCAAATATGTCGTCTCTGCGTACGAGTTGATGGAAAATAACATTTTTGTAATATTATTCTGTGCGATGTTGAATAATCGTTGTTGTGGTTTATAGTGTATGTTGATTAAAAAAAAAACGTTGAATTAGTATTTACTTCATTACATCTCATTGAATGCTTCTAAGCAGTTGATTCGTTATTACTCATAATTATTTAATCATTTCATCTTGATAGGATGAAAATAAAAGACATTACTGACAAAGTCTAATGGAATTGATTTTAGCTCAGAATAACATCACACTCTAATATTATCGAAATTCTACTCCTTCCAAAAATAATGATCGTATGTTTTATACCATAGTAAAGCCTGGACAAAATGTGTATTCTTTTGTAATGAATATCCAGTTCCACTTGGTTATGTTTTTTCAAACAATAATGTCAAACTGTTGTTAAAAAAATTGGTGTAACTCAAATCTGTCATTTTACCCTCATTTCTTGAAAAATTGAAAATTGAAATTGCATTGTTTTCTTAAAAACTGTTTCGTACGTCTGAAAGCATCACTCATCAGTAATCTTCAGCAGCAAAGATATTTAAATTCGTCCCAATTTGTATACATGGCATTAAAAAGTCCATGGTGAGGTAGTGATTTTCCTGAAATTAAAAAATGCTCATTATCTCGAAAACAGTGAGATTTTTACTAAGGTAAAATTCCGATATTCTGATCATTTGAAATTATCCCACTTTCAAAATTGTATCACGTCCCCAGTATGAAAGTAAATTTTGTTTTTGTAAAATTTGTTTTCGGAGGTAATACCACGAGTGCTCGCAATACTATCGATAGTAATTCTGTCAGAAATCAACGAGATCAAGTTGCTTGGTAACACCACGAGTCCTTTAGGACGAGTGGTGTTACCTCAAAGCAATTTGATCGAGTTTAAGATTTCTGACAGAATTATCGATGGTATTGTGAGCACGAGTAGTATTTACTGAGATAATTTCACGAACCAACAAAGTAAAAATATCTCCATTGTCGTGAATTCTTCAATAGTTATATTAAGGGTGTTTCATAATAAATGCGCAGGTCTTCAGGATGTGATAGCTCGTCCAAAAATATGAAAACATGTTTCTACTAACTTACCCTCTAAAATGCACCATTTTCGAGATACAGGGTGTTGAAATTTAAAAAAAATAATCTTTTTTTGCGAATATTTCTGGAACCGTTTATCGCACAGAAAACAGATTTCGTAGGCATTTTCTACTCATAATAAGCTATGTTTTGTGCGGATTGTTTATTTTTTCAAATTCATAACTGATGGTGAAAATTTTGAAGGGGTAGTGGGTGTTTTTTCTCCAATTTCTACGCCACTGGAAGAAGTACAGTTTTGAGCCTTCTATATGAACCTCCAATGTTTTCTACACAATAATGGTATTCTTGGTCATAAGCTCTAAAGTTGTCCGTTTTCAAGAAAAATCAACTTGCATGTTGTTTAAATAATGTTTTTTCCTCGAAAAATTGCTGCGTGCATTGAAGCTAACGGCGGACATTTCCAACAATTCAACTGAGTATGATTGTTATTGTTTTTTTTTTTTTTGCAATTAAGGAGTCAACGTTTGGTTTTGTTACTTGTTCTAACGTTTAAATAAATTTTGTATAATTAGGAAAAAAATTATTTAAAAAAATTTACCATGTTTTTCAACATGAAAGTTGATTTTTCTTGAAAACGGTCAACTTTAGAGCTTATGACCAAGAATACCTTTTTTTGTGTAGAAAACATTGGCGGTTCATATACGAGGCTCAAAACTGTAATTTTTCCAGTGGCGTAGAAGTTGGAGAAAAAACACACACTACCCCTTCAAAATTTTCAGCAATTATGAATTTGAAAAAAAAAATCCGCAAAACCGCAAAATAAAACATAGCTTATTATGAGTAGAAAATGCCTACGAAATCTGTTTTCTGTGCGATAAACGGTTCCAGAGATATTCGCAAAAAACGATTTTTTGTTAAAATTTCACCCTGTATCTCGAAAATGGTGCATTTTAGAGGGTAAGTTAATAGAAACTTTTTTTCAAATTTTTGAACAAGCTATCACATCCGGAAGTCCTGCGCATTTATTATGAAAAACCCTGTATAATGCCTGATAGACATGACGTCAGTCAGACTGACATTCATATTAGTAGCAAGATGATATTGAGTTCTTCGTTGTTGTTTGGATACGTGGTTGCCATGACAAAGTGGTATTACCGTCTCGAAAGCTAGGAGCTGCGTATTATCGAGGCACACGTCCCTTATTGGTCCTAATATTGCAGGAAAGGAGGGTTTCATACAGCGAGTGAAATTATTGATAGTATTGTTAGCTCGATTAGTATTTATTGAGATAATTTCACGAACCAACAAAGTAAAAAAGTTCCCATTGTCGGAATTCTTCAATGGTTGTAGATAATGCCCGATAGGCATGAAGTCTGTCAGACTGACATTCATGGTTGCCAGGACAAAGTGGTATTACCATAGAAATATATATCATATACTTAATCTAGAATGCTAATCCCGCCAATTTTCAAGGCGAAAAGCATGTCGCGTATGCGACCCGTTTACGATGTGTGCATGCGCGTCATCAGTGTAGTTTGGGTAGATCGTTGCCAAGTTTGAAAATAATTTAGTGTTTCAATTCAGAGTTTTTTGTTATGAGACAATAAAACACATGTCATTTGAAAGAGCTAAATTTGACAGCGCATTTAGGACTTTTTAAAACCGAAAAGAACCTTTTAGAGATAGATTACTCCGAATTTTAGGCGAGAAAGAAATTTATTTAAAACAATAATGTACCCTATGCTACTGTAATTATAATGACCGTAAACAGTGCTTTTTCATCAACAGGAAGACTTGTCACTAAGATCTGTCACTCTTGTCAGAGACAGAGACGGTTTTTAGAACTTCAGATTTTCTCTTGTCGTTTTGTGTGGTGTTTGTTGTCGTTGGTTATTCTTTCATCTTTCGTGAATTTGCATTAATCTTGTTCCTTTAAAGACAATTTCTAATAAAGCCGTTTCTTCCTAAAAATGAACAATGAACTGTTTAGTGTTGTGTAAAGGAAAAACACCTGAAATAAATCATTTTTGGTAGATAACGGAATTTTTTATGTACCTATATGCTTTGCCCAAAATAGTTTAAATATTATTTTAGCTTGACAAAAAAGGCATGATTTTTGGTTGTTTTTAAGAAGAGACCCCAGCAGAACATTTGAATGAGAAAATTGTAATTTGTGGCAGACATTTTCCTCACGAAGATTCATGTGAAAACGACAAAAGAAACCTAGTGCAGTACCAATACTGTGTCTACGTAAGCATACAGGCGAGTGATTCAACTTTCTACCACACCGCTTATATTATGAGTTCTAGATTCTTACAAAAAGTACTAAACATACACAGAATCGCCTCAGAAAATAAATGTCAATACGGAAGTGCTTTTCTTTGATGGTAATAAGGAAAATGCTTCTGGCCTCACTTTTTCATGCACCCCCATTGTGGAAATTGCACTAAGGTAATACAACCAGAAATACTCGTAGCATGTTAATCTCTTCAAATGATTTAAATTAAATGCATGCAGTTGCGTATTTTGACATGAATCGTTCTAGAAAAAAAACCTCGAGCTTCCAAGCATCCAATTTTATAAATCCAATTTGAGTTGAAATTATTCATGATATTAGCTGAAATAAATTATACTAGCTTTTAGTACTGTTGTATATTCAAAGTCTACTTCACTCTAAAATAATTTGGGGTGGTTCCGTAGATTTTTGTTGGTTAACTACAGCTGAAAAGTGAATGTGATACCAAAAATCAGTCGCTTCAGAGCGGTAAATAATAATAACCGTACTCTACTTTCTGATGGTCTTTGCTGAATATTCGGGATTATAAATATGTGAAAATATGTATTCAAATAACAGGTATAAGCACAATGAGGTTTCCAACCTTATTCTCCGAGATTCAGAATTAACGTTTGGTAATATTCACACGTACCATAATATTTTACTAAAACCGGGCCTGTTACAAAAATCAATAATGACGCGCTTGCGCATTGTGGACTAGCCTGAACTTTTTACAACACTTTTGACATGGGGATTAGCATTCTAGAGTAAGTATATAATATATATTTCTATGGGTATTACCTGCTCAAAAGGAAGGAACTGCGTATTATCGAGACATACGTCCCTTATTGGTTCATATTCCACTCCGTTTACTGTTATTCCTTTCGTGCTAACAATATTCAACCTAGAGAGAAACGAATTGAGGAGGACCGTTGGCAAAAGAAAATGGAAGAAGAGCCAAGGGAAAACAAATGAAAATAGAAGAAAAAACTGAAGAAATGCACAAGGTGGAAGAAGAAAGAGCTACAGACAAACGAATTGAGGAGGAACTTTACCAAAAGGAAATGGAAGGAAGAGTTGAGGAAAGCCGAAAAGAAAAAGAAAAAGGAGCTAGAGAGATACAAGAATAGAAAGCACGGCGACAGAGAGAAAAACAAGAAGAAAAAGGATAATAGGACCGACTCTTGAAATGTTCACAAATGGAACAAAACAAGGAAAGAAGGAGAAAAGATAATTGGAAAGACGAGAAGAGCATGAGCTGCAAGTTTAATAAGAAAGGGAAAATTGATGTGTCTATCTAAATGATAAAATCACGCCACCGAAGGTGTTTAAATTTCTACATTATTACAGTTCGACATTTTTTACAGCGTTACATTTTACATTTTTACATTTCCACATTTTTACATTTTTATATTTTAACAATTTTACATTATTACACTTTCACATTTTTACATTTTTACATTTTTACATTTTTACATTTTTACATTTTTACATTTTTACATTTTTATATTTTTACATTTTTACATTTTTACATTTTTACATTTTTACATTTTTACATTTTTATATTTTTACATTTTTACATTTTTAAATTTTTACATTTTTACATTTTTACATTTTTACATTTTTACATTTTTACATTTTTACATTTTTACATTTTTACATTTTTACATTTTTACATTTTTACATTTTTACATTTTTACATTTTTACATTTTTACATTTTTACATTTTTACATTTTTACATTTTTACATTTTTACATTTTTACATTTTTACATTTTTACATTTTTACATTTTTACATTTTTACATTTTTACATTTTTACATTTTTACATTTTTACATTTTTACATTTTTACATTTTTACATTTTTACATTTTTACATTTTTACATTTTTACATTTTTACATTTTTACATTTTTACATTTTTACATTTTTACATTTTTACATTTTTACATTTTTACATTTTTACATTTTTACATTTTTACATTTTTACATTTTTACATTTTTACATTTTTACATTTTTACATTTTTACATTTTTACATTTTTACATTTTTACATTTTTACATTTTTACATTTTTACATTTCTACATTTTTACATTTTTACATTTTTACATTTTTACATTTTTACATTTTTACATTTTTACATTTTTACATTTTTACATTTTTACATTTTTACATTTTTACATTTTTACATTTTTACAATTTTACATTATTACACTTTCACATTTTTACGTTTTTACATTTTACATTTTTACATTTTTACATTTTTACATTTTTACATGTTTACATTTTTACATATTTACATATTTACATTTTTACATTTTTACATTTTTACATTTTTACATTTTTACATTTTTACATTTTTACATTTTTACATTTTTACATTTTTACATTTTTACATTTTTACATTTTTACATTTTTACATTTTTACATTTTTACATTTTTACATTTTTACATTTTTACATTTTTACATTTTTACATTTTTACATTTTTACATTTTTACATTTTTACATTTTTACATTTTTACATTTTTACATTTTTACATTTTTACATTTTTACATTTTTACATTTTTACATTTTTACATTTTTACATTTTTACATTTTTACATTTTTACATTTTTACATTTTTACATTTTTACATTTTTACATTTTTACATTTTTACATTTTTACATTTTTACATTTTTACATTTTTACATTTTTACATTTTTACATTTTTACATTTTTACATTTTTACATTTTTACATTTTTACATTTTTACATTTTTACATTTTTACATTTTTACATTCTCATCATTTTAACATTATACTCATTTCTATATTTTTACATTTTTATATTTTGACTCTTCTCGATGTTCAAATTTCAACATTTTTGCTTTCTTGACATATACCTACACATTTTTCACAATTTCTTGGACGCGGTTCATTCTGAACTTTGAACATAAAAAGTACTCCAGATCGCTGAATATTTGTATAACTTTCCAGGTTTGTTTTCTTTTTTTTATTTGTAATTTTTATTGTTTCTGTTGTACATAGACATTTTTTTCACACAGATCTGTGCCCCGAGAAGAGTGTCACAACGTGGGTTTATTAATAATTTTTCTCGCGATTTGAGAGGAATCTGCATTTATCAGAGGAATTCAGCTATTCTTGATGCGAGTGAGAAAACTAATATTCTACCATTAACAGGATCACGTAAGTTTTATCATGAAGACAAATGTATACAGTACGACTTTTTTTAGCCCACCCCCCCACCTAATAACTTTTGAACTGTTTGATGTACAGTTGTGTGCATAAAAAAGTCAAACAAGGTACGACACTAATTGAGGCATAGCACTAATTGCACTAGAAAAATAGAAGCGTGTTACTGACAAAAATAGTTTGAATTTTGACAGACAGTCGATAAGAACTCTAATAATTAAGATTGACAAGCCTGGCTCGCAATAGCCTATAACTGCTGTACGACTTTTTTATGCACACAACATGGAAGAAAACCATTTTGAAAATTAGATGGTTAAAATGATAATTGAATTCTCTTTTCAACGAGGTGTCACTTGACCCCTATGCCATTTGACATTTTTAAATTGATTCCCCCCCCTCCTCTCTCAAACAATCACAATGATGTTTATTCCAAAAAGTAGTATCGGTATAGTACCACAGTATGGTATCAGTTTCATTTTTGTACGTCAAACTCAAAAGTTAACGGGGGGGACTAAAAAAAGCCGAACTCTATACCTATTACATCGTGTATATGAAGAGAGAAACAAATTCAGTGTTTGTCAATGTCATAGAAATATGATAAACACTAGAACGCCATTTAGTTCAGAATAACGTGGTCCCCCAACAGCAGATACACCAACCTATGAGTTTGCGCAATAGAGCCCATGTGTCACCAGGGTCGGTTTCAGGATTTTTGACTTCCTGTTCCTGAATTTGGTATAAGTTGTCGGTAATAGCATTTGGAATATAAAAGAATTTCCCTTTAATGATATACACAGACATACAGTAAACCAATAATTGAGTTCTTGAAAATAGAAATATTGAGTGTAGGTCTTCTATTTTGTGCTTTCTCTCGACCAAGTAGGGAGAAATTAATGTGATCGTCAAAAACTTAAAATTTGATATTTTGATGGGAATTGATTCTATTCCACTCAGTCTGTAATTCAGAAAAAAAACTCAGTTTGTGAGCCCATCGGCCTCACGCCTAAACCGCTGTGCCTAATAAACTCGAAATCCGTATTAGAGTGAGGAAACACTTTCTTAAGGTAGGCATATTTTTGATTTTCGAAATTCTGAATATTGAAGTTGGTTTTCATGAATATTTGAGTAATTTGGAAATAGTGGCCTTTGTGTTCAAGAGAATGCTTTTGTTATGAATGATGTGAGTTGAATCAATTAAGAAACCCAACGTATGTGGTCATTTTAAGTAATATTATGGGATGAGAGAATCTACTTCTACAAATTGATTGATTAATTAATTAGTTATTCATGAAAATAGTAAGTAACAAGCTAACTGCTCGGAAGTTGAGGAGCTCGGAAGTTGAGGAGCTCGGAAGTTGAGGAGCTCGGAAGTTGAG
The DNA here is from genome assembly GCA_944452925.2 of Chrysolina oricalcia. NCBI lineage: Eukaryota > Metazoa > Arthropoda > Insecta > Coleoptera > Chrysomelidae > Chrysolina > Chrysolina oricalcia. The sequence goes on from OX101822.2 coordinate 16,134,696, forward strand.
ATGCTCGGAAGTTGTACAACTGATTGACTCTCGCGCGAACAATTTGTGGATAATTCGTAATGTTGAATGGCCTGAAAGTATAATTGGATACCAATAATATGAATACAACGACCTTAATGCCTTTTAAACTATAATTGGACACCAATAATAAGAATACAACGACCTTAATGCCTTTGAAACTATAATTGGACACCAATAATATGAATACAACTACCCAAATACCTTTAAAACTATAATTGGACACCAATAATATGAATACAACTACTGTGATTTTAAACTATAATTGGTCACCAATAATTTGGATACAACGACTAATGCAAGACTTGAGAAAAAATCCAAGTATATTTTTCAAGACATGACTGTCTTGACTGATCTCCCACAAAAATTCGCGTTTTCAATGCATGACTCTGTTTACTAATTTTCCACAAAAATAAGTGTTTTCAATACATGACTGTCTTGACTAATTTTTCATAAAAATACGTGTTTTCAATACATGACTCTGTTGACTAAATTTTTTAAACTATAATTGGACACCAATAATTTGAATACAACGACTAATGCGAGACTTGAAAAAAATTCAAGTATATTTTTCAAGACATGACTGTCTTGACTGATTTCTCACAAAAATTCGCGTTTTCAATACATGACTGTCTTGAATAATTTCCCACAAAAATACGTGTTTTCAGTACATGACTCTGTTGACTAATTTCCCATAAAAATACGTGTTTTCAATACATGACTGACTTGACTAATTTCCCACAAAAAATACGGGTTTTCAATACATGACTGTCTTGACTAATTTTCCACAAAAAACGCGTTTCCAAAACATGACTGTCTTAAATAATTTCCCACAAAAATACGCGTTTTCAATACATGACTGCCTTGAATAATTTCCTACAAAAATACGCGTTTTCAACACATGACTGCCTTGAATAATTTTCCACAAAAATACGCGTTTTCAATACATGACTGTCTTGAATAATTTCCCACAAAAAAAAACGCGTTTTCAAAACATGGCTTTCTTGAATAATTTCCCACAAAAATACGCATTTTCAATACATGACTGTCTTGACTAATTTCCCACAAAAATACGCATTTTCAATACATGACTGTTTTGACTAATTTTCCATAAAAATAATCGTTTTTAATACACGACTGACTTAACTAATTTCCCACAGAAATACGGTAAGTGGTTTTTCGAAATTCCGGGCGATTCGCGCCCGGCAAAATTCGAAGAGGGAGGGGGGAAGTAAATATTCAAAGTGCCAAATTTTTCGTTTTTGTGAAATATTTCCCAGGCCATTGATATAACAGAAAAAATTATTTCACATTTTTTGTAGGCTTTTGAAAGATTATCAAAAAAGTAGAAATAAAAAATTTGAAAATCTATCGCCATCTTGGAGATTCTGTTGTTTATAATAAAGAAAATAAAAAATTTTGTTTATTTTCCAAAATATGCAAAAATTTCATGAAAACTTTTTGTAGACATATTTGAGTTCAATAAAAATGTACGAATACATTTTTTAGATATTTCGTTTAGTTTTCGAGTTTTTGTGTTTTTATGAAAAAAATGGGAAAATTTTTCAAAATCGCAATTTTTTTTTTCAAGATTCAGAAAAATTTCATCCGAACTGTTTGTAGAATTTTATGGGAACTATAAAATTGTTTATATACATTTTTTCGGAATCTCGTTCATTCTTCGAGTTTTTGGTATTTTTGGACAAAAAACCGGAAAATATTTCCAAGTCCATATCTCTATCGTTATTCAAGATATGGGAAAACTTATTCGAAACTTTTCATAGAACGTTTCAAGAGCAACAAAATTATCAGTATACAACATTCCGATATCTTGTTTGGTTTTCGAGATTTTGACGATTTTATAAAAAAAGTACAAATTTTCAATTTTTTTTTTGGTTTTTTAATTTTTTTTTCACTTTCCTTACGGGTTGGAAAAAAACGGTTCAGAAATATCGATGTGGCTCGTGAAGATGTATCCGAAGAATTTTCAAGATTTTCATTTGCTTCATTAGTACGGTCAATATCTCGATTTTCAATTTTTTAAAAATATTTCCTGCACTATTGATTTTACGGAAAAAAAGTCAAAATTTTTTTTGTAGGTTTCATAAAGACGGTCAAAAAAGATATCTTGATAAATTGTGGAAATATGAACCGTTTCTGAGATATTTTGTATTTTTCAAATTGTAATATTTTTTTTCAGTTTTCTCAAGTTTTCCCGGCTTTCCGATCATTTTTGTGAAAATTTCAAATCATAACGGTTTGTTTGTCTAGTCAAGTTCTACTCGTTGCCTTTTTTGAAATTCAGTTTGTATGAACGGTTTGGCGTATATGAATTTTTGAAAAAATGGACATCTTTCGGAAAGTCGTAGAAAAAAAAATGTAAGCATTTTCCGATCCTGCTCAAAAACTATACACTTCTGTAGGGATTAATGGAGTATATCTTGGAGAAATAGGTAAGGAAAAAATCACTTCCTGAACCTGTATCGAGGGAAGTACAAACGACAAAAAAAAAAACGGAAAATCCCCGTAAAATTTTTCCAGATTTTCCGATCGTGAAAAATAACAATTTTGAGAAATATTGTCCTCGAGTTATTAAAATGATTCAAATTTCAGAGCGATACCTCCAAGGGTTCGGAAAATATAACGGTTTGAAGTGCTTACGACTGACAGACGGACGGACGGAGCTACAGAAAAAAAAAAAATTTTTTTTCGACGGGGATCATTTTCCTAGAAGTAACTATGGGTCTAAAACGTCAAATATAAAAGTTGATGTCCGTCTAGGAAGACGGTAGGAAATACAACTTCCTAAGAGGTCGTTGTATAATGATAATAATAACAGAGACTTTTATTGACAAGACATTACAATTTTTTTTACATGAGTTCAAACTACTTGTTGACTCTTGTTATCACTCTTCCACCATTTTAGTTGAAAAACAGAAATGTCATTGATTGGAAATACAAAATTGGGAAAAAATCTGTCGAATATAGTTTCTCGGGTAAAAAACTACATTTTTGCATTCGGTCAGAGGTTCTCATTTAACATTGTAAATGTTGTTGAATCCCATTAAATTTGAATGGCATATTTTGTAATAGGAAGTAAATTATCAAATGTTGAGAGAAATAAATATAAAAAGTCAAAAATTTAAATTGTTACAGGATATTTGTTTCACTTTGTTTTAAATAAGGAAAAATGGTAGGATTGAAGAAAAAAGGACTATAATAGTTCTCAACACATTTTATTTTATGATGTTACAAACTTATTTCTATCCAACGAAAATTGTGGTATTTTGTTCCATAATCTATTGATGGGAAAATATAATCAATTTTGTAAGTGTTTTTCTCTTCAGTTCACCTCTAATTTTCTCAGTTTGCGACATTGCAATATTGAAAAATCTAATTCTGGTGTAAATCCTTGTTATTGCTTTTATCATTATCATTTTGTGACTCACCTCATAAGGAGATATATAGAAAATGTGGTTCTTTATGGAGCTGAATAATTTTTCATCCTGGAATGATATTGATAAAGTTTGGTGTATGAAGGTTTCCAAAAAATTCGTTTCATGAAATTATCAGTAATTGCAAGAACCTGCCGTATTATTCTCTCTAGGAAAATACAAATATATATAACAGTTTGTGATGGCCCTATGAGACCACCTCTATTTTTTCTATTCAATAATTTAAAGTTTTCTGCATCTGCAGATGATTCTGTGAAGTCTTCAAGAGAAGACAATCATACTCTAAATTTGATAATTTTTTTTATAGATTTAACGACAAATCCTCATATATGTGTAATCACATTTTCAGCCAGAATACTCAAAGAAGGGAGAAATGAAATTAAATGATTCACACAGTTTCCCTGAACATCAACTGCTAAAACCTATCAATGCCAAATCTCAGAAGCCGACACTGTTCTTTCTTCGCTTAATACGTCACAATAGGATTTTTAGGTAGTGTTGCCAAGTTGCCAAGACACAATTACCTGCCCTAACCACAGATGATTTTCCGAACTTCATTTGGAACACGAAAAAAAAAGAAAACTTGGCAACGACCTAACCAGAAACAGCAATAATGCGCAAGTGCAAAGGTTGATCATCATTCCCTGTGAGGGGTCATTGAACTGAATCTCGGAGAAGAAATATTATTAGCGCTACATTTCAAATATATTTTCATGTTGTACAGGGTGCAACAAAAACACGAAACGTATCAAAGTTGTTATTTTTTGAATATAAAACCCTTTATATTATTTCATTTTCGGATTGTACGATCAAAATAAAGGCAAGTTTCATTGAGGTTTGATTCACCTAAACCTAATGGTTTTTGAAATATCTCCTATTTTGTGAATATGTAGCATCAGCTTTAATGTTTAAATTTTCAACTAGTGTTTTCTGGTTTTTAACCAAATTTATGACAGAGGCTACTAACTGAACAACTCTCTTATAGCCCTGTATTTTATGTCAGCAGCAAATGACAAATTAAATTGTCTATCGAATACCACTATAATACATTCCTATAGCTAACTCTCCACATTTTTAAGTAAAATGCACATTTCCATTTTGCAAACTGATTTTAATAGACTTGTGCGAGCTAGAGGAGACGTATCCCTTACCTTTTAACGTGTCATGCACGAAACCAGTGACCGCGTTGGGATTCGAACCCACGCGCCACCACGTCGTTTAAACTGTTTATTGGGAAGGCGGAAAGAGTAAAACCTCATTTTGAAAGTCGCCCAGTTACCTTTTAGGAAATACCACATATTTTCACATTTTTCTCAGTTTTACTCATTGATAACCCCTAACGAACAATCCTCAAGAGTCGTCAAGTAATTTGTGGGAGCTAGTAAAATTTTATTTTCACGAATCTCCAAGGTTTTCGGAGAAAACATCTCAAAAGCAGAGCTTGTGCGAGCAAGGGAGATCCGGGACCTACGGTTTAAATTGAAGGGGATTCCGAACCACTTTAGCTCCATGACATGCGGTGGGATCGAACCCGGGCCGCCTGGGTGGAAGGCAAACGCTCTAACACCACGACCACCTCGCTTCGTCAAGTGATCCTTGACAATTTTACGACTTGTTGCTGTGATTTGTTCATGTGTCTTTTGAAGAACTATCCACATACATATTTTTAGCCGAAGTACAATTACAATTGTGAAAAATGTGGTTTTTTCCACACAGAATGTAGTTGTGCTTTGAGCTTTCTCTGTGTCATTCCATTCTTTTTAAACCTTCTTCATGGATTTGAGATATTGTACTAAGATTTTTATTTGATATGCTCATTACAGATCACAATAATTTTTTTAGCAACCATCTCAACAGACCATGGGGTATTCTACGACTTGGCCTATGGACAAGCAGGAATGGATGTTCATTACGTTAAGGTTAGTATAAAATGGTCGACATACTGGGTGTCCCAGAATGAAGGGGACAAACTTCGTTATTTTAAGGCTAATAGTATCATTGAACATTTCTTCTAAGAAGAGTATTACCTGATCTACCTTGATATGGCGTGGTTCAATAATTCTCTCAAGGAAATGAGGGAACATTTGCTGTGTGTGAAAATCATTTGCGATAGCTCAAAATGTGCTGAAAATTATGTTGCCTACAATATACTGAGGAAACAGTACAGAAGGCAACTAAATGAAGCAAAAAAAAGTGCATACAGCAATTATGTAAAAAATTCAGATAATATTTCGAAGACCACTTGGAAACTTATTAACCATGAACTCAACCGTAACAAACAACAAAAAAAAAGTGAAATATCATCTGAAGATTTCAGTGACTTCTTTGGTAATATGGCAGAAAATATAATTTCTTCCCTGTCAGATTAAAAAAATGCGCCTCTAAAAATTCTAAATAGTAAACTTAGACCATGCGAATCATTTTTCCTCACACCCGTTACACCAGCAGAAGTGCGGGAGGCTATCAAATCTCTAAAAAAACTCTTCCTGCCTGGACTATTACGAGTTAAACACTTATATCATCAAAGCAGTCGTTGACGAAATTATTGAACCATTGACCACATTATTCAATTTATGTTTCACTTCTGGTACTTTTCCCGAATGTCTCAAAATTTCTAGAATAATTCCAATTTTCAAAAAAGGGGACCCAAAATTAGTCGACAACTACCGGCCAATCTCAATTGTTCCAATACTGGGCAAAATTCTGGAAATTCTTTTAAAAAATAGACTAGCCGCATATTGTTCGGCTAAACATCTACTTGACGATGCACAATTTGGTTTTCGTTCTGGAACTTCTACAATTGACGCTCTTTTGAAGATAGTCAAAGACATAGTGGAAGGCCTTGAGAGAGAGGAACATGTCGCTATCACTTTGTGTGACCTCTCAAAGGCCTTCGACTGTGTCTCCCACGACATTCTTCTAGAAAAGATGGAATTTTATGGTGTGAGGGGAGTTGCCCTCGAGATCTTCAAAACGTATTTATGCGAAAGAAAGCAAATTGTGTCTGGAAATTATCAATTGTCAACATCAATGACAGTAAGACATGGTGTTCCTCAGGGTTCGGTACTCGGACCTCTCCTCTTCCTCATTTCCGTGAATGACTTGAACTTCTTTATGCAACCTGTACAATGCATACAATACGCTGACGACACGTCACTGGTATCGAGGAACAAAGATTATAGAAAATTGACAATGGAATCCAGGGTAGCAGAAGAGAAGGCTTCCTCCTGGTTCCTAACAAATAAACTTAAAATAAATAATGATAAAAATCAATATATAACTTTCTCATCTAAAATATATAACTCAGAAAATTCCAGTGCCAAATTACTTGGTATAATCTTAGATGACAATCTTTCATGGTCAGCTCACATTGAAGACCTCAGAGGCAAACTATCCAAAAGTTTATTTGCTTTCAGACAACTCCGTGCCATGATGAGTACAGATGAACTAATGAAAACCTATTTTGACCTATTTCACTCCAAATTAGAATATGGCATCATCTTGTGGGGCAACTCCTCACACGCAATAAAAATTTTCGTCCTCCAAAAAAGAGTATTGAGAATAATTTGCAACGCTGGGCAGGGACAGCTGTAAACCTCTATTTATCAGAAATGGAGTGATGCCTCTTCCATCAGTCTATATCTATAAAACACTCTTATATAGAAATTCACAAAAACGAAGATCGTTACCTTAAACATTCGGAAATTCACGCTCACAATACTAGAAATTGTAATCGGCTGGTCAAACCCCGATTCAGACTCAGCAAGTGTCAAAGAAACTCTCCCGACTTGGATCTTTATAATCACCTACCAGAAAAAATCTCCGTCCAGAATGTTTTAAAACCAAACTCAGGACTTTTTTATTGCGATACTGTTTCTATAGTGTCGAAGAATTTATCAAAACACCTTTTTCACAAAAACGCACATAATAAGTAGGTACTTACTTTTATTGTCCCAAAACATATGTATATATTTATGACTATGGGTGTGTATATACAGTTAGTTCTGATCTAAATGTAGGTATGATTTTATTGTAAATTTTGATTTTACTTGTGATTGTATTGATTGCTTCTTGTATTGTTCAATATGTCTATCTTGTTGCGATTTCATTGTAAATTGATTTTGCTGTGTGATTGTATTGATTTTGTCGGAGAAATCTCCTTGCTGACGACATAATTTTATATTTAATTTTTCTGACTTGCAGCAAACAATTGTAATTGTATACGTTGTTAAATCTATCTATCTATCTATCTATAAATTTCTGCTTCTCCACATATCATGTCGTTTAATTGTTGTAAGATCAGCACCTTTATATTAGCCAACAGAGTTGTAGAAGAAGGCCTCATACAATGGCCGCTATAAGCAGCCCTTTCTTTCACGTGTGTTCTTTCCAATACTGCCTTGTATCCTCTCGACTCACGGGGTGAGGGTGGGCTTCCAGAAAGGCCTCAACACAGTTATGGTCCTACTGGATATCCAGGAAGCCTTCGATTCTGCCTGGACAGAGGGGATCGTCATGAAGATGTTAAAGGCAGGCATGCCTGTATACAGGGTGTCCCAACGAAAACTTTCCACCCGGATTTACTGGGAAATGACAAATTATTTTCGGAAACGCGAAAACAGGTCGATTTTAATTTCTAGGGGGACACATGTTAGTAATGGATTTAGTCGAGCAACTTCATCCCCCTGACGGGGGCGTCTACCCCCTTGCGAATCATCATAGGGAACGTGGGTCGAGTGATACATCATCTTAAAGCTCTCTTTATTCTCTATCCAAACGTAGATAATTTTTTCAAAATCGAATGAATGGTAATTGAAATTAGTGTTGTTATAAATAGTCAATATCTTACCTGTTCCTATTCAAATTCAATTTATGAACTATTTTAAGACTCAATGAGTGGACAGATAGACAATGGCAACATCCCATCCGGTCAGGTAACCCAGTCACCCCACGAAAAACGAAAACAAATTAGTCAAAACAAAGTAAGTAGCCAGACTGGGACTATTAATTGCGAAGATCTTTCAACCAAGTATCAGTTTTATGTCGCTATTCGCGAATACAACATTACAAGCGGAAGATGCCCACCCCAATTGTGAGCGAAACGTCCAAAGGAACCTCCTCCACAGAGGTGAACCGACCACGGCACTGAAGCCCGGAAACCATATTTCTTAGTTTTTGTTCTGTTGACTTTTTCATGGACAAAAAATACCTGTTTTTTATGGTTCTCCTGCGTGTATGTTCTCAGCATGAATTCTCAGTTCGCATGATTCTTATGGAAATATCATTTGATTCGTATTCTGTGAGTTAAGTTTCTGCCTGACAATGGTTTACGCATTAGAAGAACGAATTGAGTTAGTGAAACTTTACTACAAAAATGATTATTGTCTAAGAGCTGCAGCTAGAATTTTCAATACAAGGCATCCAGGGAAAAAAGCATTTCATACCTATGTTCAAACGTTGATTGAGAAATTCTAAAGAACTGGGTCTGTGGGAAACCAGAAACATCATCCTGAACGTCTGATAAGGAACGAGGCTGTTGAGGTAGCGGTTTTGGGACACGTGGCTATGGATCCTACTCAAAGTATTCGAAGCTTGGCTGACGCGTCAGGTGTAGCGCGATCGAGTATTCAGAGAATTCTCAAGTCACATCGATTCCATCCATACAAACTAAAACTTGTACATGAACTGAACGAAGACGATTTTGACAGACGTCAACAGTTTTGTGAGGAAATGTCTGAGCGTCTGAGAACAAATCCCAATTTGCTCTTCAATATTTGTTTTTCAGACGAGAGTACATTTTTTGTTAATGGAAACGTAAATCGTCACAATTGCCGTTACTGGAGCGATACCAATCCCAGGTTAATACGTGAGGTCCACACGCAAACTCCGTAGAAGTTGAATGTTTGGTGTGGTATTTTTGGCAAAAATATTATTGGACCACTTTTTATAGATGATAATTTGAATGGACAAATGTATTTACATCTTCTTGAGAATGCCATCGATCCCATGATAACGGATATTATCGAAAACGATGGAGATTATTCGGAAGACAACCTCCATTTTCAACAAGATGGAGCACCACCTCACTATGCAGTGGCGGTTAGAAACTTTCTGGATGAACGATATACCAATCATTGGATAGGGCGACGAGGACCAATTGAGTGGCCAGCTAGATCACCGGACCTCAACCTGTTGGATTATTTTTTATGGGGGCATCTCAAAAGCAAAGTTTTTGCCACTCCGCCAGAGTCACTAGAGGATCTACGTGGTCGAATTGTAAACGAGTGCGGCAGAATAACTCCAGAAGTATTGGAAAACGTTCGTAATAGTTTCGAAAGTAGACTTTATCATTGTATGGAGGTAGGAGGGGCTCATTTCGAGCAATTAATAAATTGAATTTCGATAAGAACAGGTACGATATTGATTATTTAAATTAAACCTACTACCACACTAATCTCAATTACCAGTCATTCGATTTTGAAAAAATATAAACGTTTGGATAGAGAATGACGAGAGCTTTAAGATGATGTATCACTCGACCCAAGTTCCCTATGATGATTCGCAATGGGGTAGCCGCCCCTGTCAGGAGGATGAAGTTGCGTGACTAAATTCATCACTGACATGTGTCCCCCTAGAAATCAAAATCGACGTGTTTCAGCGTTTCCGAAAATAATTTGTCATTTCCCAGTAAATCCGTGTGGAAAGTTTTCGTTGAGACACCCTGTATATGGTAAAAATCCTCGACTCGTACCTGGACATCATGGCTTTTAGAGTCAGAGTAAATGGTACTGGCTCTGCAATGAGGACAGCCGGAGCAGGAGTGCTGCAGGGGTCGAGCCACTCTTATATTCGCTGTATACGCATGACTTCCAACATGATAAGGCAATCTAGGTTCACTCATATTCCAGCATGGTAACCGCTAGGTTGGTGAAAGTACACCTTGAGGAGCTAGTAGTGACGTATCTAGCGAATAATACGATAGTGTTGAATCCAGATAAAACAGAGCTCATAAATTTCTCAAAGAAACATAATTCATAAAGTCACCCATATAATTTGGAGGAGATGGGTCCAATGATCAACTTTGGACTAAGCTGCTTACTAGAATTATAACCCACATCGTGGGGCTGTGCCTGGACAGTTGTGGAAAGGTCTGCCAGCCCTTCGTCACACAAACGGGAAGGATTTTTTATTTTTTTTGTTTATATTGTAAATTTAATACAATAAATACTTTTTGCTTTGCTCGGCACTCGAAAATTTTAAAGTTATTTTCCTTTTGTAAGAAATTTAACTTAATGGATATTTGGATAGCTTATACATGATTACTATTGATTGTTAATTTTTCTCATAGATAATATTAAGTGCCTTTTGTTGAATGAAGTGTCGATCGTTTTTATATCCAACAGCTGCGTTTGTAGCAAAAATTCTTGATATCATCATTTATATTCATTACTGTTTTCAGGAACTGAAAAGAGCATTTATCGGCGCACCCGGCATCAGGAATTGGAATGGTGAGATTTCATATAATAGTTATTCATGTGATAAGGATCATAATGACTATCATTATCGGTCGAGGCGATAGCCGAGCCCGATATCTCGGCGTGCACCATAGTGACCGTTAATGATCCGAATTGCACACAATACTTTATCTGAAATGATATTTATTTTTCATATTCTAAATGAATTGAACCAAATCGATAAAGTCGAAGTACCCTTTCTGTCTAAATATTTCCACCAAGCGGAAAATTATTTGGAGAGAAAGGGTACTTCGACTGTCAATTTTATTCTAATCATTTAGTTGATACTATCCGGAACAATTTTCCAATTTTGTTCGAATCCTTTCAAATTCTAAATTTGGTATTTTTGAAACTACAGATACAGCCGAGTGATTCATCATGAAAAATTGTGAAAAAGCTGTGCCTCACCATTTCGTTGACAATGTAACAGCAAATTATTTATTCACTGTCAAACACACACTGCTGTCAAGTGAAATTGGATGTTTCGTGAAAGAAAATTGGGAATTTGTTCTTATGGAAATCGGGTACCAGTCAAATTGGCTAAAAATTTAGTATAATGTAGTTTATGATGTCCTGATTAAATGTCTTCATAGACACAACGAGATCTAATGAACAGTTTTTGAGATACAGGGTGTTAAACAAGCAAATAGAGGGTTGTTACTTACCTATAGAAAATCAATAATGCGGCGATTATTTTGTTACAAAATGTTAGGGATAATGATTGCAAACTCAATATTGACGAGTCAAGTAGTAGTGAAAAGTTCTATGACTCCGTATACAGGGTTATTTATAATTACATAATTTTTATGTGATTCTTTGAACAAAATCAGACAAAAGCATTAGCTCGTAGACTTGCAGAATGAGTGAATACCATTTGATTTTGATATAGGATGATCTGAGGTTACTATTATACAGGGTCACTCAAAATGTTCTTTTTTGGTATGTATTTAAAATTTTTTAAGGAACATCTGTACTAATTAAACATTAAGTAGAAAACTGAATATAATATGATCATTATTAGGTGGCTCTTGTCTATTTGTTAAATCTTGTACGGAGTCTAGTCAACGGTATCATGATGCAGCTATCAAACGGGAGACCAATGCATTAAAAATCTTTTTTACTAGGTAATGAACATATTCTATTTGTTGATGGCATGTACACCCCAAAAAGCGTATGACATTAGCATTATGTGGAAGGTACCGATTCTTCCGAGTATTAGATTTACAAGCGGAGTAATAACGATCTAGGTCATTTTCTCAAGTATCTAGCTCCATTCAAGGGTCCTTCAAATATTATTGGACCAATGATTCTACGACCGAGTATTCCAAGCCAAACATTGAAACCGAACCGCACTTGAAAGTTACACACCCGCAATAAATTTTGATTTTCTTTTGACCAATAACTTGTATTTTGTCGGTTAAATAATCCCATATGTATAAACCTAGACACGTCCGAAAATAAAATCCTTCCCAAAAAACCATTGTTTGGCTGCACATTATTCTGCAAGATCCAATTGCAAAATTCCATCCTACGTTCATAATCGTTTTCGTACAGGTGCTGGTGCAATTGATATTTGAAATATTTATAATTATGTTTGTGCAAGATTCGGCTTACCGTTTGGTGACTAATTTCCAATTCAAACCCAATTTGCCTTAAAGAAACAGTCTTATCAACTTCCATTCGAGCTGAAACATTTCCGTTCCTTCGTCAATAATAACGTTTTCCTCGGGATCATGGTTAGGCTCTCTTCGGAATTGATTTTCAAGACGATTAAAATGATGTCTCGCTGGACATTGTCTATCAGGATATTGGTCGACATAAAGGTTTCTAGCCGCAACGGCATTTTTCCTACATTCTCCATAAATAATCAACATGTCCACTTTTCCATCCCTTGTATAAATGTGCGGCATTTTGACCAAAAATAACAACAAATGTAAAGACTTTTCCAATAGGTATGCAATAAAAACGCCGATTAACCAACATATATTTATTTGACAATCTGAAGAAATAATTTCATTGTTTTCAAAGCCACCTTAGTATTAAAGTAGATCAAAATATTTGTTTCTCTTATTTTCGTTTCAGCTGTATTTTGACTGAGTTGATCGCACATTTTATTACCAGGTATTGATAAATTCCTTATTAATAGTACTAATAAATGGTACCACGCTACCGATATGGTTCCAATTGAAAAAATTGATTTTTACCTCAAAAACGATTACGATGAACTTTATTTGCTCATAAAAACGCAATTTAGTATTTTTTTCTAGTATTAGACGGGTCAATTGGAATGAATCGGAACCATCATGGTACACTTAAATGGAAAACTAAAAATTAAATTATAAAAAATTTCGACGTTTGAAATGTCACTTATGTGATATCATTGGATTTAGAAAATTATGCAGATTTGAGAAATGTAGTAATATTAAAAAATCGAAAGTTCGGCGAAGCCGGAAGTGAGAATAAAATCACTCATAGGTTAAAAAGTGCCGCTTATTATGTATATGGGATATCCCAAATTTCAATCTATTACCTTTAGAACTAACGGAGATACGGGGAGTGTACCATGATCCTGGTTCTCCCGGTATATCCTTGCCTATCTAAATGATGTTCCAATGATTTAATCCTTTTGGAAATGCATATTCGATAGATAATGAAGATCTTCATCGCCGGTAAATACCGTGTGAGTCACGAACTATTAGGCATTTTCCTTTTAGCTGATTTAACAGTTTCAATCCTAACATCTATTATTATACTAATAATAACGAATCAATGTATCGCCGGTGTCCACCCTCAATTCAATACCCTGTAAAAAATGAAAATATGAATTGCACGGTGTTACTACATACGATGAAATCAAAGATAGGTACCCTGTATATTAGTTTCCTCAGATCACCCAATATCAAAATCGAATGATATTCTCTTATTCTGCAAGTCTACAAACTTTTGCGTTTGACAGACTTTGTTCAAAGAATAATATAAAAATTATGTAATTATCAATAACCCTGTATACCTACGCAGTCTTCGAACTTTTCATTACAACTCGTGCCGACAATATTAAGATTGCAATTATTCTCCCTAACTTTCTGTAACAAAATGATCGCCACATTATTGATTTTCGAAAGGCAAGTAACAACGCTGCCTCTTCATGTTTGACACTCTGTATAGTTGTCGTCAAACATATAAGATAAATAAAAAAAGACGCAAAAAATGGCCTTATCTTGTCCATCTCTGCCTGGAAAGGGTCACATAATATTGGGGGCAAGTGGTGCAAGAGTTTGAAATAGCTAGTGCATTATAGGTAAATTCGCCATGGGTACAAAATTTTTCAATTGCATCGAATCGAGAGAGGATTAATTAATTCTTTTTGTTTAGATAAACGAGTATACTAGAGATCGATACTAAGTACAAAGATACAATTTAAAAAATATATGCAGTAGGTATAACGATTCGATTTATCATTCATATTAAAGTTATTCAACAAAAAGAATAACAAAGAAAAAAATTTAAAACATTCTCGTATATACAGAGTGTTCATTGAGTACCACATTCTTCACTACTCAACATCTCGATTGTCAGGAATTCAGATGTTTTGTTCAGATAATTTAAAAATAATCTAGAGAAGAGAATTCTCAAATAAGTGCATATACCAACATGGTCTTCCATGAAAATAAACTCAATTTTCCAATTAATCGCCCTGTGTTTTATTTATATGAACTCTCTGTGATCCTATATTTTCAGATCGGATAGTGCGTTGCCACGTTATCATTATTAATACAGATTTTTTTGCTAAAAATTACTTCACTTTGAACTGGAATAATACTTTCGCGGTTGAATATTTTCTAATAGATGATTTGCACCCTGTGTGAATTTTTCTGATGTAAGCTCTCAGTATGGTATGTCAATGATCAATTGTGCTATAATTCAGAAACTATATTATATTGATCATATGGGTGTCTTGAATGGACTTTTTATCCGACACAATTACATTAAATTTTGGTGCCGAATATGGTTTTCTCGATTTTTATCGGTGATTTCTTTCAAGTTTTAGTGCAATCATATTTGAATGGTCCAGTGATGAGGTTCAATTTTTTCCGAAATCGACATTTTAGCGGCATCTGTTAGCTTATAGCTCACAGTATCAACATACCAAACCTTACTGGGGACAAACAATGACATTCCATAAAAAACTGCGGTCGAAAGTAGGCAGCACAGTGTAAAAACGATGACACTCCCACATTAGATTTCGCTTTTCTCAAGTTTTTAAAAAGAGGAACCTCATCGTTTTTCCACTGGACCCTTCATTTATTTCTTGCACAAAACTGAATGTTCTTTCATATCCTAAAATCAAATTCAGGAATATAATCAATATTGGACACTGGCATTCTGTTTCGTAGAATCATATTTTTATTCATCTGCTCTTGGGTATTTTGTGATCCTCCAGTAATTAAAGTAAATTCAATATCAATTTTCAACTTTAACGCACTGCATCTCGAAAACGAATTGTTGTCTTTTACATGTTCACCTATAGACATTATTTTCCTTGCAATGTGAGAAATTAATGAATGAACCGGTCCACCTTAGGAATCATCCCTTATAAGCAAATATTGTGCTAGTCCTCACATGTCCTTCAAAAAAATTAAGCAGGTTATCAATCCAAAAGTATATATTTCTGCCAAAAATACATAGTACCACGCCATACACACCTAATATGGTAATCACATGAGAATATTGGCTAAATTCAGTGTGAGTCAATATCAATACTTACATAAGTTTAGGAAATTACCAGGAAATTAATTTCTATTTTGTCAATAACCAAACACAGTTTTTCAGACAAAAATTGCAATAAATCAATAAATAAAATTATTGACATCTCTAACTTTATTCAAATTATTCCACCCATCGCCCCCCACGTAACACTTGGCGCGGAAGATGTAAAGGCCCGCACAGCAATTAGGTATGTTTTTTTTCAAAGCAGGGTCGGGCGTAGTTATAATATAAATCACAGCTGTATGCGGTACGGGCAGCTATTAGCAAATTAGATTTCGACGGGGCAGTTGTTTACCTAATCTAATGATATTAATAGTTATTAAAATGGATTATTCTGAATACAAAAAGTGCAGTGCTTTTGTTAAATTAACTTGATTAATCTGCACTCATCACAATATTTAGTGGCATATTTACTAGTCCGACCCTAGTCGGCGGCATGGGAATCAATTTCGTGCTAAACGAGCATTTTTTGCGCCTTTTTTTATTTATTTTATATGTTTGACGACAACTATATCTCAAAAACCGTCTATATAATCTACATTATATTGAATTTTCAGCCAATTCGACTGGGACCCATTTTCCATAAGAACCGTGCGGTGTCCTTTTTGAAAATGGATTATTCTGATTCTGATTTTTTCTTGTAAAGTTCATTCATGCAAAACATGGTTATGGTACTAGGACTTTTCGAACTTCATTATGGTCCTAGAACCATTATGAACTTCGTTATTCCACATGCCTGCAGATGATAGTTACTTATGCATCAAGGTTATAAAGTAGGCGTTTATGGTCTGCGGCCGAGGGCCATTACACGCTGAAGGCCATAATAGTTATTTATGTATCAAGGGCGTGAGGCGTGAATAATGGCCCGATGGCGTTAGTTGAGAGCCATTACACGCTGTCCACCATTACGGCCCGCGGGCACTAAAGTATCACTTTACGCCTGGTAAACCGGTGCATAAAACATATTTATGCTTACTCATAAATACTAAATATGATTTATTTCAGGTGCTGTGGTTTCTCAATTACTGACGAAAGTAGATGACTCTACAATAATCCCATCGAGTCAAGCTATCTACGAAAGAATGGACTTGCTAGGTGAGTTCAACTGTTTTGAACACCATTTAGTTTGTTCTACTACTAGTAGACCGTCAGATAACGACAGATTTTGCTGACTCATTTTCTCTCTTCTGTGATTTTAACTACAGGAAATTATGCCAGTGTTGAGCCCAAAAAATGAAAAATTCAGCGATCGGACGTGTGCTAGGCATATAGAAAAATCATTTTCCTTTTGCAGAAAAAAATTGTTTTTTTTTTCATTTTCTCGTATCATTTCAACACATGAATAGGTATACCAATCTAATAGTGAAAAACCAAAGCCATAAGGTTTGCACGTGCTTAAAGGGTTGAAATAGGGGCGCGATCTTGTGAAAAAATTGTTGGTTGCTGATGCATTTTCTCGCTTATGGCAATCAACAGAATGAAATTTAATATCTTTAGGAACCCGAAAAAAATTTCCCATTTTGTGAAATTTTTTTTCGGTTTCCGGCAAACTTTCTCATTTATGGCATTTGAACAATATGATTCTGTTGATGGATAAACATCATAATAAAATTCCCATAAGCTTTGCATGTACCTCAAGAAAAGCCATAAGTTGTAAAGTTGTAGGAAAATTTGTGGAAATTTTTTCAATTTCGCGTTGATGGGAATTGGCATGTGAGAAGAAAATAGTATTTCAAGACCAGAAAAAAAAAGCCATAAGTCGGAAACATGATATCGATGTTTTATACAGTGTGGCCCATTTAAAAAGGAAGCACCCTTATAAATCATACTTTTTTTAACCGATTGGAATGCTTTTTTTCAATAGGTAGATAATCAAAAAGTCCACTGGAACACCAAATTTCATGAATAAATCTTAATTTTCAGGGCCAACTATTCTTTTTTTTTTGAGGTAAAAAACTGAAAAATGTATTAGCAATTTTTTGAGAAGAAATCAGACTACACCACTGGAATTGTGACATTTTCAAATGGTTAATTTTGGAATTTTGTTGAAATTCGTCCATCGATAAAAAAGTTATTTCCATTTCAATTTCTACTCTTACCCAAAATTCAGAATACACCACTGGATTCAGGGAGTCTCAAAATATCACTGATCAGAATTTCATCAAAGTCTATTGATATAATAATGAAAAATCATTAAATAAAATGATATTTTCATAAAATTCCTTAAACATATTTTTCAAATTTTGTTATCCTGTAATTTTCTTATTTATGAAAAGATGTTGATGAAATTCTGACCAGTGATATTTCGAGACTTCTTGGTGTATTCCAAATTTTGATAAGAGTTCTGAAATTGAATTGGTGGGTTAATTAACCGGCACATTTTTAAAATTTCCTATTTTTATTTTTTATAACTTTCTTATTGATGGACGAGTTTCAACAAACTTTTAACAAGAACTATTTAAAAATGTCGCGAATCCAGTGGATTGGTGAGATTTATTCTAAAAAAATAATATTAGACCTTGAAAAATGAGAACAGTTGGCCCAGAAAATTAAGAATTACTCATTAAATTTGGTGTCCTGGTGGACTTCTTGAATGTCTACCTATTGAAAAAAAAATCATTCCAATCGGTTGAAAAATTAAAGTTTGATTGAGTGCTTCCATTTTAAATCACACTGCATAAATAAATACAAATATTTGAAAATTCTGCTGCGAGAAATTAGTAAAGATAAAATTGCTCATTTCTTCCTCTATGGGATTTGGCATATGCATTGCAAACTTCATTCTTAGGCCATAAAAAAAGTCGGAAGTATGATAGTAATATTGGAACCAAATAATTTATTTTTTAAAATTATTTTTTATAGAGTGAAAAAAATAGTTATGTGCATTATTGTGACAAACTGGTAAGGGTTGCAAAGACAGTTCAATCAATTTTGCGTCAACCCCTATAAGTTGAATATCTTAACTGCGTAATTCCCCCACGCCTACTGGCTTGCTGTGTCATAATCGGATGATCATTCGAATTTGAATACGGAGCATCAGATTTTTTAAATAATGTGATTATGCCCTTTACCTGTTTATTGTGACTATGTGACACGATGTGGCGAATCAAAGTTCACAAAAAAGTAAACACAGCAAGCCAGTGTGCGCAGGAATACAATAAACACTAGTTCGTTTCCCCACCACCTTAGAGGCGGAGCTTCCGGCGCGTTTTTTTCATAGTGGCCTGTCCTTCAGGCCTAGTTCACCTTTTAGAAGTGAAAGTTCCAGATTAATAAATTGCTTCTATGTCTAAATGAAAAATCGATCTCATTTCCAGATTAGAAGCAGTTCTGGACCATGGGTTGAAATCGATTTGCAGTGTCTTCGGTACAATTCAAATGGTGAACAGAAGGAAATGTAATATTTTGTTGGTTCCTGCGTATCCTAGGAACCATATGACACTGGATATGTGTGCACAAGTCTCTCCTGTCCTAGCACTGGACAAGTACCGTTGTGACCTAAGATGGGCTGATCTTCTAGATTATCATTCTCGGTTTCTCTAAAAACTACCCATAACATAGATTCCTTGGAATTTCTGAAAATATTTGAAACCCCAAAAAATTCTGTTCTTCAATGGATTGGTGAATCTCAAGGGTTTTCAACTGACCCCCTGCTCCATTAAAAAAATTGGGCGAATGACTGTCACCTTGAGGGGGCTGCAGGAGGGGTGGTTTTTTTATGTCACAGAGTGTCTTTTCGAAAACATAACTCGACGTTTTTCTTAAAAAATAATAACGTAGAAAATTAATGTATCTGTTACTTCAGGAGCTCACTGTATAAAACATCGTAATCATGTTTCCGACTTATGGCTTTTTTTTCTAGTCTTAAAATCAGTTTTTCTTCCTACATACTAATTCCCATAAACGAGAAAATGAACAAAATTTCCTGTGTTTTTCTGCAAGTTTTCCAGTTTCATATAGTATGATAAGCACGAACTAGACTTATGGCTTTTTATATGACAGACTTTTACATTGATAAATTTCTATTGCACATTATTTCGTTCACGAGAAAGTTCGCCGGAAAACAAAAAAAAAATTCACAAAATTTTCCGTCCGGAAAATATACTTCAACACCTGACCGGTTTATGGGAAAAAATTTTCGGGTTCCTAACGATATTAAATTTCATTCTGTTGATTGCCATAAGCGAGAAAATGCATCAGCAACCAACTACTTTTTCACAAGTTTGCGCCCCTATTTCAACCCTTTAAGCACGTGCAAATCTTATGGCTTGGGTTCTTCACTATTAAATTGTTATACCTATTCATGTGTTAAAATGCCATAAACGAGAAAATAAAAAAAACAATTTTTTTCTGCAACAGGAAAATGAATTTTATATATGCCTAGCACACGTCCGATCGCTAAATTTTAAATTTTTGGGCTCAACACTGGCATAATTTCCAGTGGTTAAAATCCCAGAAGAGAGAAAATGAGTCAGCAAAATCTGTCGTTATCTGACGGTCTATAATGGATATGAATGTAACAAAATACGGAACTTTTTTGTGCGATGCGCAGCTAATAGACCGGGATCCCACGCCTATTTTCAAAAATGATTAATAAGAGGCTGAATCTTCCTGAGTAGCTTCATTTTGCCGAGTCGTCCAACTTTTTCCTCTACGAAAATTCTCGATAGTGGTAGCTAATAAAATGCGCAGGCGTCAAACATGTCGATTTGGTGAGTTCAAAAAATTCATTAATAACACTTAGTTTTTCAGTTGAACCTCGAGATAATTCGATGAAGTACTCGAAATAACTTTTGTCCTACAAAATGGACGGTAGGAATGAAGAGTCCCCCACTCCCAACATGTACCAATGACGTGGTCATGAAAATTCATTAATAACCAGCGGATATTTTCACCGTTGCTTGGTTAATATTTGTATAATTGAATGGTCATATTGTCCTACAAATTGAATGGTAGGTGTTCCCAGTCCTACGCTCCGAAATTGTCAATTCCATGGTAAATTTTTTTTCATTAATAACTGTAGGACAATGATAACACATGAAAGGTTAGTGTATTCTTCACCTAAATAATACACTGTCCTACAAAAAAACGGGTATGTATCGCTAGTCCTACAAAAATTATTCAAAATAACGAATTATTTTGAAATTGTGGTTTAGCTAATTTAATATACTTTAATTCGTGAAGTAATGTTACTTTCAATGTATAATTGTTTGTTCGAATCAAAAATATCATAACTTACGTGAAAAGTTTATGAAATAAATGGGAAATTTTGTTGAGCTTTCATAATTTTTATAAACATTTCGAAAACAACAATAACAAAGTAAAAACATTGAAATAATCTGCCCTCCGGGGATGCTTGTATGATGTCGCATGCGCTTCAACAGATGCGGAGAAACCCGGAAAAACCTGCAACACCACATCGTCGTCTGAAGAGCTGAAACTTATACTTTAAACTTTCAAAGAGGTCAGACGAATTGTGAAATTCTGCTCTACGGTAAAACAGGATGTATGGTATCTCCAGAGGCCTCAAAAAGTCCAGTTCGAAAGAGATATTATATTTTACGGAGGTCAAGTGGCCAAGTAGTTAAAATACCGATCTTTTATCAACTCTGGTCGCCGGTCGTGGGTTCGAAGCCTAGCGACTGCTTATATTTCTCTTATGGACGAGAAAGTTGAATAGCACGTAAAAAGTAAGAATTCGTTAATCCTTGGCTTTCACAAGTTTCGTCTTTTTATGGCTGTCGTTCGTAAGGGAACGACATCTGGTTAACGGAAAAATTAATTTTAAACAACTATTTATGCAACTATCATCAAAGGACTCCCCACACATTTAATGAAAAAAAGTCTTACTGTGAAAATGGCTGGATTTTTGGTATGTTGTAGCTGAAGCTAATCTGAGTAAAAAATCTCCATTGGCCCTACTCGATCGTATGACCAGATTCGGCGCTAGAGGGCGACACATAATGAATTTTGAGATTTTTGGAAAAATTTGAATGCATAGAAAAATATCAATAAACCATTCATATCCAATATCAAACTAGTGAGCGACTGGTCATTACTGACATTCGTGAGAAATATGTTTCATAATACAGAAAAAACGAAACTGTTTGGGACTTGCTGGAAATAAGGGAAGTTGATGGGAGAATTATTTCATGAGTATAATTTCACTTTAATTCTCATATCCTAGTAACAGATATGGACAATTCGTAATAATTATTTCATTTTTTTTCCTGAGATAAAGCCTTTTTAAGCATTCAAATTGTCACTGTGTACATGGAAAACTATATACTGTTGAATTAGCAATCACAATATGAATCCTCATGTAATTGATGAAGACCCATTTTTTTCAAAGAATTCGTGAAATAAAAATGATAATGTTATTGATATTCTTCTATTTCTTTGAACAGAGTCTTGTCATGCTATGTAATGCAACACCCTTTGTGAAATATAATTTCTTATTCGAATGGAGGGATTTAATGTGTTTATTTCTAAAAAAAATTGATTTCGAATTAAAGCAAAAAAAATCAAATCTATTCATAACTCGCACAATAGCAGTAATGGAATTTTTGACACCCTGTAGCTCGAAAACTGGCCATAGGATCGATCTGTGAACTGGACAACGTAATGAGGATGGCAGGATCAAAAAAATATCATATCAAAAATGAGGATAAATGTGCCTACTCACAAAATATTTTGATCATTTTTTATTTCAGAAGGTATGGTCGAAATATCTGTAGGCTAGTTAAGCCCGTGGCTTACGGTCAAATAGATTGATTTTACTGCCTTGAAATGAAGTTAATTCAATTGGTTTGTTTCACCATGAGCCAAGAGCTTCAGATTTGGGTAAAATTAACAGTTAGCCATACAATTTTTGCGCTCACCAAATCACCATGACTTTCGCCTATGCAGTTCATTAGCTACTAATATCAAAATTTTTCGTGGAATTGACAATTTCGAAGTGTAGGACTGGGAACACCTACCATTCAATGTGTAGGACAATATGACCATTCAATTATACAAATATTAATCAAGCAACGGTAAAAAAATCCGCTGGTTATTAATGAATTTTTATGACCACGTCATTGGTACATGTTGAGAGTGGGGGACTCTTCTGTCCTACCATCCATTTTGATGGACAAAAGTTTTTCGAGTACTTCATCGAATTATCTCGAGGTTCAACTGGAATACTAACTGTTATTAGTGAATTTTTTGCACTCACCAAATCGACATGATTGACGCCTGCGCATTTTATTAGCTACCACTATCGAAAATTTTCGTAGAGGAAAAAGTTGGGCGTCTCGGCAAAATGAAGCTACTCAGGAAGATTCAGCCTGTTATTAATGATTTTTTTTTACCATGGAATTGACAATTTCGGAACGTAGGACTGGGAACACCTACCATTCAATTTGTGGGACAATATGACCATTCAATTATAGAAATATTAACCAAGCAACGGTGAAAAAATCCGCTGGTTATCAATGAATTTTTATGACCACGTCATTGGTACATGTTGGGAGTGGGGGACTCTTCAGACCTACCATCCATTTTGTAGGACAAAAGTTATTTCGAGTACTTCATCGAATTATCTCGAGGTTCAACTGAAAAACTAACTGTTATTAATGAATTTTTTGCACTCACCAAAACGACATGTTTGACGCCTGCGCATTTTATTAGCTACCACTATCGAGAATTTTCGTAGAGGAAAAAGTTGGGCGTCTCGGCAAAATGAAGCTACTCAGGAAGATTCAGCCTGTTAATAATCATTTTTGAAAATAGGCGTGGGATCCCGGTCTATAATGGGCGGGCAAGGGCAGCGAGCAAAGGTTTGGGTTCGACTGCTAAAACAGCATAATTTTATTTTCAATGCCAAAGATAGAATAAATAAAATGAAAAAATCTGGAGTTTATAAGCTTAAGTGACCAGAGTGTAACGGTGTTTGTGTGGGACAATGTGGACTTCATTTTTCAAAAAGATACGCTGCACATGAAATGTCCTTCATACTAACTGGGAAAAAATTATTGGACGTTTTCAAAGCAATCATTGGAATGCAACCACAAGTTTCCGAATCTGAACGATACGGAAATTTTGCACTATGCAAGCAAAGGTTGGAAACTCAATTATTTACAATCCTTAGAAATTCATAAACACAAACATTGAGGATGAAACCTACTGAATGATCAACTGGATTTGATCTGTTCACCCGTTTTTAAGGCAGCTCACTCACATTGTGGAAAATAACAAGGTTCGGGTAAAAGTCACTAATGACAGCCCTCGGGTAGATTTAAGACTATTTAAGCCATTTAAGGAGTGTTGTTCTGTAACTCAGTTTATATTATTTGTTTAATAATGTCCACATAGGACGAAACTGCAATAACATTGGTTACAAATAGAAGTGGTATAAAAGATAGAAAGTTTTATTTCCCATTTTTCGTGTTTCGTTTTGTACCAAATTTATATGTATGTACAGAAAAATACTACAGGCACATTTGTTTTCATCCTTTTCATTTATGATTTAAAGAGGGAAATTTAGGAGATCATACCCATTTTCTCAATGAAAAAAGTTAAGTATAGTTGGGTAGTTGATGAAAAATACTCAGAGATATAAATCTCTATAAATTATTCAATATTCAAGTTTATAAACAGTTCCTTTATTCATGTGCTTCAACTGTTGTTGAATGTTTTGGGTCACGTGAATGAGAAAAATTGAAAAATATTCAATAGTCAAGTTTTCTATAACAAACAATCAATATGCAGGATAAAAATCCGCCATACTTTTCAATATTTAATTCAATAAACGAGTTTCGAAGTGCTCCTGGATAAGGCTCAATGAACTTAACTACAGTAGATTCTGGTTTCTGGAAAATAACAAAGCTATCCCATCTCTCAGTTTTTTGGTATCGTTTTGGAAAGAAAAATTCAATCTTCAGTGGAATAGTTAGACCAATATTTTCTTTTTCTCTGGTAGACCTAATACTGCGTCCCAGGCTCGAAACAGATGGCATTTCAAATGACGCAGCTTTACTTAATAGACCAAGCTAGAGAGAGAGAGAGAAAATAAAAGAGAGAGAAAATAAAAGACGCAAATGGCCTATATTAATTTGTACAAGATAATTTGTTTATGAAAACCCCAGTTTTTGCCCCAGCAAATCGCTTTGTGGAATTTTTTAAACTAGAAATAGTGAAAAAACTTACAACTTCTTTGGTTTTTTGGAAATATCTCAAAGATTATTCAGGGAATCGTTTAAAAGTCAAAAAAACTTTTGCAGAGATTTATAAAACCTACAAATCATACGACCGGATCGGTGCATTTCCACCTCGAAAAAGAGACCATTTTTTTTCATCTTTATAAATATGAAGCTGGACGAACAATATTGCGGAAACTGATAGATAATAATATGTGGTTCAACTGTACGCAAGATGTTTTCTGTCCGATGTGTTGCTTTTGCAAATCGCGTTATAAACAATTCAAGGGCACACCTTGCAAGATGCGCCGATTTGAGAGAAATCGTCGTATTCAAATTCTGAGAAAAGCATCTGGAAGTAGAGATCAATACCTACAATTTGTATATTTTGGATTTTCACCTGAGAGGAGGTAATTGTGTTGAAAATGTCACTGAAAGTTGATGAAAACGCTTCAAAGTGCGTCCGAAGTCACCCTAAGTGGAACTGAAGTTAATACGAGCGACTTCGGGTGCACTTTGAAGCATATTAGAGTAACTTCCAGTGTCACATCGTTGAAAAGAGAATTCAATTCTCTTCACAACGATCTAAATATTTTTGAATTTTGTTGAGAAATTTTTTTCTCAATATCGATTTATATGCCTTTCGAAGTTTTCAAGTTGATCTGTCCCATCTGTCGAGTAATTTCAATGTTTCTTCTCTCAAAAAGTATTATCGGTAATACCCTTCAAAATATTTTTGGTTTCATTATTCCACGTTCAAATTCATCGGAGGTATGAGTAGTTTTCAGATCCGCATTTATTTTTGACATTTCGAATTTGGATTGTGAAAAAAAATTCAACTAAATTTTAAAAAAATCAGATGGTTGTAAAAAGAATTGAATTCTCCTTTCAACGATGTGACACTTGACCCTCCATGCCATATACAATTTTTGAGTTAATGTGCCCCCCCGCCCCCTTTCGAGCAATCACCATATTTTTTGTTTCAAAAAGTAGTATCGGTGAAACCCTCCAAACAGTTTTTCATTCATGTTTCTACGTCGAACCGTTCAAAAGTTAACAGGGGGGGAGAACTAAAAAAAGCCGCACTGTATTATATTATTTACAGATCGACAAGCGTAAGGATGCCTCTGAGATGCGCAAACGATAGAAAGCGTGAGTAGATGTGCGACAAAGATCGACTACTGTTTAATAAGGCAGAGCGATTGAGCTCCTGCCCCACTCCAGGGTTTTGTCTACTGTGCAACCAATTCTCGGGGCATCCTTACGCTTGTCGATCAGTATATTGAAATATTTTTCAAAGAAATGAGCAATATTCCGGTATATGGTTTTATTGTGTATGGGCCGTGGAGGCCGTGCTGGTAGAGCGTTGAATTCCAGATGTATTTTGAATATACGTCTTTTTTTACTGACGGTTTGGATGGCAAAGAACAATGAGATTCTGCCAATTTATTGTTCAAGTCAACGGCTCAGTCATAGGAAACATGTAAAGAGTGAAATTTAAATTATGGAAAGAATCGAGATACGTCCTTTGGGCTTAGGAAGGCAAAATTCATGGATTGTTTGAGAGACTCGTAGAATACTTTAATTTGGAATCTCTTTAGACCATATTCTAGTGTCATTTGCGAGTTCATGTCTTGACCTTTCTTTGCGCTTAGATGTCAATGTTGGCTGAATGTCCCACGATTTCAACAAATTGGAATCTTCTGTATGAAACGTTTCGAAATCGTCTCTAAAACTATTACTATTATCTATTGCTCAATATATCGCATGGTCTGCCCAGATCCACAGTAGAACTTTGTAGCAGTTTAGACACCAAATTAATATTTTTCAAAATTTTTCTTTGGTATACAAGGAGCAAAATAAAATCATAATTACTCATACTCTTTTGCAAGGAGTTTGCTTCCGCACTGTCAGCAGTTTTTTTGTAAATTAAAGTAAATGTTGACAATTAGAATTAGAAACTTTTAGCAAAGAGGTCGAAGGGGCCCCTTGGGAAGCTGGGGCCCCCCGCACGGCGGGCTCTTTGGGCCCCTTATCGCCGCCACTGGCACTTGGAAAGATTCACTCTTAAATTGTTTATAACGCGATGGTGCAAAAACTACATATCGGACAGAAACCATCTTGCGCACAGTTGAATCACATATCAGTTTCCGCAATATTGTTCCTTCAGATTTATAAAAATTATGAGTTTTTGAAAAATGGCCTCCTTTTCGAGGTTCGAGTGAAAAATGCACCGATCTGGTCGTATAAAAAACCATTTTGTAGATTTTATAAATTTCTACAAAAATTCCATTGACTGTAAAACGATTTCTTGAATAATCTTTCAAAAGAAAAACAAAAAGTTGTTATTTTTTTCACTATTTCACTTGTTTAAAAAATTCCACAAAGCGATTTTGCTGGGGCGAAAACCGGGGTTTTCATTGACGAAATATCTCATAAAAGAGCTTCTTATTTTCATTTACAGCTTGGCCTATAATCCAGTACTATGTCTAGAAATAATAGCTCTAGGAGCATCTCTGCTTGTTTCAGCTCCATTTTCATCATATTCGTGATTGTGCTCCTTTCTAATACAAAATCTTTCTCCCTCTCCGACAATACGACAAGAATGCCTTAATTTTCACCATTCCTCACATCGCCAGTATGAGTTGGCAGGTCCCTTATGTAAAAATATCCATTGATGTGATAGAGAATTTTCTTCCCTTTTGTTGTATCAATAAATTAACAATCTTTGATGTCCATCTGACAAGAATGGATCAATAATCAAATTTCTATCAAATGTGATTTCTATCAAATATTGTTTCTATCATTTATGTTTTCATCAAATGTATTTTCTATCATAAAGAATTCGATCAATTGTATTTTATATTATAAACAACCAAATGTATTTTTTGTAAAAGTTCATTCTATCTTTTAGTTTAGTGTATCTAAATAAAAAACAGAATGTATTGAAATTATTTGACGAACTTGAGTTTTGATTTTTTTATTCTAGGATATTCTGTCACCAGTATGAAAATTGGGACGGTCATTCATAGTGTTGCTGGTGCACCTCGAGCCCATAATTTATTAGGGATGGTGAGTACATGACATTTTACAACACTCGCAAATGTATGTTGAACCACTGTCAGAATGACATTTATGAATTGAAAACAACAGCCCTGATAATCTTCTAAGATTTGTAAGGACCCTGGTGCACCAAAGTAGATTTTGTTTAAATTTTTGTGATGACAAATCGAATGGAAATAGTATATTGTGTATCTAGTAGTAAAAGCAATACATTCCCGGACGACAATGTAAATTGTTGGCCGAGGCGTTAAGCCGAGGCCAACAAGCATTGAAGTCTGGGAATGTGCTTTTACTACGAGGTACACATACTATTTTTTCTGAAATCGTAATCAGCATTATCAAAAACTAAGGAATTCTACATATTGTTTGCGTGAATTCAATAACTGTCTAAAATGTAAACAAGCCGGCAAAAATATTCCCGTATCGTTTTCGATACGGGAAAGTACTTTTTCGGCAACCATCCGGGAAGTGTTCACTTCCGGACACTTTTTCTTTGGGAAAGTAGCACTTCCCGGCCTAGTCCGGGAAATACGTACTTCCTGGACTAGGCCGGGAAGTACTCAAATTTTAATACAAATAGTAATATAAATAAGAATTAAAATGTTTCTGTTGGTACCTACCTTCTGTTCGAATTTCAATATATAATACAAATAAGAACTGATATGTTCGAAATATTTAAATTTGGAATCGTTTCATCCGGTTAACAGATGGGTGATAGTCGACCTCTCTTCGTCTCTTAGACTAAATGCGTCTCATTGATTTGTTATTCTACATGGTTGTCGAAAAAATAGTGTACGCAACACGTCCGAAAACAGTTTTTTTGGACTCGCAGACTTCCAGGACTCGCTAACGCTCGTCCTAGAATTTGGTCTACTCGTCCAAAAAAACAGTATTTTCCGGACTTGTTACGTAAATTACTATTCCCGTACCGTTTAGGTCCGAAAACGGTCCGGGAAAGTTCGTTGCTTAGCAACGGACTAAAATACTGGATTAGCGTATTTTGAGGCCTGAAGTTGCTCCGAGAAAGTGGGCATTCTTGAACGATTTCAGAAAAATCTCTTTTGTAATCGGTTCCAGATTGCGACCTCGTAGTATTTCAGTTCTGCCATGTTCTGTGAATTAGCCAGACGCCATTTTGAAAAAAAGATATTTTGTATTGTTGGCGTGTATAATGATCTAACATCGGACAAAAAATAATGTTTTTTTTTTAATCCTTTCTAAGGATGGGTTACTGACCAACTGTAAAGTTAATATGACAGAAAACCTGTCGCGCTCCTATACTCAAATGTTACCTAAATGCTATTACCAAGTGCTAGCAATGGCCTGGAAACTGGAAAATAGGGTCATCCCGGTTTAAATGAATCTAAATCCCTCATAGAAAGTAATTCCTGTTGAACCTTTGCAAGGGCATTAGACAGATGTACTTGCTATTGAAAGGCAGGCCTGCTCTGATACATTTATATTAACAAATTTTTTTCCAGGTTGTGATCTATGATGGCGACAAAGAGAAAAAAACTTTTCCAGGGGAAGAAGTAGGCTCTTATTTTGGATCTTCGTTACTGAGCCAGGACGTTAATAACGACGGAGTAGAAGACTTATTTATAGGAGCCCCTACGGGAAAAGGGTCGACTTTCGAGGAAGGATACGTTTACGTCTACCCACAAGTTGGTATATTCCTGGTTCTGACCAAGCATTGAATGAACGATATCAAAAAGTTTCGAATATTTGCTTCCATTAATTCAATAAACTTTGTAAATCTATAATAGAATATTATGATAAAAGTCTTCAGGTGAGCCTTTAAGTGAGTGCCCTTAAGCATCAGCAGGCTTTATTGCCCTACCACTTCTGCAATACCGGCTGTACTCTATTACCTTTCTATAGAATGTTTTAAAAAGAAAACCCCACTTTCCCCTACACCCTGATCGGAAGTATAGGGGCAATAATTTATCCCCAACGACAATGAGCACTCGGTTAGTTCAGTATGTTAAACTTACAGGAAAGCAATCGTACCAACTCACTCAATATATTATGCTAATGGTCACTGATATCTAAATGTCTTCACGGACTCCATTTACGCATTGAAGGTGAATCGGTTTCCCGCGTTCTGAGTGTATTGCACGACGCTGTATATCAAACTCAACGACTTTATATGAATCACTGTGTATGAATGCTTTCAGGGAACTAGAACTCGCAATATGAGTTTTATCCACCCCTTTCTTGTCGACTATCATTGTTCGGATGTAGATGACAAATGAATTGCGGACAGACGTACCGGAGATGATTCGTAGTTTAATTATCGCGATCAACGTACTAGTTTTGAGCGAAATCTGTCCCTTCCGGTCGTAAATCTGTTCCTTCAGGGTTAGATAGCGATGTACGTCTTTGGCAGAGATA